>JBAMHW010000023.1:14360761-14390700 GCA_037177495.1 Rhadinocentrus ornatus
ATATGTCATATAAGAAAAAAAAAAAGTTTTCCCCTTCCTCGTGGGAAGACCGTCCGTTCACTGTCCGTTTTTTCCAAGTCAAACTCTTTCCCTTTTTTTTGCCATTCAAAAGTTCCAATTCCTTTACCCTTACCCCCCCTTTTGACCCGATCCCAAACTTTTTTTTTTCTTCACTGATAATTGTCCTGAACATCTGCTATGGGCTTCCAAAAACTGCCTAGCCCACATTTCTTCACGTTTCTGGTTATAGCCAGAAACCATGACCGTTTTGATGTTCTGAGCTTTGCCACAACTTAAAAGACTAGGTGAGGATATGGGGAAAGACATAGAGACAGGTGGAGGGTGGGGGTGTGGAGCAGTAAATGAAAGTTAGATAAAGAGGTGATGGCTGTGAGAGGCAGGAATCTTGCTCGCTGCAGCCCAGAGATGAGGCGTCTTTATCAGGCACAGAAGCAGCCTCAGTCCCCTTATTGCAGAATTGGAGATTGAGAGGTTCTGTTCGCTCATTCTTACCCATGAACACACACATGCGTGCACATGCATAGAGACACACTAACAAAGATAAACTTCAAAAGCAGCCAGACTAACACCCCCACACACCTATTCCTCAGCCTGCCTCATTCACTTTTTCGTCCCTACATTCTTTTTGGAGCAGATCAAATAAATGAGATTATCTCACAATCCAATCTTGTTTCCTCTGATTTTCTGTTTCTCATTATTTCATTCCAAAAGCTTTGACTCCACCCCCAAAACATCCAACCACCCCCTTCCCTCTGTCTCTCCGTTATACATATGTGCATTTGATGAGAATCCATTCATGGATTTAATGGATTTCTCTGGCCTTTTTTATTTTTTTTTTATCAGAATCTGGGAGATGTGGTGAAAAAAAGAGAAAAGCTGACCTGCTTCTGCTTCCAAGAGCACAGTGGACTGCAGAGGACAGCATTTCTGTCTGCATCAAAAGAATGAGAAATTTTCAGCTTTGAAAAAAGGGGGACAAGTCAATATGGATCTGCGGTCTGGCTGACTTCAATCCCATGTGTGGAGAAAAAAAAGAGGGCACAACGATGAAGTGAAAATTTTACCTCTTCCTTTAAAGTCAAACTTGGAGAAAGATTAAAATGGAAGAAAAAGGAAGAAGAAAAAAAAAGTAATTCAACCTTTTGCGAGCTGTTTATAGAAATATGTGCTTTCATTTACATAGATAATGAAGGATAGAGAAATCATTGGTCTTTTTCATAAAATAAATAAATAAATAAATAAAAAAATGCAGACAGTCTTATCAGCATCTGAGTTCAGCATTCAACCTTTACTGCTTTGAATCCACTCCCGATTGCCCAACAACTGTAGGTAATTTTTTCTTGCAAACAGACATGATGGAAAAGAGAAAATAACTAAAGTGGGCCTAAAAGATAAAACAACAGTTAGCAACAAAACAGCATTCACACACCCAGATGAGGACATGGCACTGTAGTATTACACTGTAATAAACACACCCTTTTTCCTAGGATTCCTTTCACTTAATTACTGCTGGTTCTGTGTGCCACATGGAGCCAAAATGGCCGCTTGGGTTCTTTGGAGGTCCCTGCATTCCGGGGCTAATGCTGTACAGCTGGCGTGGGATAGTGTCTAATGAAAAATGCTCTCTTTGATGGGCCCTGCTGAGGAATTAAGTTCTGATCAACACCACATTAAGTGAGCTTCCTCTTAGACCAGCATGAGATTATGGGCTATTTCACAACGGTGGGTCCAGTTTCTCAGGTGGCGAGGGGAGCGAATTGGAGACCAAAAGAAAGCAAAAATTAAAGAAATAAATATAGAAAAGTATCAACCTCTTTAGATGTAATCGAATTATTCAGCTGTTTGCCAAGATGGCGAAAGAAAAATCGAAATGTCTTTGTCTTCATTGAAAAGCTGTAGTTCCCCCACTAAAAGAAGTTAAATTACACAGTAAATGAACATATTTTAAAACAGATCATTCTTCAGTGTGCTAAGAACAGCAAGAAAAGCATCAAAACAACCCACAAAAAAGGGGCAATCACAATTTACACATAGTTCCAATTAAAAATGAAAGAATAAAACAAATTAAGAAATTGTACTTCGGTATTTTGGGGTTAAACAAATGGAATTTCTGGTTTATCTGATGCTTATAACAAGCTATAGCAATAAAAACAAAGATAAGTGGTTTTTCCTGCCAAACCATTAAAGGTACAGTGTGTAGTTTTTTTGCTAGCAAAAATCAAGAATTGCTTTCATAAATACATATTTTACCAAAATCTAATCACAGTCCCATCCAAATGAAAGCGTTCTCGTAACTTAGAATTAGATGTTAATAAATACCGAGGTGGCGGCGCACCCAACTGGAGGTTGCCATGTTGCATCGCTATCTTTAAATACAGTCGCCGAAAGGGGACAAACTTGTTAGCCTTGTGCGTTTTACCTGCGAGTTCCAGCTGTTTCGGGGGTAGGAGGAGGGGGAGGTCGCGGGGGTGGTGTAAACAAGCCAACACGAGCGTGGATGATTCAGCTTGCCAGCTTACATTGAAATGGAGGACCATTTATATTCTTAGCACGCGAGATGAGGAAAAATATAGTCAACAAAAGAAAAAAAATAATAACCGGGAGAAAATAAGAGTGTACATCGGTGGAGTATTTACCAGATGGAGGCAGCTGATGAGGGGAGGGTCTTCAAACCAGCAGGCGACCGTACGCTTCTTTCAGACGTATTTTCTGAGAGCTTTCCCTCCTGTTTCATAATTTATTTCAGCTGATTTGTCAACGGGATGGGGGTAGCTGTCCTCCTTCTAGTCAGACAAAATAGACCAAAGTAAAACCTGTTTTTTGGCGTGATTTAATCACCAGAACTGCAGCATTGTAACGCAAAAACAACTCTCAGATAATAATTATTTTCTATCAATACGTCGCACACCTCCCTGGATAAATCAGCTGAAATACATGTTATTAAACACAGAGTAATGTTACAGCACGGTATCCTCCTGTTGCAGTCCACTGCCCTGCTTTTTTCCCTCTTTCTCTCCCTTTATCAGATGATCTCTGAGTCTGCAAGTCACAAAAACCGATTTCATAGGATAACATTAGCTATTAGCAGTAGCTTGGTAGTAAATACATGGAGGGCACGCTTGTAACCTTTTGGCATAAAAAAATAATTATTATGTATTGTTCTGTTCCTCATCACCTGACGGGCCACTCGAACTTAACATTTATGAATCTCCACAGCTTCCGCGCACCACTAGATGGGAGTGATTCTTACACACTGTGGCTTTAAATGGATGTGCATAGACATGGTTTTGTTCCAGCTATAGTGATATGCAAACATCAAGTAGTACTGATTTGTATCATTCCATTGCTCTATATTCCCTGTTTAACTCCCAGTGTGTGGGAAACCATATACAATTTGTAAAAGATAGTTGCACTCTGGTCTGAAAAAAAAAGCCCCTGTTCAAGTGATTCAAGCCTGTATTATGTTCATTGGCCAGTATGGGGCGACTCCTTTAGTAGGGAAAAAAACCCAAAACAGACCACTTGTGGGGTGAAAAAAAAAAAGATTTATGGCTTTAAACTCTAGTGAGAAGAATGTTAATAAAAAAGTCATATAATTATGCCCCTTGCAGCAAAACTGTTTTTCAAGACACCCTGTGTACAAATCTTGCCAAGCACAGAGCCTTTAACCAAGTGTGTCTGTGTTGATTCATCAATACAACAGCATCTGTACAAAAGAGCTTCTAAACCAACAAATCAAGAAAAAGATTATGGAGAGATGGACAATGATGATGATGAAGAAAAAAGTCTGACAACCTATAGAGTTCCTTTACATCCATTATTAGGAGATGAAATAAATGTGGCAACAAAACAAAAACTGCAGATAAATCAAACTCATAAAGCAGATAATCAGAGTGGACACCAAAAGTAATTCTAAAGTTTGTCAGTAGGACCACTTTGAGCTGTAAACTCAACAAAGATGAACCTTAAGACACGGCCGGAAAAAAAAAAGAAAAAAAAAAAGAAAGTAAAAATAGAAAAACAAGTAAAGCCTCTAAACGACTTACCAAAAGGAAAAGGGGTACTCTGCTCTAATTTAAAAAAAAATTCAAGATCTTTTACCATGAAAAAAAAAAATACTATGCGAGATGCTAACCCAACACTGAGAAAACATCATCTGACCATGAAAATGATCAAATGACGTTAGGGGGGCGATGGCACCCTTCCTATTATAATCGCAGGGAAAACAATGATGCTAAATACAACCGAATTCTTTAAGAAAACCTGTTGTAGTTTTTCAAAGAAATCAGCCTGATTCAGATTCAGTTCACCACCTAAAACAAGAGTTGGTGAGTTTAAGAGGCATCTTCACGTCTTCAAATGACCTCATCAAAGCCCAGACCTCGAACCACTTGAGGCTTTGCTGTTTAATCTACAGTTTGCTGGAGACCAACAGAACCAATCAAGCTTGAAGGAGTCTGAGCTGTTCTGACTTCTTTAGTAATGTACAAAAATCTCAGTGGTGTAAATGAAGTACCCCAAGATACCGGCAACTATAATAGTTGCAAAAAGGTTTCACAAAGTTCTGTTCTTTTGGGGCCCACCCAAGTTTTAATTTAGTATATATATATATATATATATATATGTATTATTATTATTTCCTCTTTATTTCACAATTAGGTTTTGCATCTTTATAGAGGCAGGCAGATTTACATAAGAAAATGGCAAAGATGCTAAATACTTTTGCAAGGCAGTAAAGTGGGAAACGAACATCCCACCTCTGCACATGTACTGCATGTTAGTGAAACAATTCTCTGTTAAAACTGTGGATTTCCTGGTTCACTGGAATTGTTCAGTATCATTCCCTTCATTGTTCCATTTGCATAGGCAACACTAAGTGCTTTTAACATGCTAAAAGCATCTTACTTCACTTTATTAATTTTTCCCCCGAAAGGACAATTTGGTTTGCAGCAGACAGACATGTTGAGCAGTCACATCACATAAAACATAGGACATAAAAGAACATAAAACATATACTTTAAAAGAAATGAGCAGTTGATATGCGATTGAGAGCTGACCAAACATCTCGTCCCGTCTCAACCTATTAATTTACCTTCTCATGAGTGGCATCCTTCTCCTGCTGGTGGCTTCTTTCAAGGTCGGTGCGTATTCGTTCCATGTCAGAGCGAAGCCTGTCTAGGGATGCCTCCTTGTCCTGGATTGCTCTTTGCTTTTCCTCTTCCTGGAGCAATGTCTTCTCAGCCAGGTGTTGCTTATGTTGGGCATGGACCTGCTGGAGTTCCTCACGTAGACTTGACACCTGGGCCTCCAAATCTGAAATTGTCTGGACAGCAATATAGAGAAATACAGCAGATTCAGGGGAAGGATTTTATTTTAAAGCACAGATATTGTCAAGTTTGTTTTATGAGGAAGACCTCTCAGAACATCTGGATAAATTTATTAAGCCAGTGAAGGGAGATTATTGATATAATAAAAAATGATACAATATTTAAGTGTGAAGAAGTGTCTCTTCTGTTTATCTGTGTGCGGATGGAGCACAAAAAATGCTGCAATGTTTCTGTTGTGTTCTGCATGGATGTGGGTGGGGAGCTTCTGTCATGGCCTGACCTCTAGCTTCACCCCTCTCTTTTTGAACTGCTCAGCCTTGACTTTGCTGAGCAGAGCCCTTTAAAAGTGCTGCCAGTGAGAGTCAACATTACATAGTAGGAATGCTAATAAATAAAACCCCATGGCCCCTAAAACGCCAGAAATAGACTGATCTGACACGTGCAAGGAAGCTACATCTCCTGAGTTTAGGAGATGTCAAGAGGAAAAGATAACTGTGGTTCAGCCAAAACTGCGTGGCACAGTTGAGGTGATGGAGGTTGTTTAAGAAGGAAATGATGAAGCATTATGTTGAGGTGGCTCTAAAATACAGTCTAGTGTTTCACACTTCCCTACCTGTATTGCACTTATTCCCTAGCTATTGCCCATCCCCATTTCCCACCTTTGTTATGTTTTTACTTCTATTTGTGTTGTGTGCTCTGGCTGCAGAACCCCTCCACTCTTCCAAAAACCCGGGCATCCCAGGAGAACACGTGTTAAGGTAATAAAACAGCAAGTGTCTGAAGTCTTTTTATGCGAGCACTGTAGAGAATGAGTTAAAAGAGACTTTAAAGCTGAGTCACAAAAACAAGCAGATGCCGTGGCTATTGGTTATATTCTCTCCTAAACTGGCACACATAGACAGATGCCCATGTGCGCACGTGTACACAAACATGCACAAATTGTCACATACGTCATCTGCAGCACACTCAAAGAGAGTGTGGTTAAAAACCAAACACATACAATCCTCTAAGTTCTGCTCCATTGTCTCTCAACATTAAGTTTCACTGCTCACTTGCGCCATCAAGGGCAAGCACAGATCTGATGTGAGCCCTTGAGAATCTTTAATGTATAATTCTATATTTAACTAAAGTTAGTTACTATTCCAAAAGTCCCTTTTAATAAGTTAAAATATGTTCCTCAAGAACAAAGGCATTAGCAATGATACATCAGAAACTTTTGAGTCCAAAAGAGCATGTTTTCTTGGTAAAAGCTGAGCACAGCCACTTTAACAGGGCACATGATGAACAGATTAGTAAGGAGGCTGCCTTTGGTAATATTACAAGACTGTCAGATGAAACGTGAGGTTAAATGTATTTATCTAAGATGACAATGGAAGAAAAAGTGGCAAAGTACTGACAAACAGTAAATGGATTCGATTAAGATAAAATATAAAAAGGCCAGGAAAAGATGGGCAATATCTACTTGATCTCGTTTGGATAAAATATTTTATAACAATGTGTGAGAGAGAAGTTAAAAGCAACAGAAAAAGTTACTTCGCTTCACTCTAGATTGTGTGGGTATTTAATCAATGATTACAACTCTCACAAAGGATATCCTACATCAGCTGAAACAGATTTAATGAAAACATAAGAGATTATTTTATTCCATTTACGCAGTAATAGTACATGTTAACCACGCCCACCTCAAATGTCCAATCAACCATAACACAACACCTCTTGGAGCTTCACGAGAAGAAAGTTCTGCTTGGCTGATGTGACGAGCCGCAAGCTGTCCCCAAACACGTCGGCGAGAACAAAATGATGTCATTTTGTTAAACTTTGAAAACAGTGTTGTTGGACCTCTGACACCCGTATGAAATTGTTGAATTGTTGAAAAATGTATAATATGGAACCTTTAAAATTCGAGAGGCTGCGTGAATGATGCCATATTTATACCAACAACCCTATAAAACATTTGGGTTGCCATTGTGTTAAAAAGCACGAGGAGTATATTGCCTCAAAGGAAAAGCACAAGGAACTGCAGCAACTACCAACACTGGCAAATGCTTTTAAAAAGAAATTAGCTAAATAAAGCCAGAAACCCACCGCATTAACAAACAATAATTTAGAATTTCTTGTCCTGGATGAGCATCACCTGTCTGTCGTCAAAAATGTTCAATGCAAGTCAAATTCCAAAATTTGTTTTTTAACATAAATTCTTTGACTTTATCTAGGCAATAATTAAAAAGGTTCTGTGGCAATCATTGTTTTCATGTGTTAATTGATGTTTTATAGTTTAAACATTGCTAGGTCATTGCATAACAGTAAGAATATTATACATCAAAGTCTACAATAAATATAATTTATTTAAATTACAAATTAAAAATTATACCTCTTAGTAAAATAACACGGGTGTTGGATCGGTACACACACAAACCCCAGGTATCGGAATCGGTATCGGACAGAGAGAAAAAAAAACATACAAACAAAAAACAGAATCAGAACATCCCTAAACAAAATGTAGTTTACATTACCTGTCAATAATTTTCTTTTGTCTTATTTAAAATCCCAAAATTTGCCCAACTTTTGTGAAAACAGCTTTCAATGATTACATTTTTTTAAATCATTATTCCCAAATATGTTTAAATTTGCTCCATTTCATTCTTAAAAATACTCAACATGAGGGCAATATACTTCTTATTGAATATTTCAACACAAAATCTGCACTTTCATCTTGATCCAAACCATAATGATGACTTGTCTACATTAGCAGAGTGCTTGACCAAAAAAAAATAATAAAAAAAAAAAAAAACCAACTATCTGCAAAACAAGAGTAACCCCCTTCTAAGAGATTAGATAGACTCTTATAAGACTCAACAATGTAATATGCAGTGCTGGTTTCTGGAGGCATGGACTTCAAAGGAGCTTCTCACCCAGCCGTATCATGCAAGTCTACAAGAACTCAATATAAAATACTGTTTTAAATTCCACTCTCACATAAGCAATTAAGAGATAAACATATCTGTGAGTGGTTATAATGTTTTGGCTCACAGATGTATAACTGAATGTGTCCTGGAGGTGAGCATCAATAAATGCTATTTTATGTGCACAATCCATTTATATTGTGCAGCAATATAACAAGCTTATATTATTTACATTAATTTGACAATTGATCCCTAAACAGCCAAATAATGGATGAGGGTTACAGGATACATATGCATTAATGCATGGTATTTGAGTCATCTAAGGAAAGAAAATGCAGGGATGAGTGCCACAGAAAACAACTTCCTGCTGTCAGCTGGATAAATATACAACTAGCTGATATCTAAGACGTCATGTATGCACATATTAAATTACATCACAAGGGGGTGGGGTGCAGTTGTGTTGTAACACATGACAGAGAATGGGCATTTATTGATGATTTCAGCTGTGATCGGTTTTCAAAAAATATATCAGTTGAGATGTAAAATGAATGAGATTAATTCATTTAAAGAAACAATTCAGGATAAATGTACTTACATAACATCAAATAACTGAACAAGTCATATCCGAGCACTTAATGGAGTTAATACCAACATTGAAAAATATTCTAGCGGGAAACCCAACATTTTCCACTCAAGCAACCTGATTACAAAGACGTTGAAGCTCTGTTATTCACACCTGAGTAACAAAACAAGAATTGCTCTGAGAGTGCTTGGTAAATGACAACACACGAGCAATAAGACAATCCAGGTCTAGGCTGTTCTTTTCATCTCAGCTTTGACTCAGTCTGTCATCACCCTTTTTATTTGACACATTTTAATCACGTACTTGGGACTGAGAAGCTTTGAAAACTTGACAGCATCATTATGTAGCCCACCACAGCCGGAGAAACACCTCACGAGGCTCTTGCTCTCTCCCATGCTGGTTAAAGTCCAGATGGTTTGTAACATCCTCTAGAGAAGAAATAATTATCCGGGAAAATAATACCCATAAAATGAGTTTGGAGAAGGAGCTGGTGGAAAAATATGAATGACAAGTTTTGCACAAATCAAACAAATGCAGTTTGCATAAACAAATGCATTACACTGACCAAAGTTTTGAAGTCAAACTCTTAATAATGTTGAAGAATTAAACAGCTTCACAACCACAAAGTTGAATTTGTCAAGACTAATTGCAAACAATATATAAATAATAATAAATATATTCAAACAAAATGCCATAACAGAACAAGTTATTACATTTTTAATATATATATTAAAAAAAAAAGAATATATTTCTGAGGAAATTGTTGATTTATTGTACTGAAGCTGCCAAATGACTAAGCTCTATAAAAAAAACAGGTTCCCAGGATTGTAAAAAAAAGATGTGGAAAAGTTTAGTGTGCAAACACGTATAAACATATAAAATTAAACGTCAGGAGGGTAAGTCGGTAATGAATTCCCGAAACAGTCAACAAAACTTCCTCGTCCTCTGGGGAACATTGATCAGCTAACAGAACACCACACAACTGGCTATGTAACATGGGGTACGGGGTAACATGTTTCACCAGCAAGACAGCTCATCACCATGAAGAGATAATCAAACACACAAAAAGAAATGATGTATTCTTGTAAGAAGGAAAACAACATTCAGGTCCACATTGCTGGGAATTGTCAGTTAAATCCCCTGAATTGGTGGAAGGCCAAATACACATCAGGTTTTGAACCCAAATGCTTAATTCTAATTTTCATTTAGGTTACAAACAACAAATGAAAGAGAAAGATTTATAAACTGGTAAATGATGATGGGTACTAAATGATGCATAAGCCCCATGTACACAACAGACGGGCGATATAACCTTTATAATCAGTTGCAGCGAAACAGCGGCTAAAGCCAGAGTTTCTTTGAATGACACACTCTGGTGGGATGAGGACAATGTGTCCCTGTGTGAGTTTTCCTTTTCTTTTTCTTTTTTTTGCTTTTCCCTCCAGCCGTGACTACGACTCATTGGCTCTCCTTCCCAAACACAAGCCAAGAGCCAGGAATGCTATTTATTAGTGTCCCACCACATCAAGGGGATGAATGGGTATTACTCATCCTGGGAGTGTGTGACTGACATTAGCTGTTCCCTTTTCAGTGCCAACTTTGGAGCTGCAACTGTCCTTTCAATGATTTGAGGAGGACTCAGAGAAAGTGTGGAGGAGGAAAGCAGGAAAAAGTCATAGGCTCAGTTTCCACAGCAGGCAGTGATGGCTGCTTGTCTGTGACTGACATGCTTCTTGATAACATCATTGTCTAACTGACCCGTGTGGTGGTGGAGTGTTGTCTGACCAGATTCTCGTGCGTGCGCTGAAAAAGATTAATGACAGCACTCTTTCTCTAACTTTCTGTAAGAATCAACAGAATAAAGTTTTAGATGTTTAAAAAGGATGCACGTGAAGGGCTGCTTTATGCTCTGAAGGACTGGAAACTGCTTGTATACACAAGTCTTAAAAAACCCATTCTGCTGCAACACCAGCTAAAATAACCTACAGCTTCCAAAAACCAACCACTCTATCTGTCATTTCTTTTCACGCCCTTAGTGAAAATGTTGATTTCTGCCACCTTAACATCTGACATTAAGCAGGTTTCAGATCACTACTTAAAATACAGCACGAGCAAACAGGAGCTGAGAAACTGCAACGAGCGCTGAGGAAGTTTGCTTTCTGTCACCTGTGATTCTGAGATTTGTCAAACTGAGATGTCATTTTAACTTAAGTTGGGTGGCGCACTATTAGTTAAGGGAAAAAAAAAAAGTCCTGTGGTGACGACATCTTCAGAAATCACACACATTTACCTGCTGGGAAAGACACTCCCCCCCCCAAAATTAGAAAATTCAGGGAAAATTACATGGGAGCTGAAATATAAAAAAACAAACATGGGTATATCCTGTTGTGGGGGACTTTCTAGCTTTAAAAGCATTTTCAATTACCTAATAAAAAGAAAAAACTACTTTTATAGAAGTACATAACTTATTGCATAGATGTAAAGTGTATTAGCAAATGAATTAATGATTATTTTGTCCCTAGGGGAAGATTTCTGAAGTTAGCGGAAGCTTTTCTTCAAGTATGATTGCTAACACTTAAATTCTAAACTTGAACAACAAATTAAGCAAAACAAATTTATACAATCTGACAAATTGCTGAATTTCTTTTTACAACAGCAGGCTCATTCATTATCAAAAACCCCTCCTGTAACAAAAAACTTTTAACAACTGTAGATAACTTGTAAATAAATGCTTTAACTAAGATCATCGCACAGCAAGTTTTTTTTTTTTTTTTTTTTTTTTTTTGCTTTAATCTGGTACCATCTGTGCCCTCATTTAGTGTGAGGACATTTTCCACAGACACATTGAGAAACATCCATCTGCCCTCATCTCCAGCTAACATTCAAGAAACAAAATTATGCATGCTGACTATTTTCATTCCATCAGAAAGCTTCCATCCCCAGTTGGAGGCTGGTTTGTCAAATGGCTTCCCACAGAGCTCCAATCTAGCCCAGGGTGGAAAGCGGCGAAGACAGAGCGGAGGGGTTTAAGATGAAGACCTGCTGTCTTGGCTAAAAGGAAACAGAATAGATAGTCTCTCAGTGTCTCGGATATCCATTAACTCGGACCCAAATGTTATAGACTCATTGTGGATGAAAAGCGCTGTAATAAGAAAATAACCAGCGATTTCCGGAAGGAGAAAGCTTCCTGTGGTGAGGGGACAATGCCACGAAAGATGCACTTCGGCGGAAGTGTTGGACGCTTAACCGGGCATCCAAAGTTGTACAGCGGAATATTTAACATAAAATTAAAATTGAGTAAAGGCTTGCCGTTTGACAGAAATTAGGTCTTTTGCTTCACACATCCACCTGGAGCAAATTTATTTTAGGTCTTTAAACTTGTTTCACAAACTCTTGCTGGGATCAACAATTATTTTAAAGACATAAAAAGTTGGAACTATGAAATATTTTTTAAGTTTAGCTATTTTCTGTTTTTTTTTTTTTTTTGTTTATATGCAATATTGCTTTTCATTTTAAAAAAAGTAGAAGAAATATATGTATTCTCACACTGAACGCAGCAATCAAAAAAAATTTTCACACCCATTGTAAAAATCTGTCTTGCTTGGAGGAAATTTGTGTCTCAACCCGCTGTGCTATTGAGACCCTTGAGCGACGTCAACTGGCAAAATACAAAATGGTTGTCCACAGGAGAGTGGTGGGTCAGAGCGCACGCACGTGTGTGTGTGTGCGAAGGTGGAGCAGTGAAGACCCCCTACCTGGGCATCGCGTTTCCTCCACTCCTGGGTGAGCTGTTGGTGCTGTTGCAGGGCAGCCCTGGCCTGCCTCTCCAGGCTGCTAACCTCCTGCTGGTGCTCCTTGACCAGGCTGTCCTTTTCCGTGCTGTGCTGTTGCTGTAGCCGCATCCTCTCCTGCTCGTACTGCGTGCGCTGCTCAGCCATCTGATTGGACAAGCAGGCAAAGAGAGACTTCATCAGCCAACACACATTCAGAGCAATCCTGTCGTCATGACAACTTGCCCATCTATATCCAGCCATTCTTTCTTCGTCCCATTTCTTCTTCTGCGTTCTGCAAGCCGGAACACTCATGCGCTCAACCCTGTTAGCGTGTGGGGGGGGAAAAAAAAGAGCGGGGAAAGTTTCTAAGTTTCTCCGCTCTCTCAAATCGTCAGAAGACAACATGATGTGATGTGTTTACATCTGGTTTGCTTCCCCGCCCCTCCACTTCTCCTTCAAATTCTGCATACCCTGAATGTCCCACTTCTTTTGCTCTGCAAGCCTGTCCCCTTCGCCCTATTCTGGGATCGGCATATAAAAGAGCAGCTAGTTTGTGCTATGCAAGAAAGTTGGTTGGGGTTAGCCATCTGGCTGCAGAAGCTATCCGATGCCCCATGCTATGCGCCTGACAGCATGTGAAAATCGGCTTAGGAAATGAATATGATGATTATTATAAACCCAAATCTGAAGAAAAGAGCTTTAGAGAGAGGCGAGGATATCAACTTTGGGAAGAACCGAGATGATGTTAAATGATTCTTGACATTACTCTCTTTTAACTATAGCCTTTGTAATAATCTATCACCATCTTCCCCAATGTTTTTAAAATGTTTTTGCAGCAATTATTAGGCTGTAAATATTTAAGGTTATGGTGCTAAAGAGTAAATTATAAAAAAAGAGAATGAGAAGTATCTGTGGAAAACATTTAACAGAAAGGCTTAGTTAGAATATAAATATGTCAAAGTCTGTCAAACTTCTCCATACAATACAGTAGAAGAAAAGTACAAGTCATTTAATGGGACAGAAAGCAAAAGTTTCACTGCTTAATCATCCAGTAAGCTGAAGGAAGCCTGTATTCTCCTCTGGCTGTCAGCGTAGTCACCTGCTGAGAGGTGAGCCTTGCCGGTGAAGCTCTCAGACCCAAGCTCCAAAGCCTTTCCCAGGCTCTGTTCCGTTCCCACTCCCCCATGGCGGGAAGACAAGCAACCCCCACACCATCCCACCGTGCAGGCCCAGCCGGAGTCTTGAAAGGACAGCAGGGGCCTGGGGCCCATTTGCCTCCCTGCTTTGTAGCTAATCCCCTGCACATTGTGCAAGACGGCACCCTACCTGGCCTGCCAGAGAAGCAGAGATCGACAGCCTCTGTACCGATGCCTGCTCCATCCATGGCGCTATATTCTAAAGTTGCAGGCTATTCAGAGCAGGTGATTAATGCGGGGCTATCTACAGGAAGCTGGATTCAGCCCCCAGAACTGAGAAGGCAGCTACAACAGACACTTCATTTAGCTGGAAAAATATGTCATTAGTGTTGCTCAGATGAAAAGAAAAAAAAAGAGGTGGACACAAACAAACGAACTTTGGAGACAACTCACACAAATGCAGACTTGGGCATAGAGCAAGACAACAGATGAGCACAAAGTATGGGTAACCTCCTCCACATGCTGCCACTGGTGATGTCGATGCTGGAAATTCCATAGGCAAATAAATTTGCACCACCTTCAACGGCTTTTCCATTCAAGCACATGATAGATACAAATCCAGCCAGAGTATGTTGCCCCCCAGAGATGGTCAGACTCATACAAGAGAGCAAGTTACAGCAGACGGATTGATAAACAGACAATTGCTCCCCAGCAGGACAGCAGGACATGCTGTGACAGATTCAGGGAGGACATCCCGTCTTGCTGTTCACTTCCATTTAGAGTTTTAAACTATGGGGGTTCTGGATGGAAGAAATGGGCAAGATAGATCCGTTGAAAGAAAAACAATGAGAGAAAAAAGAAGAAAAAAAAGGAGGAAAAACACAAGGAGGAGAGGGAAGACAGAGAGCAGAACCAACAAGAAGCCTGGTTGTGACATCATATAGCGCAACCGTGCAGAGGAGGATGCTGGGTGCTGCGGTTCTTAAAGGGGCCGGCGTGGTGCTAAACTGAGTCGTTTAGAACACAGCTTGGTGCCACAGACATAGAGCGGACTGAGTGCTATTGCACAGCACGACACCTGTCAGCCTGGGTCGACATGGTTGTGTGAGTGGGATGCATGCATGCATTGAGGCAGGACAGTGAGGTAATGGGGTTCTCTCAAACCAATGGGGGATATCAGAAATGTTTAGGATGGTGGAGAAGGAGTGAAGAGGGGCAATGAGGAGAAGGACTGTCTGGTCTCAGCAGGGTAGGCGAGAGTGCATAAAAGAGGGGAGAGATAGAAATGAGACAAACGTCTTTTTCCTCACTGTAGGGCCTGAGCTGCAAACAGCCAGTCAGTGGTAACGAGAGATGAACAGAAATTCATTTAGCATGTTTACAACTTGACTCCTTTATCATTAATTGTGCTGTTCAAGCAACTTGTAAAAGAGGATATGATCTTTGCTACGTCTTTCTACCTTCAAGAGCTCTACCAGGAACCATGATGCCTGAACCGGGAAACAACTCGTACATAGTTCCTTACTTAAAGCATCAGCGAATCTGCCCTTTTGTGATCATCTGAATGGACTACCTTGACCCCTGCAGTCTTGTGACATCAGTCTAATAGTAGTGGAAATCAGATGTGCAGCTCTGAGAAATCAGGTAGACAAAAAGAACTTGCAGTCAAACTAACGTGTGAAAAACAAAGTCCACATAATGCACTTGCAACATCAAATAGTTGGATTCACAGTAACTCATGAATAAAGCACATCATCACACACCTGCAGATACGCATTTCCACTTTCTTCTAATGCACATCTAACTGCAAATGTCACCAGCTTTCATATGCGGATCATCATAAAGACAAATCCATTGTCTTTGTGCATTTTTACCTTCAAGACAAAAGCCTCCTGATGTGCCGCTAACCCTACACGCTTTTCTTCAGCTGTCAACTGCAACTCCCCCTCCTGTTCACAGCTACAGCAGATGATGATCACGATTTGAATATTTCCTGCAAATCTTTAATGGCTTACCTGTATTTCATACAAGATTGAATTTATGATCTCTCAGAATTATACACTGCAGCTGCAACTCAAATCACTGGTGAATTTTCACTTTGGATTATTACAAGTTTAGGCAAAAACATATTTTAGATTTAGACACAATCGGTTTAACCAGCACTGTCTGATTTCTATAACAACATGAGTTTACAACAGGAAGAAGAGATTTATTTCTCATTCATTCCTTACCTTTGCTTTAGGATCTGAATATTTGGAAAAATTAAATAATAAATGCATTACATTTAAATTTTTATGGATTGTCTTTCTTAAAACAAATGCCAATTTTAATTTCAAACACCAGCTTTCCGCCATGGTGTAAATCAATAACACAACAGTTTCTCCACTACTTGGAAATAAAACTGGTTATAAAGCCCCAATTTGCATCAATCTACAGCAAATTACACGCAATGTACACTCCATCCAGCCTAAAAATCTGTGTTAGCGTGCTTATTAACGTGCAGGTTTGGTGCCTGGAAAGCAATCACGCTGTGGACACAGATGGGAAATAGAGATGTTACAGCAGTTAGTGTTGCACATCGCATCATGCTCGTATTGCAGCACATGTACATATGGACAGGAGGCGATGCAACCCATTTCTTTTTTTTTATATATACCCTCTAGAAAAGCAATTAGAAAAGTATTTATTATTGAATGGCATGAGATAAATGAATGTACACATTTCTTATAACACAGTGGAGTTAGTATTAAGTTACATTATTAAAACATGCTCAAACAATAAAAATGTATTCTGTTATCCCTGCCTCAGTGAAATCAGCTGCCCCCCAATAATATCCATTTCTATGGGTTAATTGAATCTGATGTCTTCCTTTCAGAGAGATTCATTTCAGTGTGCTGTGAAAATGATTATTTTACTCTTAACTGAAGAAGAGCAGCAGAGATGGGATGATAACTCAACCGTGCATCTTCAATGCTGATTGCATTAGTTTTTAATTGGCAATGTTAAAGATATTTATTGAGCTGGAATCTAAGCTAAATCTAAAGCGTGTTACTTATCATGAGATATTAATCGGGTGGAACAGATGGGAAGGAATAACAAGATCATTCCAAACGGATGTGAGCTGAACAGGCCAAGTCTACACTGATAACACAGGAAAGGTAACAAAGTGATGATGATGAAGGGAAGAGAGGACTTATACTCCCTGCATACATGTGAGTTCAAAAGTATTAAAATTCTTTTACAAATAGAGACAAAAGAACATAAAATTTCAGTCATACAAACCTGCTGTTCATATTTCTGTCTGAGTGCATCAAGTTGCTGAGAGAACTCCTTGGCCTGCTTCTCCCTGAGGGACTTAGAGCAGTTCAGGTCTTCCTCTACTTTCTCCATCTGGAGGCGTAGAAAGGACAAGAGCAGAAGCTGAACTTATTTTGACCAAGTGGAAATAATTTGACACCTAAACACATAAATGATAGACTATGTTCACGAGCGTACATTTATGGCGCGAGTCTGCAACAGTGCATTAATAATCTACTGGAATTCTGAGATCTGAGAAGATTTGCTGTACAGGTATGTTCTGTATTATCACAGCATCAGCACAATAAATCTTATACACAGCAGCAGTCAAAAGCTTGAAGACATCCATTCATTTGAAATGAATGGGTAGGTGTATCCAAACTTTTGATTTACATTGCATGCAGAACAGACGCTGCAAAGGAACACCACATATCTGGGGCAAAAACACACTGTAGTGAAGTATTTTAGAATTGAATTGAGTATTTATCACATTTATTTAACTGTTTAAGGACCATTTACGTACTTAGATTTACTATTCCACTCGGAATGACTTAAAAGATTTGTCCAGCTCTTTGGCAGCTGTGTTCACGTAGGCCCAAGAAGATGTTGTGTGTTGAAATCATGATCTCGTAATTAAACAAAGGAGTATTATAGAGAGAGAGGGGAAAAAAAGCAATGTCTCTAGCACTACACGACATCACCTGGGTCCAAAAGGAGTAGTCTGACTACCACTTAATAATTATGTCACATCCTGTTTGAATTCTTGCTTGTGTTGTTCTTGCAAAATAGGGTTGCAAAATTCTGGGAATTTTCAAAGTTGGAAACTTTCCATTGAAAATAAAAGGAATATATGGGAATTAACCAGAAATTTACTAAATTTAGTTTTATTCACTTGACAGGGAACTTATAGTTGAGGAAAATATACTGTAGCATAATCATGGCTACAATAACCAGATTTATTGCTAGCACAGTTGAATATATATGCCATTCAATCACATGCACACAGCGCACTGCTTACTGCAGGGTTTTTGAGGCTACACCCCTACATGCACTGTCCGTTCATCCATCACATAAACTGGTGATTTCTTCAACCCTGGAGTACTGAAGCCACACTTGAGCTTGCAACTAAATAAAGTCAAGTAGTTTTCATTATATTATGGGGTAAATTTATTTTATACATCAACTGTAAAATATTTTCAAGAAAACTTCAGTTGTTAACCATATATCTGTTCATGCCATTGCATTAGTGTTAATAAAAGCTTTTTTGTTATCTTATTTTACAGAAAAATGCCACGTTTGCCAACCGATGTGTGGAGGCATTTCACATAAACTAATGTTGAAGGAAAGTCTTTGTATGTGTGTAAATACTGTGCAAAGACATACGTAAAGAATGCTGCAAAAATGCAGCACCATATTGTTAAGTGCCAAAAATTTCCTGAAAGCTCAAAACATATATTTCCAAAATTCCCCAGCTTAACTACCCATGGAATGTTTCTGGAAATTTGTTGAAAATTAACCGGAAATTTTACTCCCCTTTGCAACCCTAATTGTTACTCTCAGATGTTAAGTCGCTTTGGGAAAAAAAAAGTCTGCCAAATGACTGTATAATAGAATTTAGTAACGTGCACTATATAGTGTTTGCATTGAAAATATTGTTTTTTACACCAAAACTCACAAAAGCAAGAGAATAAGTGAAATACAAAGAACAAATAGAAAAAATAAGTTCAAAAGCCTTTGTGTCTGCATGAACTTTTTATTTCTCCAGAGAGAGAGATTCAATGGTCCTGCTTCTATTCATCTTAACTTCCTCACTCCAACCATTTTCATATTTCTGTTCAGGTGATAATAATTAACAACAAGATGAAATGTAATTGACTGAAACACCTCTGTATATCTGCTACGCTGTTTGTAAGATTCAGGAAATGCTTAATGTGTTGGTATTAATCCATCTAGAATGCAGAAGCCTCCTTTAAATCACACACACACAACTGTAATTTGATTCTGTATGGTGTGTTTTTTTCCCACCCCCCTCAAACCAAAATAGGGCAGATTTTTGAAAGCGCTGTCTGAAAGTGAGATGCTGATTTTAAAATAAAGTAGAGAAAGACAAACAGAGGAAGGGAGTAACACAGATTCCATTTAGATATCACACCATCTAAAAACACAGAGAGGGAGAAGATGATGAGAGGAGTGATAGGAGGATGAGAAAAGAGAGTAAAAACTTCTTTTGAAGTACATTCTGCAACATTAAAGTCTTAGTAGGAGGATGTGATGCAGCAATGCACAAGCAGAGTGGGGAGGAAAGGGAAAGAGGGAAAGAAGATGACAGGGATGCAGAAGAGACTCCTCTCCTCTCTCATGGCTTTGATGTAGGCTGAGGATAAAGTTAGATTGGAGATTGGGATGCCAGGGGCTCAATGGGAAAAGAAGAAGCGAGCAAGAGGATGGAAAAATGAGAGCTGGAGAAATGAAAAGAAGGAAAGCAGGAAAAAAAAAAAAATGTATTCAAAAGGAAAGAACAAGCCAGGATCCCAGTACAAATATTTAAAAATATTTGCATTGAGGCAATCTACAAAAGTTTAATCCATCAAATAAGACAAGAAGATACAATTTTTTGTCACTGAAGAGTCTAGGCTAATATAATCCTGATTATGATGTTTTTAAAGCTTGAATTGTCAAAAGACATCTCCATTTTTAGGGTTGAGATCAGGGCAGAATAAATCAATTAATTTAGCCTTTCTATCTATGCATAAACTTAACTCCCTCACATACTCATTTACACACCACGTGCCCCCAACAAACTGATTAAGTAAGAAACTTCACTAATCAGCGACTAAAAATTGTTAATCTCAACCCTTTAAAACATGAAGTGCCACACTTAGTTCAGCTTTACCAACAGAGTATGCACACACAGCATAGCTAGACTTGTTTAACAAAAATCACCTATAGCTAAACTGACTTGTGAGACTCCAGCAGAAGTTTTAAGCCGAGTGCATATTGATTGGAAAACTTTAAGAAAGGCGGCAGCCTACGCAGCACGAAGCATTGATTGTGAGGCAGTGCCGATGTTTTAATTAGTCTCATAGTATATCGTGTGTGACCTGTTCTCCACTGAAGCCTGACCCACCCACGTTACGCCCACTGACGAGAAGGGAGGTCCGCATGTAATAGCGTAGAAATGAATGCACCTGCTTAATGAGAAGGATTAAAAGCAATTACATTAATTTAGGTGCTGTAAATGAGTGCAAATGGCCTGAGGGTGATGATGTTCTTGGCTCTTCCATATATATTTTTCAGAGTGGGAGCAGTTAAAGGGTGTGGGAATATGACCTGGAACAAATTTACTGCAGCAGTGTGTAAATGATAGTCTGGCACAAACTCTACAAGACTACTACGCATACACACATTAATATTACAAACTTATTGGATGTGCATATGTAGAGATATAAAAAATGGCAAATTTTGCATTTAGTGTGTAACAGATTTGATGGATTCCTGAGTGTGTGTATTGTGTGTTTCAGACCTGGAGTTTCATGTCAGCATAGGCCTTCTCCGAGTTGAGCTCCACCTGTTTCTTGAACTGCTCCAGTGCCTTATCGGCCTGCTGTATCTGCTGCCTTTGGCTCTCCCTGGCTCGATCCAGTTGGCTCTCCATCTCCCTTTAAATTAAGCACACACACACAAATGAGAGTACTGTAAGTAGCCATAGAAAGACAAATGCAAGCAAGATGGCCATATATATATATTCTTAAAAAGAAGACATCTTGACATCAATCAACAGCATATTGCACACATTATCAAACTAATTTCTACACGTCCGTTTACATGTTTATATATTTACTTTGCATTTAGTTTCTTTCCACTTAGGATTTTCTGTAAAGTGCAAAGAATGTAAAACAACAGTAATTGTTACACACAGTTCTGCAGTGTCAACTCACTACATACATGATGAACAGTATGTGTGTGTGTGTCCTCTATGCCAGCATGCTGCTGTTGCTGCTGCCAAATGTCAGGTCATGAAGTTGCAAGTGGAGAGGATTGACAGGCATACTGAGGGGGACAGACTCATACTGAGAACTGTCAGAGCCCAGCCAGCAGGCCCAGTCACAACATCCTGTACACAGCACCTGAGCAGCTGTCAAACTCAACAAACATGACGTGTGTGTTTGTGTGTGCATGGGATGGATGGAAGAGAGAATGAAAAAGGAAGAAGTGAAGGAAATATTGAAAGACGGTATTTTTATAAACAACTTGTAAATTTCCATCTAACCATTTATTGGTTTTGTGGGTTGTGGGGGAGGATATATATCCCAGCTGATATTGGGGCAATAACTAGGGTGTAGCCGGGACTGATCACTCAGTCACAGGGCTGACATGCTCACATTCTGACATACAGGCAGGTTTTAGATCCTTCAATTAACCTAAATTCAGGTTTAAATCCAGAACCTGTTTGCTGTGTGCCAGCAGCAACATCTATGGTACATGTTGCAATGTGTTTGATTAGACTCAATCATGAAAGCAAGTAAAAGCAACATGTAGAAAACCAGTAATCAAGCTTAGCTGGTATTTAGAGAACCCCATGAGTAAATCTCAGTCCAGTGCTGGATGAGTTCAAGTGCAGGCCGTGTGACAAACACCCACAAGGCCAAAAGAAACAAGCCGTCCAGCCATCTGGGTATCAAAGGCAAGATTCAGGACCAGCTGATTTATGTCTGAATTCCCACACAAGTAAGTATCAGTACTGATACCTTTAGAGGAAATCTCTATAGTAAAAAAAAATATCCGCTGTGGGAATGTCAGGAGTGTTCCAGTCCCACTGGAAGTTTTAGACTTAACTCATTTGTTCTGACCCAAAGATGGCTCTGAAACCAGTTGTAGTGGCAGCACAAGTCTAGTTCTAAGAGACTTGTCGGGTCACAACCAGGCACAAACAAAACAAGCTTACCCTGTCTTAATTGCTCTCTGAGCTATGAAGCAACATTACTATGTTGATTTAAGTCATTACAGTTCCAAAACCCAGGACACATAAGATAAGAAGCTTGGGGACAGAATTGTGTTTTTTCTGTTGCTTTGTTTAACAATGGCATATGCAGGAGTGTGTGCATGTGTGGCTGCTTGCCAAGTTGCTTTTCTCCTGCTGCTTGTAAATGAATACTTTAAAAAGGTGTGAATAATTAATCCCCCTGGACAGACAGGCATCAGAGAGAAGGAATTCTGGCCAGTGGGTGAAACTTTAAACCAATTAGAGGAACAACTATTACCAAGATGCACAACGGATGGTGGTGGAGGACACCAGTCACTCTCTAGGGTATGTGAAAGCTTTCTAAATGGGCATGCATACATCTACAGGATCCTACAACTCTTAGTTTTTGCCTTCACACACCTCAAGTTTGACATTTAAGTGATTAATCCATTTTTATATAAAAAAACACAACTTTTTCTGTTTAGCATTCAATGAGAGATTGAAATCTAACAGACAACAAGACGCAGAGAGATCGAGGAGAAAAAAAAAACCCACCTAAATGTAAATAAATTAAAAAAAAAAGCAAAAACAGAGGATTGAGAAAGGAATGTGAAAGCTTTCTCTCTGCTTTAACGTCTTCGGTCCTTTTGTAATTTTGGTCTCTCTCATGTTGGACATCAAACGACAAAGAGATAGTTTTTTCTTCAGTTTTGTGTACTCTGAAATTATTAATCAAACTCATTGCATAACTGCCTCCCGGACTCAGAATAGACACAAAAGGATATGTGGAGCGACTAACATGGAAAAAAAAGACAAGAGGAAACAGAAAGGATGTCACAGAAATAGCAAGAAAACTTCCAAGGCATAGTAAAAAAGAACCAAGTCTGTGTCTCGCTTGAGAGACGAAGGAGCTGACATGCGTGTGGATGGGTGTGTGCAAGTGTTTGAACATGGGCCTTTGTTCAGGAACCACAGTCCCAAACTCTTTCTGTAACTGACAACTCCACTCGAGGAATGTAGTAGGACTACATTGGAGCTAGCTGCTGGGCTTAAACCTCTGCGCATAAACTTCCCAGGTCTTAAATTAGGTAAATACAACTTCATATGAGCAACAACAGGAGTAGTCCTGACCATGTCAGCATTTAATGAAAAAGTAAGGCAAAAAGCAAATGCAACGTGTGAAAGACAACATGCACCCCAATGATTTAATGGTTTGCAGAACTAACTTTTGCAGCAAATACTTGAAGTATTGCTTCTTTTACATTGCTGTGGGGGAATAGTTTCTTTTTTCAACCGTCCCAAATAAGCCATACTTGGTCTATAATTTCTCTTTAGAGATTAAGAAAGTTTTTTTATTTATAGATTTCTTGGTGTGTTTATGATCATTGTCCTTTCAGCTAAGTTTAGTGGTCAGACAGATGCCCGCACATCTGACTCTATAATACTTACGTATACAGAGGAGTTTATGGTTGACTTTATCACTGTAAGGAGCCCGGGGCCTATGACTGTGACATGAGTCCATGTCATCAGCCTTCCACCACTGTGTTTGATTGTTAGCATGAGGTATTTCTGCTGATAGGCAGCATTTGATTTTCTTCAAGCACATTGGCTGTAATGTGTTTGGCTAGCCAAACACCTCCGCTTTTGTCTGCCTGGAAGACATTGGGCCTCATTCACCAATATCTTCTTACGAATCTTCTTACATTAGTTTTCAAGTTGTACTTAAACAAAAACCCTCTGCCAGATTCACAATTGTGTTCATATCTTTCCTCTTAGATTGCTGAGTGCCAACCTTTTAAGTTGAAAGGACGTGCATGCTGGCCTTACTTTGCATAGGTAAATGGCCAAAAAATGTAGATAAAAGGTCAAGACTAACAGGTCATGTCCAAACAGATACAGATAGATGTGAGACAGATGAGGAAAAATAAACAGAATACCAAAAGTAGAATGAAAATAATGATAAAAAGATGTGCACTCAAACCCAATTCTCCTAATTTTTTGAGTGATAATGAACACACAGCTATATTTAAATCATATTAAGGCAGTTTTATGTACAAACAGGTATTTAATTGCTCCTGAATTTAGACAGCAGCCTGCAGTCTGGTCCTATAAACACGGTAACACACACATCCTCATGGTGTCATGGCTAAAGGTGGGAAAAGGACACCATAGGATAAATTTTCATTACATTGCCTACTGTACCTTCTACAGTTTGTAAAGCAAATGACCACCTGCTGTGCCATCCTTTTAAGATGCAGTGTGCCAATGCGGTAAACTGTAAATGGTCTGTATTTATGTAGCGCTTCACTGTACCTGGAATGATATCCAAAGCACTTTACATTATACATCACATTCACCCATTTACACACACTGATGGCAGAAGCTGCCATGCAAGGCGCTAACCACAAAACCTCTAGATAAGTCAATGAGTTATTGAATTTGCTAGGAATTTCTTGGATTTTTTCAATTTTTTTTATTTACTTAACCTTTATGTTAGCAGGCAAATATTTGAGATCAAATTATCTCTTTTATGAGCATGATCTGGTCCAAATTGCCATATAACCCTTCCATGCCAGGCAGTAACAATAGCTTTTTTTTTTTATATATATATTTTTTTAAACACGGTGCTTCTACATTTTGCATTAGCTTTTGTTAAATAACAAAACAGTGTAATATGTTGTGTTGTAAATCTGACACTGTATTTCCAGTACCTACTCTTAAGATCTTTTTTAACACTTTGTGTAAAACCTTAAAATCCAAAGAGGGTGTACTCTCTATTTTTACATAACTGTTTATGGCATATTTAAACATATGCTGAAAAGTTGAGGAGGGCAGGTAATCATATAATATGTGAGAATGTCTGTGGTCGCCAGAGTTGCAGACAGAGTGTCACTATCAAAAACAGAGTAACGAGAGTGAGATGAGAAGACAGGGAAAAAAGAATGAGGGTGGCCTGGCAGGGAGGAGAAACAGAGAGGGAAATGAAGGAGAGGGGTGCCAGCGCTAGGGCGGCCCGTCAGCTTTAAATGGATATCTGGTCAGAAAAGTGGAAGGAGAGGAGGCTCAAATTAAAGATGTGCCTTCCCAAAAGAGGAAGTCCTCTCATCCCTAAATCCTAAACGGTTGTTTAAATGGGAGGAAGAGATGGATCGAGGAGAGAGCACTGTTTGTACTCGAGAGGGTGAAGGAGCTTCCGCCGCTCAGCCGCCTGGCAGACAGAAGAGGAACAGGGATGCCGTTGTTTTCCGGACTGCCCCAAACACACAATACCACATGGTGCCTAATGATACATATACAAGGATATGTGTGGGTATATACTCTATATACACATGCAGTTAACACAACATGGCACAGTGAATCCAGCACACACAAAAGTGGCTATTTACTTATGTGAATATCATTTTTATGTACGCAGACCATTTAAGAATTGTATGAGCTAATGTGGGCGGAGCAGCACATGGAAAAGACTGACAAACAAACTAGAATATACTCTTGCATACAGATGCCTCTGGTCCCTGGTATAAAAACAAGAAAGTGTAAGAGCGTGTGCATGAGCTGTGTGTGTGAGCGCATGCGAGCCCCCACGCATCTGCGTTTGTGAGCTCATCCAAACGGAATGATAACGAATCCACAGACACATCAAAGGAGCCAGGAAAAAAGAGGGAGCACATAAAAAGACAGAAAATGCAAAACTGAAATATTCAGCGCCCTCTGAAGAAAAAATAAAACAGGCTTGGTTTTCATCCGCTTCCCCAGAGAAAGAGAGAGGGAGAGAAAAAAAAGACTGAAACAGACACAGAATTAGAGACAGACCACAAACAAGAGAACACAAAAGACACACAGCAGAAGGGCAAGAAAATATTACAGACAGAAAGAGTTTAAAACAGAGTACAGAAAACAGAGCTTCATCAAGCTGGATGGCTTTAAAACTGCCTACAAATGTGGCCCGTTCATAAAAAGCAGCTCACATTAAAGTATGAAACCAAATAGCCACATATGTAAAAAGAATGAGACGTCCTTATTATCTTTCACTAACAGAAGCATCAGAAGACACTTGTAGTCATCTGGGTGCTTGCAGAGCAGAGCTTTTTGGCAGTACTGCTGCCAGCATCTCTTAAACTAAGTCGGCTTAATACTGTTAACGCTTAGTTTGACTTTCGGTTTCTCTGTGTTGTGTTGTTGTGGACTGTTCTGCTTTTTAACTATTGGCATGCATTTAAAGCAACAACTTTATTAACTAATCAGCCAGTTTATTAAATGAAAATTACAATAAAACTTATTTTATTGGGGGAAAAAAAGTTAAATCCATCTATTTTCATGAGTTTCTTTTAGCCTTTAATGACAGTAAATTGCAAATATTTAAGTCTGGCACTCGTTGGCTTTACAACAGAAGAATGAATGAAGGCATCATGTTGAGATTTCCAATCTTTTCCAATATTTCTGGACATTTTTAGGGATCAAACTGATTCGGCAAGAATAAAATAAGGTTAACTTTTTAAATGCAGGTCAAAAGTAGCGCTTCAGATCTGGGGGAGGTGCAGAGGAAAAAGGGCTTCGCTCAAACACTGGTAGACGTGAAAGATGATATTTGAACTCATCTTTCAAAGCTGTTTCTTATGGAGATTAAGCTCTGCCATCAACAGTGGAGATTAAACAGTGATTCATATCACTCGTTAGTATGCCTACATCAAAGCCAGTCAATCACCCATCAGGAGAGCAGAGGCTGAACCTGGTGCAGCACTGACTGACAGTACCAGAATGTGTGTGAAAAAACATTGGAATGGGGCACGCTATATTTTACTGTCATACATTAAAACAGCTGAATTCAATTGGTTTCACACAAAATTGAATAAATATTTCCAGTACCCAACCGATAAAGATTTTATTTTGGTTTTGTCATACATAAAACCAGCCATCAAAGCTATGGTCAGGGAATTCTGCTTTGAATCTAAGCATAAAGATCAGTAAAGACTAGAGGAACCAACCATCAGTACTTAGTTGCACGGTGGAGCTTAAACACCTACTAGGGACAGATGAACTAAGAAGTTAGCACAGGCTAGGTGAATAAGACACTAGAATCAAGGAGGAGAAGCTACTTGATTATTTTGATCTTGTGAACAAGCCAGATGTGAAACAGGTCTGCATTCTACATTTTTGGGGGCAGCAGCTTTACAAAGTCAACCAAAAACAGCTAAATTTTTCACACTAAACTGTTCAGAAAATCCAACAGTTCACTTCTAACTATTTATGCAGGTAACACAGCAATTATAAATGACATAGCTTCTTAACTGATGTGATTTTTTTTTCTCTTTTGTCCTGCTCCTCCTTGGCATCTGCTGTTGAAATCTCAGCACACAAGAATTGATTGCAAGCAGTGCAGAGAACCAGGTTTAGCTAAAATTTGCATCACATTAGCTGCTAATAACACCAGCAAGCCAATATAGTTCTAATATCTGTTGAAAGTGATGGAAAGTTCATATACAAGGTGTCTATAGAGTTCCTTTACAATTTAAACATTTTGTTACAAAAAGGCATTTGATGAGATAAGTTAATCAGGTTTGTTCTATGTACTCAGCAGTTATCAAACCACTGAATAAAAACCTAAAAAATGGCTACTCCTTAAGAAAAGGCATAATGTGTATCATAGTTTAGTGAAACATATTCAGATACACAAACTCAGCGAAACTACAGGACTACAGAAACTACAGGAAGTGCGGAACACATCCACAGTTACATCTGTCTATGCATGCATGCAATAACGAAAAATGTATGGAGACAGGGACAGTGTTGGATTAAGGGAGGAGTGGACGACCAAGAACAGATATGGATGTGTAGTAAACGAGACAAATAAAACTCCAATATTCTGATTTTTTAAATAATTTCCACAGATTTGTCTACTCATTTTCTTTTGAAATAAATATGTTAAATTGGAACATTTATGGACATAGTTTTATAATTTTGTGTAATTTAAATTCCTTTTTTAGAGAACCACTCTGGTTCAAACATGTATAGCAGCTCTAATATCACAGCTTTCCATTGCATAGTGCCATGGAGACAGACCAGGTGGTGGCATCTGCTGGTGGGCAGGGATGTGAGTTGGGCCAGATTACCATACTGGTAACATTCAGTTTTCTTTCTTTCTTTTATTAGTATCCCAATTAGCAGCAGCAAGAAGCTGCAGCTATTCTTCCTGGGGTCCGTTGTTTATAATAATCGGTTATACAATGAAAAAAAATTATCATCCAGAAACAACAAGTAATGTAAAGACTCATTATGATACAGAAGCAATTAATAAATGTGCTACCTTGATATACAGGCATACATGCACACTAATAGTGTAAATAACTCCAAAAACAACAATAATAATAATTTTTTAAAAATCATCACAATAAAGATGACATCAGCCTTAAAAATATTTTAGCAGCTTGCACGGCACTCGCATCGGTACATTAACCTACAAAAATAGTGATGTTTACAACAATAATGATAATAACAAAGCTAAAACTAATCCTTATAGAGACTAACAACAAATGATCATAATGTACTTTCATGTAATATTATGATGACATAAAATATGACAGCTTAAGTATTAATTTAAAATTGGATTTAATGCTAGTAGATGAAATACTGATTAGAAGTGCATTCATTTCATACATAGCTTTGAATAAAACTGTTCTTTTAGTAAAATTACATGTTACGATAGGTAAAGGGGCCGCAGACTGACCGTTCCTATCAGCATCAGTATAAAACCCATTTTGAGAAAAATAATTTTCAGTTTGTTTATACAAAATTTTTTTCATGATCTTGCTCAACCAAGGTAAAATACTAATCGGGTGTCAATATGAACCAGAAAACTGTAATTTCTTGTCTGGTTTCCCACCCTTGTGGAGCAGGTGAATCAGACTGACTTGATGTGACAGCATTGGAAACCATTTTCAGAAGATTGCTGTCAATATTGTCAAAACAGGTGGTTTGATTTTGAGATTGTTAATAATTTTAATGACATCAGTTATCAATACTTTGGACAACGTTATATACAGATATTATTGTTTATCTTAATTAAAAAGTAGCAATTAATTTAAGTTTAATTAGAAATTTACCATCTACTTCGATAAAAGATGGAGAATTACTATTCCTACCAAGTAAATGGTTTATCGTATTCCATCATTTTTAAATACATATTAAACATGTTTAATATCACTAAACCCTTTTATCATAATACAATTTTTTTTATCAAGTCTATTTTGTTTAGTGACCAAGTTTGTTAATTTTCTATGATATTTCAGCCCAGTTGATAACCAGTGATAATAGAAGCTATTTTAGTTTAAAATCTCTGTTTTATATATTTTTTCGTTCAATATCTATCCAATATTTTGTTTCTGTCAACAAACATCTTAAGTGGGATGTGTTGATCTACTAAAGACAAAAAAAAATTAAATGCATGTAAAGGATCAACAGGATGTCTTACATAATACCACCTACCCGCAAGAATTACCTTAAAATCTTCTATAAATTTCTCTTGACTAAATATCCTATATTATCTTTCATATACAATTTTAGAATCCGACTTAATTAGTTTTGTTTACCTTACAATAATTATCAAATTATAACATGTACGTGTTAGTTTGTTTATAACCTAGCATAGACCTCATGTGTAGGTGACTAGTAAAAGCCTTTTTTTGTTAGGACAGTTATGTGCAAACAAATCTATAATTAGATCACCATGATCATTCATTTTTTAAAACTTATTGTTGCAAAAAAACTAAAAAAACAACCACTTCTAAACAAATGAATATTTAGTGTATCAATAACTGCTGAAGTGGGACTAATATTTCTACTGCAACCTCAGTCTTGAGCTGGCAAAGTGGGATTAAGTGGGGGATATATATATATATATATATATATATATATATATATATATATATATGCTCTCTAT
>JBAMHW010000023.1:14396788-14420678 GCA_037177495.1 Rhadinocentrus ornatus
CCTCTTTCTGTAAAGTCCTCTGAGACAACTTTGTTGTGATATAGGGCTATACAAATAAACTTGACTTGACTTGACTCCCTCTTTCTCTCCCTTCATCAGATGATCTCTGAGTCTGCAAGTCACAAAAACCGATTTCATATGATAACATTAGCTGTTAGCAGTAGCTTGGTACTAAATACATGGAGGCACGCTTGTAACTTATTATGTATCGTTCTGTCCCTCATCACCTGACGGGACACTCGAACGTCACATTTATGAATCTCTGCGGCTTCCGTAGTCTTAATAACGCTCTTAAACGGTGAAGCACTACTCTTTTGCTTGAAATATATTAGAACACCACTAGATGGGAGTAATTCTTACACACTGCGGCTTTAACAAATACATTTTTTCAAATTTTTTTAAATGTTTTTTTTTTACGTTGTTGTAGCATGTGTGTCGTTCTAGGCTTGAAAAAGTTAAGTAAAACACAGTCAAAGTTTGGACACATTGTCCAACAAAATCTAATGAAAAAGTGTGTCCAAACTTTTGACTGGTACTGTATGTTTTACTCCAAGCAGTTAATCAAAAGTGAATATTCAATTCAAGTAGTGGGAGCTTCTTTCATTTATACTAAAGGGATCTAAAAAGGTGTATAAAAAAGTGAGTGAGTGAGAAGGTTAGCAGGCTTGCATGCTAATGTGGTTTATACTTCTTCATTTTAAAAGACATGAATATCAGAATACCAAACTCCCCTTTAATGTTACACTCAGTAATATGAACCAGTTGTTGATATGAAATATTAATTAGTGCTGCATTTCTTTCATGTATTCTTAACAATTTTACCAAATGCACATTTTCATAATATTTTAAATCGAACCAAATTCGAATATGTCAAACAAACAATTTCTCTTTTCTATTCATTAACAGTATACTGAACAACTATGCCACTTTTTTCTTTAAATGAAATTTGCAATAACACAGTGACTGGGGAAGTTGCGGACAATTTAATACAAAGAAATTGACCAGTTTTCTTCAAGACATGACAAACATCTATGACGTGAAGTTCTGATCGGTAACACTTTGCAGGCACTCAGCTCGAGCTGCTCCGCTCTCAGTTATAAAAAAAGATCAAAGAGAGTGTGCAAGGATTGGCTTGTTAAAACCAAACTCCACCTTAAATCAGAATTCATACACACTGTTCTGTTCTCATGATCAAAGACTGAAGTCAGAAGATATAAACAACTCTCTAATAAAGTCTGAAATCAAAAAGTCAAGGCCCAAATGTGTGATAGTAAATAAGCATCGTGCTTTACTGACATTTAAAAGGGCTTCAGATTTACGCACATCATGATGTGACCAGAAGTTTTTTTAATTTAAGCAACAAATCCTTTTTTTTTTTTTGCTTTACCTTAGTGCATCTTCTAGTTTGGTGATCTTCCTCTTGGCCTCTATTTTCTCTCTCTCTGCCTCACTGTGGGCTGCCAACACCTGAAAGTAGGGAATGCAAAAGTTGGACAGGGAAATGGGTGCGACTGAGTGTAAAAGCAAACACCATCAAACATCACTCAAGAAAACTCTCCTGCCTGCGACCTTGTGCATCTTGTCTCATCTCTTCTCACTATCATTTCATCAAAAGTAGGATCAAAGCCCATCGGAACGCTCAGAGGGCCTTTCACCGTGGATTGACAGTATGGCAGCCACATGGGCCATTCTTATGCCCAGAGACTCCAACACAACCTCCTTCATCTGCCTTGTTTAGCACTCCTAAAGAGTGGAATGAGGAATCTTTCCAAAGTGAACAAAAACAGAAAATGAACAACAGACTTTCACACTGTCACCTTGCAAGAAGAAAGACAGGAGAAAGATAAGTTAGGATAAATGGCAGCTGATTACAAGAGCAAAATAAGAAACCATAATCAAAACCAAACTACTGAGAGAGGCTTCATTTCTCCCTGACCCTGAATAAAGAGCACACAGGCCTGCTAAGTTTTTGCAGGTGTATCAGTCAAAGGCGCCAGTGTGTAGTAGTCTTCCACCAATACACACATTGTAGATGTGGCACTTTGAAGATGACCCATGTGCAGCAAAGTCTTTAAACCTGATCTTTACCTAAGAAGTCTGGCCTAGCCTGGTCTGGTCCAGCTCAGATTAATTAACAATGGCCTCTGTACTCTGTGCTTTATAGCTACTTTATGACTTAAAGAAGGTCTCTCAAAAGTAAGCTGCATGGGCAATTAAGTGTAGGCTCGGGTACACATAAAAGTACATCCCTCAAACTTTATTTAAATTTGCTTCCGATTCCTAGCCTTCTTCACTTTACAACTCTTGCACTAAATTACAAAATTCCCTTTATGTCCTTCCTGCTAACAATAGCTTAAATGTTATGAGATTGGACATAGAATCTAAAAAAAATAACGAAAAAGAAAACCACAAAAAAGATGTGACTCGAAGCTTTGATCTCTGCTTGACCATAATCACTTTTCCAGTGTTGTTTCAGCATAATGACAGAAGCTATGGAGCACAGTGGGCAGGTTTTCCTGATGGAGGAAGTAAACTCCACCTTCTTCTCACAGCTGATCTGCAATTCATCTTTCTCCTGCTGAAACTTCTTCTCTTGGTCCTGGAAGCGAAGTGGATTCGAAATTACACATTATTATGCAGCAAAGGCCATTTCTGTTGATACTACACTAACAAAAGAAAGGATACATGCCATTTGTGTTTAGAACAAACCCTTTAAACTTCAGAGAGTACACTTTAAAACATGAACACACCCCGCAACTGCCCAGATCGTACCCTGACTTGTTGCTGTCTTCGATGTTCACTGTCCTGGAGCTGTTGTTTGATCTGGGCCACACTCTTCTCCAATTCTTCTATCACCTCAGAAGCCTGTGAGGGGAAAGAGGAGAAAAATTGGGTAGAAGTTTTGTGTCTTAAATCAGTCAGCAGTAAATTTAGCAGTTTGTGGAATGAACTGTGGGGAGTGTTGTGGTAATGTGAACCTTGGCAGCAGACAGAGCATGTTCCTGATGTAAGTGGCTCATGTCAGTCTCGTGTTTGGCTTCGAGCTTCAGTGCGGTCTGCTCGTGCAGCTCACGCTGCTGCTCTTTCTCCTTCTGCAGCATCAAAATTCTGCACACAGTTGAAAGCTTGATTTAGACTACACTATCAGGGGTTCCTCACGCAGGCATTGATCTGCTTCTATTCAACAAAAATGAAACAGTCAGATGAGTCATTGCTTTTCCCCTGCATTGCATTCACCCAGATAATATGTTTGTTTTTTTTAATTACTCAAGATCCCTTGCAGACATTTTACAATAAAAAAGTTTTGTACCCTTTAATGAAAAACTGTCTAATTTAAAATACAGTAGCCTTCCATACTAGTAATACATTTCTACCACTAAGTGTCTTTCATTTATTTTAATTAATCAATCAATTCCCATACCGTCTGTTAGCTTCCTGTAGTTCAGCACTGAGGGATGTAATCTGAACCTCCAACTGGGCCTTCTCCTGTGTCACTTTCTGGCGCAGCGCGTTGGCCTTCTCCACCTCCACTGACTGCTGCTTCACCCGCAGCTCCAACTCATGCACCGTTTGCTTCTGGCCCACAAGGATGGATAAAAATCACAAAACTAAACAGCTTTAACCACTGAGAATGACAGCATGAGAAAAATGGCACGTCATCTTTATCAAAAGAAATTTTAATATCATGCATGAAATGTTTTCTGACATTCTCATCAGTTGCTAACTTGGTAAATAAAACTGGAATTAAACTGAAAGTTAAACACAGGGAATATACAGTACAGTGTAAAAGTCTCAGGCCAGCCCTGATTTCTTTGTAGTTCGCTTAGAAGCAGCCAGACTTTTCTAAGCAATACTTCTCTTTTCTGAAAATATTTTCTTTCAACATTGGCCATTTTCTTTAACTTGAGTCTAGTGATGTGTCAACAAATAATAGTGAACATAAGCCAGAGCCCATTTTATTGTCTTTAAGCACTTTACTAGTTGTAGAAATATGTAATTTCTTTATACTTATTTAGTCACATCAGGAAAAATGCCAAAGATATCAGAGTTTTATAGATAAAATAGTATTTTTGCACCAAGAAAGTTATTAAAGGTCCCATATTACTTTTTTCCAACTATTTCATATGGCTTTCAGAGGCCCAGCAACATTGTTTTCCAAGTGTTTTACCCCATATTAAGCCTTGGTCCTTAATTTCAGCCATTCCAAATGTGGCTCTGGTGAGCTCTACTGAGAACGGGCTGTTCCTGTGTCTCAACCTTTAAATGTTCATGAATGGTCCCTGTCCACGCCCCTCAATGGGAGAGGACCTGGTTTTCACCGACGCCCGCTCTGTGATTTTAGAGGGCAGGTTCAGCTAGCCGGGAGAATTTCTTAATTTTTGGGCCTCATACACAGGCCTCGTGTGACGGTTAGATGGTTACTATAGAAGGTTTTTCTAACCTTAAACCTTTAATAAATAAGTAGAAGTTAAAAAACATGTCCTAGCGTAGTTTTTAGTGCTTTTTGAAAAGTCAAAAACTGCAAAATGAAAGAAAAAGAAGTCGGAGGTCTAAAAAAAAAATACATATCTGGAGCAGATTAAAAGTATCTGTTAATATTATCCTAAAGAAATAGGAAAAGATCCAGCAAAGATCTCACACGAGACATCAGAGATGCACCTCCGTTGATCCATCTATTGTTCACTGAAGTCTTGTCTTCATGGAGGGGGTGGCTGTCAAGAAGCTATTCGTAAGGAGGAAATACATGGAGAAAAAGCTGAGGTATGTCAAATGACACAGGAACTGGACTGAAAATTAGTGGCATCATATAAAATGGAGTGATGAAGCCTCCCCAGAGCCCGGACCTCAACATTATTGAAGCAGTGTGGGATTATCCTGACAGAGAATGGCACAAAAGCAGCCAACATCCAAATACGAGCTTTAGAAAGTCCTTCAAGAAGTCTAGAAAATTATTCTTTAAGACTACCTACATAAAGAGGTTTTTGACTTATGTAATTTATTTGTATGCACATTTTAATAAAATGTTGCATCTTTTTATAGTTATCCTGTCAATTTATAAGGAAACCTGACAGCACTGATGTGACACAGGGCAGTGGTACAGCAACAAAAGCTGTAGAAAGAGGTTTAAAAAAAAAAAGGTAACAGAAAGCTACACTATTGCTAATGTTTGCCAAATGCAGTGATCATAAGTAATAAGGATGCAATTAGGTTAGTCCAATCTGCACTGACAAAGAGTTATTTCTGTAGTTGTATATTTCAAACGTCAAAAGCTCAATCGCATTTAGATATTTAATAAAGACAACGATCAAAGTCCAGCTGACAGTTTCTTCTGGCAATTTCTGATAAAAACAAGCATCCCCCTCTCTGCCTGATGTCCCTCAGTGTGCACATGTGCGCCTTTGTATATGTGCATATGACAGCACGGAATGCAGTATGGGCAGGTTGATAAAGGCGATGATGGGACGCTGATAAAAGATGGAGCGTGCTAGTTGATCTAGATGATGACAGGGGATAGAGATGACAGAAGGTGGAACGATGAGGGAGGGGGCGTTATGGTGTGTTTGTAAAGAGTATGAGAGCAGTGCCCCGCTAGGCTGGTGAGAGAGTCTTGTCTTTGTGTCAGCAATGGAGGGAGTTAAGAAAAGGAACAAGGGGCCTGTGTTGTGCTGGGGCGCGTGCTGACACTTGGCTCTCTGGCAGGAGATGAGAAGAGGTGCGTCTGCATACTGAGGCTTGACTGGGCACACCTGGACACACTCAGTGGGAGCACATTATGTCCACTAATTAGGTGTTTTAGAAGGAGAATTACTCGGTGTGAAGTGCAGACTATATAAGGTAGATTATGAGCTCCGCTCCCTTTCAAAGATTTAAGATAAAAATGCTTTTGAAGTTTTAGCAATAAATTCATTAAGAGTGATGGACGTCCCTTCACAGTTCTTGGATCAGGACTACAGCCAGCAACTGGAAGGGAGCCTGCATCAACAGTCTTCTCCTGAGGCCTGTCAAGTTGTGTGTATGAATGTATAATGTGGATCAAACTCTAGCATCTAGCAGGAGAAACATGCCACAAGAAGCAGACACAAAAGGCTCAAGTAACGTGTGTCAAACCTCTACTTTGAGCTGGTATTCTCATTAATACACTGGGAAATATGACAATATATTTGTCACATTCAAATAATCTATCTATGAATACCCCAAGAATGAGAGAATGTTAGTGGAGCAATCAGTCAAATTTCAAGAAAAAAAAAAAGATAGATTACCACTTATGAATGCCTATCTATTATGAAAAGACAATTAAAATTTTCTTTAACAGTCATTGGGTATGGATATGCGTGGACTGGTCCAATACTTTGGTTCATACCAGCTGGACTTTAGGTCCAAACAATTACACAGTCACTCTTCTCTGCCGTGTGAATATACAGCAAAAAAAAAAAAAAAATAGTAACATTTACCAAACCTGTAATGTGATAAAAATCCAACCAAGCAGAGACGGACAGATAAGCATTCTTTCCTTTACCATTATTAAACCAGGGGCCAAAACGTTTTCATACTATAGCATCAAAATCCTCATCTGATAGTCAAAAGAGGGGTAGCAGTGACCTGTAATACATGTAATAAATCTTACTGTAAAAAGAACAAGTGTAAAGTTACTAAAACTACTTGTTATGGGTTAAAATGTGTGCAAATAGATATTCTACAAAAATAACATATGGAGACATTGGAAAAATTCCACAACACTTGCACTTTGGGAGACACCAGTGAACATTGAAAAGATGCTGCAGTAACCGCTGCAGAAGATAAAATCCCCTTCAACCATCCTATCTTCAATATCTCTGCTGGTCAGTCCAACCACACAACAGCTAATTTCCAACGACAGAAAGCTCTTTTCATTCTCTTGGACCTTGTCTGTCCTTAATTATTAAAACAAGGGCCTTACCATTGGCCCTCCTTCATCCAGTGTTTGATGCCTTCTAAATGCAGACCTGTCGACAGATTAAGGCCAGAAGCAATATATGTGTACGTGTGACATGTATAGAAACCCCTTGAATGCTGATACTGATCACAACACCATTAATAAAGCAGCACATTTGAACTAGCCTCTGGTGTTGATGATCCCAACTAATGAAATCTGCACAATCCTATTTAAAACCAAAGTCTTTTCATTATAACATCAAAGACACTGCAGCTTTGAGAAGTGTGTGTGCATGTGTGTGTGTATATAAGTGTGCACATTGCTAAACACAATCACAGCAATGAGTCGGTTTAATATGAGCTTAGATCAAAAACCTTTATAGAAATAACAAACATTAGATTTTACAGTTGTCTTCACCCAGATGTTGGAGAATGTCTTCTTTTATTTAAGCCATGGAAACATGAGCCTCAATGTTTTATCATTAAATGTGTAAGTGATGTATACATTTGGAAGGAAACTATTTTGAGACAAAAAAAACTGCAAATGCAGCATGTTGATACACTTAAATGACCTGCTACTCGTTAGAATAAATCTTAGAAAGATTTTTATAATCTGTTTAGTATAAGATAGGGCAAAGAGGTGTAATATAATTGCAGTAGCATTTAGTTTAATACATCACAGATTTCAATGACAAGGAGCTGAACTTTGCTCTTTAAATATACTTCAATTTCTTTTTGATGAGGCCCATTTTTTCTGCCTCCTGTCTGAAATGACACATCCACAATAAATTAAGAATATCTTCATGTTTGTATAATCTTGGACCTCAAAACTAAGCCAAGATGTGAGATTACTACAGAAGTGTCAGAATCAAGATATGTGTTACTGTGTCAGGGTAAATTCACCTTAAACACAGTAGAAAATTAAATCTCCTTCTAAAAGAAAACCATTACTGTCAGTAAAAACCAGTGGATAGCAGTCCAATTAATCTAAGAATTAGTAAAGTAATGCAGAGGTGTTACACAGGAATAGCCCCCAAATTCACTTTAGAAACACCATGAGGATCCAAAGAACTGTACCCCAAGATTATATTATAGGAAAAGTAAAGATTTCACTATAAACCCCCCCCTAATCTTTATGAAAACTACCAGGACATTTGTGAATCATTTCAAACAAAGACAGTCATAGGAAACAGCAGAGTTTTCTTGAGGTGGAATAAAACATTTGACTACAAAACGGAAAAATTAAGACATGCGATATGACTTAGTAATTTTTTTCCACAGTGATGAGATCTTTGCTTTATAATCTCTTTATAGTCCCTGCTTGTGTTGTTTGTGGAAGTGGATAGTGCTCTTCTCATGTTTTTGTTACATTTACTTATAATTGCTTGGATTTTGAATTGTGTTTTATTTTGGTGGTAATGCTAGGTGGTCTTTTAGCTGATGATCTCCCCATCATTTTGGTATGCTACAATGTAGGATTGGTGCTTCCTATCATATACAAAGCATGTACTACACATATCTTATGCTGCCCCCTGTACAAGGGGCTCTAGTCAAGAAAGGGTTAAATACATACACACTCATTCATGCCATTTCCTGTACTCACAGTGGCCTGTGACCGAGCTTTGTATTCAGACTCCATCTTTGCCAGTCTGAGGTTTGTGTCCTCCAGCAGCTCCTGGATGTTCTCAGTGTGTTTTTTCTGCAATTCAAACTTCTCCTGCTCCATCTCTGTCACAGCAGCATGAAGCTGGAGAGCAAAACATGAGTTAATATCAGTCTCTGATATGTTTTACTCTACCTCCACAACTTTGCATCATTCGTAGCTGTTGACTATGTGACCTCAGCATCAGGGATACACCCTGTATAACTTATTTCCATGTTATGACAACTCAGCTTGAACAATATCTTTATGACACTATTTTCTCACCAACATAGTGAGATAAATGTTTGGTTATAAAAGCTTGTCTTCACAGATGTAAAATGGCATTGCACTTGAGTTACTGTTCAGAACAGCATTTTCTTTGCTGTTGGAGAGCTTTGATGGCAACAGCCTCGCAAATAAATAAAGACACGTCTGAGGCTATCAAGGAGTTTGTGTGCCTTTTCATGAATATAAAAACATAAAGCAGACATAAGGGTGTCAAACTATAAGGGGATCAGGGAGAGACACAGAGCGATCTGTATGTCACAATGATTAATATTTGTCAGCAGTCCAAAGACAAATACGGGACTAGTGAGAGAATTTCTGCTCAAACATGCTACTATAACTGCATGACCCACTTTACCAGAACATTATTTCAGAGGTCAGATCTCCTAGACACACGTTCTACAGGAAAACATGCATTTATCTGCTGTTGTCAGCTGGAATCAGGGAGAGCTGCCACAAGGTTTGGAAGCTAATGGATAAAGTCTGACGTTTTCCAAAAACTGAACTGCCTAATTTGGGGGGAAAAAGCCCTCTAAGTGCCAGCCACTTGATCACCAAACAGTGGAGCAATTACCACAAGCATATGTGACTGTGATTAGTGGTCATTTACTGACAAATCTGGGTTGCATAGGTGCCACACCATGGAAAGTTACTTCAGAAAATACTTGGATTTCAACACCATTTGATTCGTAAACACGCTTTGTATGACTACACAACATATTCAGGAAGGCAACAAGCAATGTGCTTTTAATAAATGGTGTAATCCTCCAGATGTAAGTGCTTGCTAGTGAGCAGGGTGTATAACAGTGTTAAAAAATGATTCATGATGCAAGAGCTAATAAAGTTTATTTCTTGATATGTAACATCTTGCTTTTTTGAGGGGGTTAAACATGATTTATACGGTTGCTTAGTTGTTCATAATTTTCATATGGATCTTACTAAGCCCCACCGACTCAGCTGTGTAGAGCCATCAGATTTAAAACTTAAACACCACCACACAGTGAAGCCTGCTTGTTTCATGCTTACAGTCTTACTTTGACTAATAGTTGCTAATGTGGTGTTGGACTGCTGAGTTTCCCAACCCTGTCCTCATACCTTCTTCTCCCACTCATTTTTTAAAGAGTCAGCACTCTGATCCGACATCTTCCTCAGCTCCGCTATCTGCTTGTCTTTGCTCTCACAGATGACCTGGGATTCCCGCAGCACACTTTGAACTGAAGAAGAATGTTGACGCAAACACACAAAAGAGCAGTCAGGGCCTTGCCTCGGGGTATGAACAGATGGACACACAGACGTACACTCGTGTGCATTGATGTGCTGTCAGTAAATCAATGTCAAAAGAAATTTTGCCTTTAAAAAATGGCAAACAAGGCCTCTCTTTGTCAAGGTTATGTTTTTTATGAACTACTTTTGAAAAAAGATGAAAAAGTACAAGAGACAGAAGAATGACTCAGATGGGGAAAAAAGAAAACTATACATAAAAAAAATGTTGTAGAAGTTATGTGATTAAACTTTAGATTGAGCAGCACAGCTGGAGAACATCACTCATCACCAGCACAGTCTCTTCGGGAATTGTATCCTTTAAGGCTTTTTACTCTGAGTGTTCAGAGATGCTGCTATAAACATCCCTCCAGTTAACCCTGTAGTCACATGACCTCTCACCTTTTTTCTCCAGCTTACGAATCATCTCCTCTGACTCTTTCTGCTTGGCCCGATACAGGCTCTTTATCTCTTCAGTCTCACGGTTTTTTCTGTCCAGGATCTAAAGGAGGGAAATAAGACTGTTTTCATCCCACATTAGAACTAAAATATCCAGTGTTTTTGTTTTGTTTTTTCCCTGGGAAAGTGGCTTTGTTGCTGACTTCATGATGATTCTCTTGAATGCATTTAAGAATTTTATTTTTACTTTCACAATTCTGTGTCTGCAGGAGAAAACAAAATTTACCATGTAATAATTTAACTTTTTAAGACCTAACATTAAAGGACATAGCGATTAATGAACTCATGTCAGAGAATAGCACTTCTTGCAAATAGTTTTAATGAGGAAATAAAAATGATTTAACATGTTTGTTTGACCTGAAGTTTACATGCAGAAAAAAACTTGCCTGTTCAAGAGCACATTTCAAGAAATGCTACTGATGCCCTTTGTTTACATCAGGAACAAAACAGCATTTTCTTCCTTATTCTTAAAGCCTGACAAACAAATGTACGACAGTTTATCTCCCTCGTATTTTCAGTTCAATGCTGGGTTTTTGAAAAGATTTACAAAAGACTCTAGAAAACTACCAGCTCACACCTGTTCACATCTAAGATTTGACAAAGACTGTGAATCACTATTTACAAGACTACAACTAGATTCTTTTAGCATTTCCTGTGATATATTGGACAGTTGGACAGGACGGAACAGGGCTGATCGGCCCTCAGCAAAGCAAGCAAAGGGAGAGTTTCCCTCCAGGATCAATATGGAATTACACATCATTATTAAGTGTGCCTTTGCATCTCCAACAGGTGTTACCCCGACTCATCAGAATCTCGAGGGATGAATGAGTTTTCTATTCTTCTCTCATTTGTTAGATCATCATATTGTAACATAAATGATCCACAGCAGACATTTACTTCTTAATAACCATCCACTCCTCTTTCTGGACGGCCCACCTACAACGCTTCATCACCGCTTCTTGTTCGTCTATTTTCTTTTTTTTTTTCCCGTTCATTTTTGCCGGTGTTCTGTCAGGATTCCGTTTCTGCTTTTCTCAGAGCTCATCTGTTGGTTGCTGATTGTGTTTCGTCACTTCGACTGTTTGATATCGTTGCAGACCCAAGACTAGGGAAAGACTGACATGAAACAGTGCAGATTACCACCTTAAACCTAACGATGAAAATGACGGGAGCGCGCTGTGACTCCAGTAAGAATCCTACGATTTCCTAAAGACTTCCGATTTAGTCTGCGACTGTGAAAATTGTTTGGTGTAAGCCCAGCATAAGATGAACGTCATCCTTGTGGTAATCCCGAGTGACCTGAGAAGACTCCAACCTCCTTAGAGACAACAAGCAAACTGAGTAAAACAGCAGCTGAGTGAACCACCTGTGCTGATACGATGAGGTAACTGCATCTGTCTGCTGCTGCCATCTGTGTGTAATTAGCTAAATTAGACCATGGTGATTTGGAGCTCCAGTTTAAAAAGACAGCCTGACTCTCACAACTGCTCAGTTGCATATTATGCATATACATATTATGAACTTGCTCTACAAATTAATCAATTTATTAACCAGGTGACTTTGGACAAATTTCTGGTTCTTTCAAAACAGCTTTTTCTAGAACAATCACCAACACAAAACTGAAGCTAAAGCTTCTCTTAATAAGATTCCTTATGCAATTAATGACACACACACACAAAATGGCTGAAAAACATAAGACTTGTTATTTTTCAGACAACTCTAGAAGCCCATGAAGCCACTTATTAGCCAAGCCTATCATCATCCCTGTGTGAATGGGAAAGGGGAGATGAAAGGACAATTGGGCGACTGGAGCAAAGTTCACAGAACATTTAGGGGTATCCATTTTTTTCCATTTCACCACCCAAAAGAGATTGTCTTTTCAGGGTCCAAAGGCACTGTGTCAGGTCTGGGGAGAGTGCACTAGACGGGGGGAAATAACAGCTTTTAAGGTGCTGTTTTTAGGTCTTCATTAGACTTCCTAATGTAGAGGGAATCCAGCCTAGACACATTTTAACCAGTGAATGAAATAAACAGAACTAAACTGGGAAAAAAAAACAACAACGGAAACTACAACAAAAATCTATTATAAATATATAAAGAAAGTGGCAACAAAAACATACATAATTCTTACTCATCAGGATTTCAACCCTAATTTTTGTTTGTATTAGAATACAACAGTGTGTGTTTTCTAATCAGCGTCTTTATTTTAAGCATGGGGACAATGACCAGTAGCCCTTAAGTGGCCTTGTCATTTTAATTGGCAGAATAATTAAAACTAAACCCGGCTGTCCATCCTCCATCAGCCTCATCAAAGTGCACCCCTGAAATCACTTCCCTTTGAAGCCATAAGAGGGAATAATGGGTAAAATTCCATAGAAATTAAATCGGACGTAACTAGCAGGCTGTATGTAATTAAAGCGAGAAGGGGGCAAACGAGAGCAAGCTGTCATCCTGTCTCTTGTCAAACACAAAGAAGCAACGGGCATCTTAAAGTGGAGAGAAAATTGGAGTGTTTTTTTCTCTCCTTGTTTTAAAAGCTTCTGTGGCAGCAAAGGAAAACCGTGGTGAGGACATGACAGATCCCAGGTGCTTGATCTGCAGCCTAACTGACGGGCACCTGGTGTGAAATATGCCAGCTTTACTGCTACTTTCACCAGCTGACAAAGAGCTTTGAAGAGATGATTATTTCATGGATGGGGTAAGGAAAAGTCTTCCTTTACTTTTCATTAGCCACCAAATGGTTTCAGATCAATGGTGTGTATTCTAACACAGATTAAATAGTTTTCATAAGAACTTTAGCAGGCCTGTCTGGTTGAGGATTCAGAAAATTATTTGAAGTTACATTTGATGCAGATATACCTGAACTATACACTATTAACTACTACTGGCTGTTGGTTTGCTTTAAGATTAGAAACTAAAAACAAACTGCATATTAACACTAGAAAAAATCCCAAAACAAAAAAAAGACAATGGCAAAATATTCAGGTTTAATGTTAGGAGGTGCTAACCTCAGAGTTTCCTTTTTACCTTCTCAACGTCTGCATCATGGCTCTGCTGCATTTTCAGTTTCTCCTCCTGATGCTTTGCCTCCAACACTTTGATCCTCATCTCAGTCTGAGAATACAGAAAACCAAATGTCATATGCTTTCTTCACAACAATTTAACAGCTTTATTTTTCATTTCTGAAAAAAGTGAATTGTTTTGCAAACATTAGCATTTTAAAACATTTATCCCCACACAAAGTACTCAACTGTATGCAAGTGTATGTGTGTATGTCTGTCTGTAATAAAGTGAGTGTTTGCTTCTTATTGTGCTTGTGTATCTGCACGCACACTCACACAGCAATTAGTTAAACAGAGATTTTGATTGTTTTTATTTCAGAGCTGTATTTTTATTTGTTTTTTACCCGTCCTGTCCAGCATCATAGCAAGCAGAATGATAGCCTGGTTGCTGTATTGCGCCGAACAAATTTGCTTTGCCAAGGGAAGGCTTATGGGTATAAAGCTCCTCTTGATATTCTGATTCCTTTATTTATTTATTTACTGTTATTTATTTACTTTGAATCATGGAATCTATGTAATCTTGCTGGACCCGACCGGAGGGGACAGAAAAAGAAAGAAGACAGCCAAAAGAAGCTAAAGGGAAAGACCCGGGCAGTCAGCAGCAACCCCGGAGCACAAACCCAAGCCACCCCACCCCGAAGACGAACCAAGCCCCACCCAGAGGGTGGCAAAAGAGAGCCCCAGCCGTCTTGGGGCACAGGCCCCAGTGGGCCGAGATAGGCAGCCACCGGCCCCGCCATGGACCGGCCATCCAGAGCGGCCCGGGCGAAGTGTCCAGGGCCCCAGAAGCCCAGGGACAGCCCCCCCCCCAAAAAAAAAAAAAACAAAGGCAGAGGGCCCGCACCTAACAAGGAGAACCGGGCCCCCCCAAACATCTGCCCGGCGCGGGCCAGCACCCACCCTGATGCTCCAGCCACACACCCCGGGAACCAGGGCGTCACTGACCCCCCTCCCCCACCCTCCTTCAGAGCTGTATTTTAAAAGGAGCAAAATTTCAGCAGGTCATGAGCACGCAGGGACAGATGTTCCTAAGCTAAAAGAAGTTCCAGGTTTACAGAAAATCTCCATTAATTTCTAATATTGAGTGATTTTCTTATAAAACATGACAAGTTTCCTGCAAGATGGTCAGAAGTGCATATCTACACAGGAAGGTTGTGGTTTGTTTGGCAAAGTGTCCTTGGGTAAAACACTGAACTTCACACTGGCATTGATGTGTTCATCAGTGTGTGATCCTGGGCAAGGCTGCAAAAGTGCTGTCTAAGTGTGGACTATTTACCTTTTTCTGCATGTCAATAACACCAGTTAATCATGAGCAACTTACGAAGACAAATACTTAAATCTATGAAAAAGAGAATGAAAAAACGTGGAACCATAGAGACAAAACAAAAATTATTTACACCTTTGTTAAAAACATTTTCATACATTTCTGTACAGATTTTTTTAAATGAATATATTTACTGGAACAGAATATATGTTTGTGTGTGTGCAAATTAATTTTTTTTTCTCTGATTTTTTTTCTTTATTTTTGTCCACTTTTATGCCTTACCTTCTGCCTTTGTTTCTAAACAAATATAAGGTTAAAGGTAGAAATATGGTTGCAGAATCTACTCTCACACACTGTACAAGGCCAAAATGTAGTTTTTTTTCCAACTTGTGCAACACTTAGTACTTAGTTTGCATACTTTAAAGAGACACATTGTGGGTTTGCTGTGACATCTAGCTGTGAAGTTGTAAATGGCAACCAAAGAAATACCCAACTCACATCTCCTCTTTTCCAGGAATGTACAAAGGTCCCTTGTAGGTGAGAATACCTTTTGGTGTGGACAAATTTTTGTATTGCATAAGCACAAAAAACTACAAATAAAAAACTGAATAAAGGGATCCAATCACAAAAGCATTATATTTATGTTCATTTTTCAAAAACATTTTTAATGGGTTTTTGTGTTCTCTATAGAGGCTGTTGCTAGGGAAAGTTTTAAAACTGTGTGTGACAACAGTAATGTTTTAGTATAGGCTATACCTCATTATTTTCTTTTTCTTTTTTTTAACCTCTTTCCTTTTTTTGGTTAATTCCTTTTTTGGAAATCCTGGTTTTCTCAGTTTTTCCTTTTTCATTTATTTTAATCGTCAAAATGTCAAAGCAACTGTCTCCAACTAGTTTGTTTACAAGATGTTTTCCCCCACAAACATGCAACACATGGAGGCACAAAGAGAACCTTTGACAGAAAGATGACTGGACGTTTTCTTTGATGTCACTACTCATGTTTAGTCAGTGTCTGTTCTGGTGCGTTAATCAAACCTGCAGCCGGGTGACAATGTTCTTCCTTTGAAAATGTGCCTGTGTGTATGTGTGTGTGTGAGAATGTCCGTGGCTAACAACATCCCAGGGCTAGCTCTTGTTGTTCAAGCTATCAGAATAATTAAACAAAATCTTCCAAACCATTCCTTGGTGCAGTCAAACCCCCATTAGACCTCCATTTTCAGTAAATATCAAAGAGAGGCGACTGCTTCATCTGAATTATAATATGATTCAATTATAGAATTGTGAAAGTGTTGAATTATTGATACGATACAATCATGACATCAGCAATACTCTGAATGTCAGAGAATAATAGCTGCTTTGAGATCGAAAGAATAAAAAAACTTCATAGCTTTAAGTTTTGTTCAGAAGTCAGCAAATCTCTTCACATTTCCTTGTTAAAAAAAATAAAAAGTCTAACTAAATGCATAAATTGCTTTCTAGATGCCTTTCCTCATTATTGCATTTGAGCTACATTCATACTCTGTATCCTTGACAAAGCTCTGTTAAGTATTCTGCTCTTTCTTCTCTGCCTTTTTCCCTGATTTACCACCATTTCTTGTGCAATCGAGGGGACCACAGGAGACCTGTCAGAGTAGACAGACAAAAAAAAGTGAGAGGAAGACAGAGGGAGAGGGAGGTGGGGGATGGAGGGGTGGATGCCAGTGATTGAAAAGCAAAAGAGTAAGAAGAGACCCGATTCTGCTGGTGCCTAAAAAAAAAAAAAAAAAACACTCATGTGGGGGTGTCACTCTCTCATCCTTGCTTCAAATACTCTTTGGAGAAAGTTTGTCAAACTAGATCAGGAGTGTTTGAAACTTGTTTATAAAGGCATCGGTGAAGGAAGGAGGAGGAAGAGGAATGTCGTACACCTAAGGCTTCTGAGACGCCTTCAATCAGCCCGACTGGGTGGTACAGCTTTTTTCCCTTTTCTCTTCTTCTGAGTTGTAGCGAGCGCTGTAAGATGCCATGTTTTTGACACTTCGCTTTTGAGAGGATGAGAGGTAGGGAGGGAAGAGCGGGGAATGGAAGTGGGGAATGTGACGAGAAGACGGAAACAGTTGCTTTGTTTGTTTGTTTTTTAACTCTCAAGACTGGCATAAGGGTCAAGGCCTTTTTCCTCAAGGGGGATGTGTTCACAAATCACCGGCTAACTGTTTGGGCTCCACAACGCAAGGTTGCATTTGTGTATCTCCTTTATCTTGCTTGAGATATACAATGTCCTGGTGCATCTTTCATCATTAGATAACACAGATGCTCTTGGATAGTGACTCTCTCCTATCTACTGAGGAGCACCAAGATGCAGTTTTCACCCTCTAACAAGAAGTTCATTTACTGGAGTCTGTCAAGAAAATAAAACTGGATTAAAAACTCTGGCTAAAATGTAATCTTTGAGGCAAAAAAGAAATTTATTTTGGTTGAAATTGTAACTTTATTATTATGAAACACTGAGGATCCCTGATGTCTCTCAGCCTGAAGCACCATCCTGAAAGCCAACTGCTGAACTAGTCCTCTTTAAACTACTGAGACTCACTAGGTTACTCTGTTTCAGCTTTCAAAAGCTATCAGATAAGACAGGCCATGGCCCTCTAAATCACAGGCTCAGAACTCAAGCTCTATCCCAAAGGATTCTTAGATTAGAGAGACTGCATCATTATGGCATCAGAAAGCAAAGGGGTCTGATTCCCAGTCAGGGGCTTGCGACCATTAGAGCGTGACTTCTTCACACTAACACACTCATCTACCAGCCTGCTGCCAACAATGCCTCAGGTCAGGTACCAAGGAAAAAGCTTGCAGATGGCATGAACACACACACACGCTAAAAGAAAGGCTGTGTGTTTTCATCAATCTGTCAGTATCTTCTACAGTCACCAGCTTTAGGCCGATGTTGAGCCTAAGGTGACTCATCAATCTCTGATTTATTGAATTTAATTGAATAAAGTCCCAGCCCTCTTAAACACTAAGCAGTTCCAGGGTGTGTTGCAAGATTAGCAGGACTTTGCTGCTCCTGCGAAGACATTTTCCACAACGCCCCATAAGCAAGCACATATGTGTAAGATAAGTGACTCAAAGCAAGGACAGCTTACAGGAAAGTTTCTTAACTGCCACTCATTGTTCCATGAGAAAACGAAAATGCAGTCAGCAGATTAGTGGGAGGATGAGCTCGATGTGTAACCTGAGATGCTAGTTAAGCTGCCACCAGCTTAATGACATGTGGTGTGAATAACACTATAAAACCGTATAAATTTTCAACTATGCTTTGGGGATTAAAGAGAAATGATGTCACTGTAATTTCCTAGACCAAGGCTGGACTAGGCTTCAATGGTCCAACAGGAAAGCTTACAGGGAAATGCTCTGCATAGCGGCTAAGTAAAGCATACTGTTAACCCATTGCCCCTTCCAAAAATGTATAAGACTAAAGCTGTGTCTAGCTAGAAGGTGTTTGACTGCTTTTATTTTAATCAACTCAGCATTCTACAGGTGCAAGACAAAGCTCCTGCTATACTTACATTATGAACTCCTGAAAGCAACCCGAAGCATATTCACACTTTCACCATAGTTTCCACTACTGTAAATATGATGCAAAGGCACCATTTTTAACAAACAGTGTTCCTGTCATCAGCATTTTGCAGAACACCTGGGTTCACTCAAATGAAGCAGTGAGAGGAGAGCTGTTGGTATTCTGATAAAGGTTAAGGCTCTTGCATTTAGACACAGTGATGTTCTGGTCCAGCATACTATCAGCAGGTTTCATAGTTTCTTGTTCTTAGCTTGTAGGCATACCAACAGTTAGTTAGTTAGCATGCACATACTTAAATAGCTCACAGAAGTGTGGGCTGGGCTACTGAGATGGTGTTAATTCTGCAGCTGCTAATCCAAAGTGTTGGACAAACTGAAAATTTGACAGCTGAGAAGTTAAGGAAATCACAAATGTGAATTAAAATTAATCAGGAATGAAAAACTGCACATTTTTTGTACAGAATTTTATGCAGATCCATTAAGTACTTGGTTAGGTCACAAGTGACAAAATTAACATTGAAGTCATCTTAGGAGCAGCACTAGAACAGTTAAATGGCATTTTTGGCAGTGTTGTTTGGAGGAATAGAAGGTAAAACCATTATACACAACCATTTCTTTAAATCTTTTTTAATTCAAGCAAAACCTTTTGGGGCAAAACTAAATTTCTGCCCAATTTGGTCATGTTTCCAATGTGTCTGTCCCAGTGTTTTTCTGTGGCATTCCTGAACTGCTTTCCATATTGCTTGCATGTGGCATCGGTGGAAATGAAGAGCCAATTCAGCTTTTCACCTAAAAATTTTTGCTTGTACTCAAGGTCGAATATATGTGATCTAAAATGCAAACACACCACTCACAACAGTGTCAGACTCTGATTACACTGAAAAATATGTTGCCCAACAAACATGACGACCACATGAAATCAATTCCCCAAGACAGGGTAATAAAAACAGAATATCAAAAGGTTTAAAAATACAATCTATACTTAGATTTCACAAAGAGATAACTCAAAGACGGTATGTGCATTGAATGCAGTGTATATTCCCATGACATTCAGCTATATGGAGCCAGTCAGCTACTCTGTGGAACATCAAACAGCATAAATTTTAGCTTTAATGTTTTCATATTGGAGTTGCTATGTTACATCAGTCTAAAGATCCCTCGCCTGACGGGTAGCTGCGTACAAAGTGTATTTATTCTAGCCGTCACAAACAGAACCATGTATAGGATGCCAACAAAATCATACAATTTTATCTTCTACTTCTCCCCACCCCTTTTTTTTTTTAATAGTGAAGCTGCACAACTGGCTGAAATAGCCATGATAAACCATGACCTTTACAGACAAGTCATGCTCAGTTTTATATTTAACACTGCATTTAAGGTGAATGGTGGAAGGAATGAGTTGTGGTTTGGGAGAGTTGCGGAGGGGCAGAGGGGACATCAAAGCATGCTTTCAGAACAGGATTTTCAGCTTAAATCCACAAATGAAAAAAAAAACTGTCATCACTGGAAGCAGGCATTATTTTTTGCCTTCCTCAAGGCCTTGGCCATTTTAGCAATAAAAATCCATGCACATGGATGTATGTAAATGGCTGTGGGGGCGTCTAAAGCCATACAGCAGTCAAAGGTGTTTTGACTTGTATATGTGTTCCATATTTTCTTCTAAATAAAAGCAGAACATACTGAATAGATAGGAGCATGGATATAAGGCTCACTGGAATGCATATGAAGGCCTGTCTCTTGAATACCATTTACTACTGCCTGTGGACATGGAAGATGATAACAGCCTTATTAAGTAAATCTGATTTATCAAACAAAGAAGCCTTTAGGTACCATTCAGTTTCACTTCAGCTCTCATTCAGACGCATACCTCTTTGCTCTGTGGGCCATGATCATTGGCAAAAGTACTATTCCTCTCAAAGCTCGACTTGAAAATCTGTGGAGAAAAAAAAAAAAGAGAAATATTAACTGAAGAAATGATTGAGGAGCTCAAAGACATTACTTTTATCCACACAACAATAAATAAACCACAAAGAACCCTTTGACAACTTACTGGTGACAAGGGAATGGGCTTCTCTCTTAAATACCTGGGGTTTTCAATCTGAAAGAGTAAACAAAAAAAACTTTAGACATCTCTTTCTCCCCTTCCTCTCCTAACAAAGCTTTACCAGTACCAGAATCTATCTTTCGTCCTGGGTTTGCCATAAACAATGTGGAAAGCACATCAAAGCCCAGTTCTGTGGCTGAAGTCTCTTCCGTCGACTCTTGTCTGTTTAGAGAGAGAACGCGTCGCGTTACTTCAAGACTTTGTGTGTGTGGCCAGCTCTGTTTCCGCTCTCAGCCCCTCTTTGCTGTCCCTTTTGTCAACACCAAGGACCGCTAATCTGTAAGCTATCCCCAGTCTGTTTACCATCGGATGGAGACAAATGTGTATACATCCTTGCCAAGCACTGATGCAGCATGCTCTTTGATTACAATATGAAAAACAAGAGACTGAAAGGAGTGAGCAGCTTAACCACCTGAAAGTAAAGCGGGTCACGGTCCATGTGACTTAGCAGCATCACATCAATGCAGCTCACTGCAAAAATATCTGTCTGCTGACAGGCTGCTGTTTGACTTGCACTGTCTGACGTTTGTTTATGACTCCATTACTCTTCTTATGAACTCACACTATCATACAGTGTTTTTCTCTGATAATCTGGGGTTGTCTGCAGGGGCTGACGACTGGCAGCAGGATCACAGCTTATAAAAGTAGGTGAGCTGAATCTGGAGATGACACGACTGACGGCCAATGAACTGTTCCACACCTAATCTCTTCAACATGGGCATGAAGGAGAAGAACAAGATGGAAGAGCAAGAAGAGGAGGGAAAAGTGTGATCCAATTCAGAGTTACAAAAAGGGATTTAATGTTGTGAGATGGCGCTACCCACACGAAGCTAATCCAGAATGAATGAGAGACGAGAAAACACAACATGAGAGAACATCACAGCTTGGGACTAAAATAGTTTCAGCTACAGTAGGAGGATAAAGTCAGTCTGTTGCTTCAGGGTGATTTTGTGACATGTAAAATAGACAAGGTAGCTCCGTCTTCTAGCTAAATTAACACGCAAGTGAAAACAAGCAAGACATTTTGTTAGCTAACATACTATATGCCCTCATCAACAGGAAATATTCCACTTTGACTAAAATCATCACTTTTAAGTTTTGAGTTTTTCTAAGGCACTGTGTGCATGAGAGAGCCTACTCGTATTCATATGTATTGTGATTTCTGATGGATTGCTGCTTAAATCTGATGTGGCTGCACAAAAACAAGAAAAAAAAACTTTTTACCATGTGATTATCTGTCCACATTCTTAAAAACTGATGTTAAGGCTGAGAACAAGAAAAGGATTTCTTTTTATATTCACAGACAGCCACTCATCAGATATGATTGAGCATGGCCCACAGGGCAAGGAAGCCATTAAGACTGAATGCTGTGGTGTAATGTTGGCAGAGTGTGATACTAAACGTGGACTTGATGCATACACTCTTTTTCGGTGCACTCACACTCACTAAGCCCCTCTAAAGCACAAGTTTGCCCAACATCATGACTGGCACCGTGTCCTGTGTCATTGGAACCTGACAGAGACGGATGAAGACGGATGAAGACCAACATTCACACTGATGGCTTCCTAATTTCAGGCTAACATTAAGCAAGCTGTCGTCAAATCCCTAGTCAATGAAGTGCCAAGTGATAGGGGCTTATTCTGAACGTCAACTTTTATCATTACAGGCCACAGAATTTAAAGTTGTTCTTTTCCATTCTCAACTCACATTAGAGATAAAACTAGTTCCGACATATAAACCATAAATTACCTAAAAAAACAGATGGTTGTCCAGCTTGTCTCTAACTATAACTCCTATCTGCTTTTTAGGCAATCTGTCATCCACTGTCCAGTACTTTATTCCATTAGTGAAGTGAACAATAAACCAAAATAGACTGCTTCAGAACATCTAAGGAAAAGCAAAAGATGTTCCAGATAGAGTGATGCCTGGCTGTGCTGAAATTTCGTAGGAGCTCTTTGAAGCAGTGCATCTATAAAACTCGAGGAGGGTTTGTGTGTGTGTGTGTGTGTGTTTGTGTGTGAAGGAACATCTGTTGATTTGAAAGATGCAGGCTTGGGGGAGTGTTGCCAAGCAATGCGTCTTATCAGCGTTTCAACACAGAGGAAAGCAGAGCAGTGCAGTGCACGGCTTTACGTCTTCTGAAAGATTCCTAAGATTACCCCTGTGCTGGAAGAGAGGAGGAGAGCAGAGCACAGAGAGAGAGTCAAAGGAACATGGACAGACAGGAGAAGAAAGACGGGACAGAACAAAAGAAAAACTGAGAAAGAGTAAGGAAAAGTAGAACTAAGGGGGTTCAGCAAAAATATCAATGTGTAGGCAATGTTAAAGAAAGTCAGAGGCAACAAGCGGGCAAAAGAGAGAGAGAGATAGTCAGGATCCCGCAGGTGATGACATAGGAACTAAAAGACATGAGGGCAGGTTGCTTATCAAGCCTGGCCTGAAGAACTCCAGAAAGAGAAGATAAATCAGGTGCAGTTATCTTTAAATACTCAGTTTACACAACCTTCACGTCCTACAATAGCAGTGAACTACCAAAAGGAAGAGAATTTAAGAGTACACATGTGACTTCTTTTTTTTTTTTTACTATTTGTTTAATGAGTAAGCTGTAAGGCTAACTTAGGACAACTGCACTATCAATGATGGATTACTGGTGGCACAATTTGGCAATACTGCTTACAGGGTCTATTTAGTGTGTTAAAATTATGTTTTAATTATGACAGCATGGGAGTATGACCTGGACATGAAAAAAAAAGATCAGCCTAAAATTTGTTTTATTAGTCCAATGCAAACTCTTGATGACCGACTCCTCTCCATATGCTGCAGGGCTGGGGGGCTCTGGAGTTCGTTTATCCCGGCCGCTATAAGACTCCACAATAAATCATGTTAATGTGCACTTTATTACTATTGATAGTAGTTTTAACATATTTTATGTACTGTTGTCATGTTGTGGTCATGTTGTGATCTTGTATGGTAGCGAGAGTGTTTGATTATGGCAAACATTGTATGCTGCTGGACACCTAAATTTCCCCAGTTGGGGATGAATAAAGTATGTCTTATCTTATCCTGTCAATTATACACTGCTCAAAAATAGTAATTATTATGAACACTTAAACAACACAATGTAACTCCAAGTCAATCGCACTTCTGTGAAATCAAACTGTCCACTTAGGAAGCAGCACTGATTGACAATAAATTTCAAATGCTGTTGTGCAAATGGAATAGACAACAGGTGGAAATTATAGGAATTAGCAAGACACCCCAATCAAGTAATGGTTCTGCAGGTGGTGACCACAGACCACTTCTCAGTTCCTATGCTTTCTGGCTGATGTTTTGGTCACTTTTGAATG
>JBAMHW010000023.1:14444443-14459092 GCA_037177495.1 Rhadinocentrus ornatus
GTCTCCTGCTTATATATGGTCAGCTGTTGACGCAACAGCAATCACAGTCAGCTGGTGCTCATTGAGCAATTTGTGGTGATTGTCAACAGGTGTGGCTGCTCAACAACACCACCCGGTAGATGAAGAGAACAAATTACCAGTGAGTTGTCCACTGATGTGTGTTAATTTGAAGCACACTGACCACTTATCCTTAATTTAATTGAATGCTTTGCATATACAGGGTGAGACGCCTATATCCAAAGAAATAATATAAAGTTAAACTACTGGATAGAGACAATCCATCTTTTTGAAGTCTGTGTTCAGGAGGTCCCCAACTGTAGAAATAGTTTCTATTATGTAAAATCATCCTAACTTATCTCCTGATCAAAATATTATACTAGAGGCAACCTTTATTGATACATTACTAGTTAAATCAATAACATTTTCAATTCTATTGTATGCTATGTAAACTATATACCCATGCAAATGTGGGTTAAGGTTGCAAGTCTTATTATGTTTGTAGTGAGTAAACAGATTTGATGATTGGTACAAGAGTTTATTATCTGGTCAACCCTCAAGCCAACTGCACCACAACACTAATAAATTCAGGTGTGGCAAACAATACAAGGGTATTGCACCCGCCATCCATCTAGTTTTTAATTGCATACTACTCCTTCTTGTCTGTGTTGGTGTCTTTGCACTGATGTCACTGACATCTGTGTCCTCACACACCAACATGTGTCATTCTGCAGGGTTAAGTTACTGACTGTTGCTTCAGGGAGCGGATCTGTGACTTTAATTAACTGTCATACTGATCAGATCTTGTTTGTCTTTTAAACGTTTTACCTAAAGCTAGAATGTTTATTTTAAAAAGTCTCACCCGTTCCCTAAAGCTGTGCACAAGTACAACAAAAGGAAGCAAATTTCATATAAATAGAAAAAAAAATGTAATTTTCCTAATGATGAATTTTACTAATTTGGGATGCATGTGTGCAGGAGCTACTTGTTTACTGTTGTATAGTGTCCAGGAGTGCAAGTACGTTCTGTAAATTGGCTGACAGGTCTATGCTGTTGGATGTTGACAGAGCTCTTGGAAGGCATTTTGACTTTTGGAGAAACGCACAGTGAAGGCAAACCCCAGAGGGTTAGATCCTCTCATTCCTGAGCACTACAGATGTGTTTTATATTTGATAATTAACCCAATGGAGCAGTATAGAGGAAAAGAACTTGATTGTTAAGGGATCCCTTCACACACAGCTAAATTGTTAGTTTAAATATATGTTTTAGAGTCTTAATCAAAGCATGCTGTGAAGAGAAACTCAGAGTTGAATTGCTGGCCCTGTGATGAAGAAATATGCAGCCGAATAAGTGTGCATCGGTGCTGCTGGCAGTCCTAGTGATCATGTTGATTATTTAAGAGTTATTAAAAAGGTGATAAAGCAGTGCTCCTGTTATCCCTCATCTTTAGACATTCCCTAGAAAGACTTGACATCAGTGTATGGTTTTGTAGGCGTGGGTAGATAAAGGGCTGCCTGAAACGCATGATAGCAGATTTTTTTTCTTCTTTGATTATCCACCTCTATTACCCAGCTATAAGGAGTGGAGTGCTTTTAAAATAAACCTATGTCAAAGGAAATTTCTTTATTACCGAAGGGAATTGTGTGGGTGGACGACCAAACTCCTGCAGTTCCCAGGGCTGTGACTGGTCTACCTTTGTTATGTTAGAAGCAACAAAGAGTTTTTTTGTCCTCTGTGAGGATTGTAAGGCACATTGTAGAGATTCACCGATGAATGAATCATTTCATGAGCAAGATTTTCAAGACATGTCTCTTTTGTTCAGAAAGCTTAGTGGTTGTGTTTCTGAAGAGTCAGGGGTCCTTTATCATCACTCTATAGCAGATCTGTTAGTGTTCTTAATAGATTTTGATCTCTTTTTTTGGCTGGGATGTGAGCGGCCATGGAAAATAAGCAGCAGTGATGCATCCTGTCATATGGACATGCTGAGTTATATGCTGCACACTGCAATTGACACCCATCTTGGACATAATCATACCTCCCTTCTCTCCCTCAGGTTGTGCTTGCATGTGTTTTTTTTCAGTTTTTCATCAATTTCATTCTAACTTTTACATTTATTGTGTAAAAAAACAAACAAGCACTTGTTGCGAAAGGTAAAATATGGATCTTTTTTATTGATTTAAATAAATACAGTAAAGAGTGTACGTGGGAAAGCTGTAAGGTTTAAAACCTGTTATCCCCAGTTTTCTCTAACTTTCTTTATTAGACACCTAAAATAAATAAAACACTGTAATGAATAAGTTCCACTTAGACTAGCTCTCAGATAGTCTGGCTTGCCAGAGAAATAGATTGTCTCACACCTTACTGATTCAGGTGTGCAAACTAAACTATTTTCTGATGGTTTGAACTTAAAAGCTTTACAACAATCAGATATTTTGGGAATAGATTTCAGAAAGAGAAATCACACATCACAAGCTTTGGGAGTTTTGACAAACACACACAATTCTTTTTAACAGCAAAATAGAAGAGTGTTAATGCAGTACAAAGGAATTTCGATTTATGGATTGTGTGTTTTGCCTCCCTGAAGCTGAATCACACTTTCGTTTTGTTAGTACGCTATAAAATCTGCATGGTGGGAGAGTATTAAGGACCATATCCTAAAGGTTCATGTTTCCTGGCTTTATGATTTAAATTTTTTTTTTTTACCTGAGCTTTTTTGGAAGATGCACCCCTGCAAAGTCTCTCTTTAATACAAACATCTATTTTGCTGCTTTGCATCTCATCTTTATGGTCTCAAATGTTGTTTTCTCTCAATGTGATCGGTGTGATTTTGCTACAATAGAGATTGATCTGGAAGTAGTTTACATGTTTTGGCTAGAGAGAAAAAGATGCATGAAGCAAAGAAATTAAAATGTGACATTTTTATTAGGAACTTTCTTTTTTTTTAACATAGTTAGGATTGCTGCCAGAAACCAGCATGATATAAAGCAATCTTTCATTCAGCATCATATCATTTCACTCAGACCACATGAGACTGAACGGGTGCTTCTGTTAGATCACTTGCCATTGAAGTGAATGCTCTACTCTCCCCCCCCTCGCCTCTCCCTCTTCTTCAGCCTCAGAGGTTCAGCGTCTGTGGAAAATGACTGTGCCATCTGGAGAGTTGAGAACCCATTGCTAGGAGAAGAGTCCTACGTCTTGACACAAGAAAGTTGAAAGATGGGGAGAAAAGGGCTTAGAAGGAGAAGAACAATGCAGGCAGTGTCCAAAGAAGCTGAGAGGCAGCGGTGAATGTATACATGCAAGACTGAATAACAGGAGAATTTGCAAGTGCATGGGTGGAAGTGTGAGGTTGAAGAGATGACAAAGTCAAAAAGGACTTTAACACGTCTTGGCTTTTTGCTGCCAGTTTTAGCACAGATTGAGCAAAATAAAGTTCTGCAGGCTCCAGCACACCTGATTCAGATAAAATAAATTCTACAGCTTTTTCCCAGTTCTGCACATTGTCCTGGGTTATGCCTGAACATCAGCACAATCAAAAACAGGGACATATTAGCAGGTAACTTTCATCTGGCATACCCATGTATGATTCCAGCAGGAAATTATACTCCACTTAATTTATCTTCAGCATAGCTGTTTCACATTGTATTTCTTCTTTTCACTGGCGTTCTTGTCTTTCTTTTAAAAAATGCCTTTTGGTTCATATACAAACCAAAGCTATTATCTCAAATTAAGGGAAAACAGTTAAATGACAACATGGTTTTAGGGACCAAGAACAAACCTGATTAGGGTTAGAGGGCAATTCTGGGTGCTACCACTTTAGTCGCTTAGAAAAAAAGTCTTGTATACACTGTTTTTGTGTGTTTACATGTCAACATACAGGATATAGGCCTCACCACCTCTTGTTGTCTGTTTTTTTTTTTCTTTTTGACTCTTAATTCGACTTCATATCATCCCCCTGGTCATTAATACAGACTAGTAGCTCTATAGCCTCCACAGAGAACCCTTCTCTAAGTGTGAACACACCCGAATGATCATAAATCTTTACACAAATTGTAAAGAGAGCAACTTGATGTCATCAGTGCATAAATAGTAAATTTAAGTACCAATAACTAAAATTACTGCTTCTTTTTCACTTTACACACTGCTTCCCTCAGGGATGGTTCAAAAGCACAGATGATTGCTGCCTTTCTTCTCACTTTGCTTCATTGCAGTCTGTCTCCGTGTGACTTGGTGCTTCCATGGCCACATCTCCAGAACTGCAATCAGCCCTGTTTTTTGCTGCATCTGAAATATATTTGCATACTGACTGCGGCCAATTTGCCAAATCTCATCTCCATTACAGTGAGGATATATTTCTCATCAAGTGATAATCATTACATCTTTATCTCACGCACAGATGGGGGCGTTGGGTTTAGGGAGCTCCACCTCTCTGTGGGACATTTGCTTAAGGCTGTGGGTGAAATCATGCATTTGTTAGTCTGCATGACGAGGGCTGATATGCCTCCAACAAGAATCTGTCACCAAGCCCTAATGGCAGCGTAGGTGTAGAGCCAATCACTGAGAATGGAGGAATGGACCTCATTAACCAATCAAGGAGCATAAGTGAGGGGGTGTTGAAACATGAGCGCAAGAGCTGTTCAACTCCAGATGGGAAGCCCTAAACAATAAACATCTTACAACAGCAGGCTGCTGCTCACAAATGATGTATTGAATGGTCCTCCTGCTGTACCCTGCTAAGTCTAAAGATGGCCTAAATATCATAATTAGCTCCATCTTGCTTTGGGTGTTAAAAAAAAATCTATAAGCTTTATTTCTTAAAGGCTAAATAATTAGGAATATTTCAGAAAAATAATTTAAAATGTTCTTATCTGTTTGCGAGGGATAAAAGGAAGCTTCCCTATAAACAATCTGTCTTTCTGCATCAACAATGTCTTGTCAAGCTTTTCTCCTTTCAAAATAAGAGATACGTGACAGAATAACTTTGGTAAACTGTGTAGCTCTTTCCTTCTTCCTGGTTCCTTAACCTATCATATGCGACTCCCCAAGGTTGCCAAACAACAGCGCAGCGTTTGGTATTTTATGTCGGCAAAAGAACCTGCAGTGATGATGTTTTGGCCAAGTGTGTTTGTCCTTATAAACTTATGAAATTACTATCAAATTCATTTATTAAGCGAGACTAATGGAAAACAGCCGCTGCGTGGTATTTGCTGATTAATGTAGCTTTTGTTTACACTATTTTATGCTAACGTAAATTAGCACATGAAATTAGCGCTATCATTGCAAAGCATAGCAATAACTGTGTGAATCATTTTCATCGTCATCATGATGTTTGCTAGTGTTATGTTCTCCGTCCTTTATAGACTATATAAAAGAGCCGTCCTCTCACAAACTGGCAACCTGCTCGAAACTCTCCGCGGGGGAGGGGGGTTTGATTTGAAACACCAGGTGTCAATGCTTCCTTTTTTGCCTTTAATCATTAATGGAAATGAGTAATTTCCTGCTGTTGACTATAAGCGACAACTTATAAGCTTTACTGTATCAGAAACACATCAGAAACAACCCTCACATTCCCCACAAATCTAGTAATGTGTTTTAAAACACATGCAGAACTGTAGAGGAAAAAACATGACACATTGCACTTCCAATATGTGATGAAACTATATTTCAATAAAATAAAAAAAACTTCAATAATCTCTTGATTGACATCAGTTTCACTTCAAACTTTGTTTCACGTATCAATTCAAAGTTATCAAGCTCGCCGCTAAGAACGGATCTGCTTGGGACTAATTAAAAGTGTTGAATGAAGGAAATCACTGAACATTTTTTTACACAAGAGCCATTTTAAACCCTGTCCCCGGATCAATGGCATTAATTAACACCAAGTGTGGAGGCTTAGCTAGCTGGGTAATTATGTGTAATTCTGTCCTTGCTTGTCTCTGCTCCAGATTTAAAATGTCTGTTTTTGCTTTTTATGTTTAGAGTCCCTCCTTTACTTGTGTTCTGTGTCACCCTTTCTTTTCTCTCCAGTCCTCGCTTGACCACTGTAGCAACAAAGTGGGCCATTTCCATTTTGTTATCATGGTAACAGCTCCTCTGGGCTGTGTCGAAGTGTGTTTTATGTTATCAGATTGCATCCGCTCTCTTTGATTACAGCCTCTTGATCACGTATTCACCCAATTAAGGCAAGGAGGAAGAGGCACTTATTATTTAAAAAAACTGGTGTATTCATATACAATTTCCCTGAAAACATGACCTCAGTTTCACTTGCACTACCTGGAGATATTGTAATCTACAAGTCAGCACAATTTCTCAGGTACTTTCAACTTTCTGTTTACTTTTTTTCTTACTTGTGCGCTTCAAAAGCCACCAAAGTCACACACTGTCTAGAAATATTAGTACTCTCTGCTGAACTGATAGCTTGTCAAATCAAATTGTAGAGCCTCAGTAACATGTGCCCAAAAGGCCTTTTTAATCTGTGTACCAGCTAGCTCCCCTAAATACAGAGCGACACAAGACCTTAAGAGGATTGCCACAGTCCAGGCTCGAGACAGAAAACTCTCATTAAAACTCTAGATGATAATGAGGAGGAGACAGGATTGGGACTGAGAGAGGTAATTGGGGCAAGGTGGTGGGAAGTGAATAAAACAAAGTGCAGTAACACAAGAGAAGCAGGAAATTTGAAAAGCTGTTAAACTTTCTCTCAAACTGATGGACAGTGGAAAAGAAGTAAGCTAAGAAACTGTAATCATTGCAATCAGAGCAACTTTTGAAATTTGATTGTAAATGCTACTAATCTGAGATTATTCTTCCTTTTTTGGACGGCATTTTTTCGCCATCACATCTGCGCTATTACAAGACTGATGACACCACTGAGTACATACTTTGCCTTCTTTTTAAGAGCAATAAGCCTCATTCACCAGCTCTTGTGAACAAATTTGTTCTTAAGTCCTACTTTTTAAACTTTTTTACAAATACTGTAGCCTTCAGTGGAATCTGTAGAAATTATATTTTTTTAAATAAGAACAAATCTTATCAATTACTAATTAAAGGTTAAATTCAATGACTGGTCCTCTAAACCACATTAGTGCAAATAAGGAAATAAGGAAAAAGCCCAGTTTGCTCTGATTGGTCCAGCAGACCTCTCAGGCCACTTTCATGCAGCTATTATTGCCACCTGCTGACACGACGGTCTAAGGATGTAGTGTGTTGTGAAGAAATATTTATTCATTCTCTTGTTCAGTTGATACTGATCATTTTGTGACTGGAGTAATCAAGGCACTCTGTCTATTGATGCGTTTCCATTACAAAATAAAAGTGTACAATTGTGATTTGCAGGTGTTTCCATTGAACGGTGTTTAGTACATAAGCTGTAATTCTTGTAAAATCTGGTCCTGCAAGACTCCACTTTGAGGAGGAAGGAGTTTTCCAATTCCTTGTAAAATTCTGCATTTTCTTGTTTGCTTTGTTTTACGGGTTTCCACCAGTTTTTTATTGCAATATTTAGGTTTTGCGCAATTCTAAGGGTAATAGAAATCCAGCTTATGTTGCATTCAAAGCCGTCAGACACTTTAGCCAAAAACAATGATTTTACATCACTGCTTTACCTGTAAGCTGCTTGTTCGCATGTTGGTTTGGATCCAAAAGTGTTTAAAAACAACATAACAGCTGACCATCGTGCTGTACAATAAATAAAGAAGAAAAAACATAAAACCCACAAAATAAAGAAGAAGGATAAAAATGCAAATAAGATTGTAAATGACCACATAGGAGCTGTAAGAAATTAAAAATAACGCAAGTGCATACAAAGGGTAAAGGACACATCTGACAACTCATACTTGCTTAAAAGCTAAAGAGTAAAAGTGTGTTTTTAAACAAGACTTAAAATCAACAAAAGAAGGAGCCTGTTTAACCAGCAGTGGATGCTCCATCCATATTTTAGGAGCTAAAACTGAAAAGGTTATGTTGGCCCTGGATTTATAAAATGTTTTCCCGACAGTTGAAAGCATGTGGTCAGCTGATCTAAGAGCATGTGATGGCATATATGGGTGAAGCAGCTCAGACAGACAAAAGGGGCAAAACCATTAACAGACTTAAAAACACATAATGGGTTTGAATGGGAAGCCAATGAAGGGACGTTAAAACTGAAGTTATGTGCGCTCGTTTGCTTGTAACAGTTAAAAATGATGCAGCAGCGTTTTGTACCAGCTGTAGGAGCGAGTTGGCAGCCTGGCAAAATGCCAAATCACACTGCAATTATTACAAAACTCACTGATTTAGGGACCTTTGTGTCTTTCAAGATAAAAACAGAGTATCTGTTGATTTTAAAAACAGCCAAACAGCTAAACTGGATAGATTTCTCTTGTTTAACGTCTGAAGATTCAACGCTTGTTTATTTCTCTCTTTGTTACAGTAGGTGAACTGCTACTTAATACAACAGAACCCGGCTGTCTATGGTTATTACTCCTGTCGCCTCCTCTGAACGCTGCCTCTTTTCTCCACACACGAACAATTTTCCTTTGCCAGATTGGTGTTGTGCAATATCTGGCTACCAGTAATCCACCTGGCTGTCTCTCCTACACTGTACACGCCTTGTGTTGTCTCTCACAAAATAGTTTTATTTGCTTAATAAATTCTTCCTATCTTTTCCTTCTTCAGAAGCTACTGTACACTTTTTTTCTTGCCAAATATGCCATTGTGGTATGCCAGGGTTACTATGGCAACAGTGCTTGGCCCTTCTGTCTGTTTTGTGCCAAATATCTGACAAAGATACCCCAGGCAAGTAAAGGGAAAAAAAAACAAAAAAAAAAATGGCACAACCGAACTCTGCTTTCTCCAAGTAATCCTCAAATGATGAGCTAACATGGGAGCGTGGCATCACTTCCTCAGCTTCCATTTACAAGAATAAAAGGGGTCTCAGTAGCTGTGACAATGCTTTTGTTGAGACTGTCTGGGTGGAAGCTTTGTGATCTTGTATGACGGTTTCAAATCAAGATGTGAATGAGGCAGTGAAATCTCACACCTGCAGCGCAATAAAACCCAGGAGGAGATTATTTCATATCCAATTCATGACTGAGTTGCCGCAGCACTGACCGCCACGAGTGCAATATTTTTGTGTTAACAGACTGTCTCGGCAGATCAAGTCACAATGTTTTGCTTGCATAACACAATGTCATCTGGTGACATTAAAAGGGGGTCTTTTTGGAGGCTTGACGGCATTACTCAGCTAAGAGTGGGTAGTTAATTGTCAGGGAGCTGCTTGTGTGTTTTGCTGCAACACAATGCCGTGTAATAAGATGACACATTCTGTTCCCTCATAATCTCTGTTTTAACAAACAGAGGCAAAAGAGCAGTTAAAGAGGCCTCGAAGGGAGACGATGTAGTAGTAGAATATGTGGGATTTTGTACATAAACACCTCAGAGAGTGGCAGAAGCAGTTGCAGTGCTGTGATTTAATCTTCAGTTTCCAAAAAACGGCTCAAAGAGAAGAGATGGAGGAGATATGTAATGAAATGCAATAAGCGGATGATTTTTATAACACATTTTCTGGATAGATTGATTATGCCGCTACCATTATTTTGCATTTTTTGACCCATGTGTGGACTGACCCAGTCATAGCACCCACTCAGTAGTAGTAGCCTGTGCATGATCTGAGCAGTACCAAAGATGACAACATGCTGAACCCCTTCTTCATCCATAATAGATGTGTTCCAATGATTCATATAAAGGACACGATTAGAACATAACAGATGACCTACATTCCAGCCTTATTCAACTGCCATGATAATCTATAATTGTGTCAGTCTGTCTCAAACGCAAAGTGAATGGATCAATACAGCTAGTGTGTGTTTGTGTGGAGTGTGCAACACCCAGCTGTCTATTCTGGGTCGAAAGATTCTCCTCAGGGGAATTATGACGCGCTCACCTCTACACGTCTCACCAATCCAGCTGTGTTTAATAAATTTGTCGGTGATTACACCCACAGCTATTTTGGGGAATAGTTTTAAGTCAGAGACATCAATCTTGACCCACATAAGGTGAGCACAGCGTACACCCAGGAGGATTTTTGCTTTTACTGAGTTCGAGAGCTGCAGCATCCTCAGGTATGATGCTTGGCAGTCGGCAGACAAAGATAAAACAATAAAATGTGCACCCTGACCATTTTTTTACAGTAATGATCTGTATTGTCTATCATGAGAAAAATTATTGCTACATAAAAACTGAAAACTTGCTGTTCAAGACTGATGAATGAAGAAACATTCATTGTTCTTCATTGCTGATAAAATGCCTCTAATGTTCTGTCAAAAGTCACCTTTGACCTTTTCCTTATTTTTTTTTTCTTGTTAGCAACTACTGATCTAAAATCAGAAAAACATGATGAGAAAGATGCAGATGAAATGTTCTGCAAAAGCATAGTGTGCGTCTAAGGTGGACACATGGGACTTTCCCTTCCTCTGAATAATATTTTTGCTATTTTTTGCACCAGGACAAAGATGCAAGGAGACAGGGCAGCAGGGAGAGGCAAAGGGTTAGGGAACACGTGTGCCAGTTTTCTGTGGTGTGTGCGCCTTCTTCCTGCTCCCGCTGTGTGTGAGTTTGTGTGTATGTGTGCAGTTTGAGGGTCACCCAGTAAGAGACTGCAGCACAGCTCTTAGTCATCCTCACACCTATCTCTCTTTTTACCTGTCGGGCCATCTGTCGACATATTTAACAGCAGAAACTGATTTTTTTTTTACTGCAAACATGTCAAAGCTTGCCCATTTTTATACTGTAGTAAATGCTGAGTGGATATTATGTGGAAATTACTATAAATGGGTACTGGTGGCAGAAGGTGCTACTAAAACTGTAGTTCAAGCAACTTTTTAATTTAAAGTTGCAGGTAGAAGTTCCCCTCAAACAAAACTCAAACAGTCTTATTCCTCCAGTCTCATCCATTTGTATCCACCTGTATGATATATTTCAAGTCACAAGAGTTGGTGATTATGTTGCTGTTTCGACCAAGATATCCTGGAAAAAGAGATTAACCTAATATTAGTAATGAAATGAGTTTTAAAAGCTCCATCAAACCCCTGTAAACAATATAAAAAAGGCTGGAGTTGAGTTTGTATTTGGTGAAGGTTTTTTTTAGAGTGTGATCATTTCTCTACAAGCCAATACAGAGACTGCACTGCATGCTTTTTGTAGGTACTATTGCAGTACTTTGTTTTGCTGTCCAGTCTCACAAATAGGAACTTAAATCAAGCATAGTTGCTTCTCAGCAGCATAATTGTGTCGATAAGAAAGACAGATCATACGACTCAAATTTGAACATAACTAATTTTAAAACCTTTTCTTTGGCTTAAAAACTCTTGGTCTAAGATGTTTATGAAATTGGCTTTTAGAGACTTTTGATCTCTTTTATGTGCAAAGTTGGAGCAAAGAGACACTATGGGGCAGCCTTTTATTCTCATAATGGCCCTTGTCCCCAGAAGAACCACCTAAAGGCCTGAAGGAGAGCAGTGACTCACCTCAATATATTTATTCTCTTTTAGTATTTTCTATTTTTCCACACTTCACTTTTTTGTTTGTGCCTCATTTTGCTATTTTTTTCTCCTCCAACAGGCATTTCCTGAGTTCAAGTTTATGTGGTAGTTATCAATTAGCCATTGTTTGTTAACATTTAAAAAGAGTGACTTTGTTAGTTTTACCTTTTTTTCTAAATGGATTTTTGAGCATTATTTGTGGTGCACAGCATAACGATATCTTTAGAAAACATGCAAATATAGCCTGCGCACAGCACACACATTGTCTTACTTACATGTATGCTTCATCTGAAGTATTCTCTCTGCATGCTCTCTTGTGCAGGAGATGAGAATGGAGACAGGCTTATAACTCCAACTCCTAATTGAGGGAGTCGCAGTAGTGTCTCCTCCTTGTCTTTCCCAGCCTCCCTGCTTGACTCAGGGCAAATATAGCAACAGGCACCACAGGGGAGAAGCAGCCCTCTGCAACCATGTTTTTTCTGGCATTTGACTGCTAGAATGGAAGGAATTTTTCCTTTGATCTGCATTCTTGGAAATCATCTCTGGAGTTGAAAAAATTACAAGTGACAATATTATTTAGATTTTGTGCTTTCTGTTTGTTTGTACCAGTTTGTACCCTAGTTGGATGTTTTGATGTTTCTCTCTTTTACTCTTTTAGGAATTGGGATTAGAACCCAGCCAGCATGTCCATGTGTGGTCTTTAAGGTTCAAATTTGGGCTGCAGATAAGGATCCCAAGTGGGTTTGTCCACAGTTTCCACAGTGTCCTCACCTGTGTTTGCCCATACGGGTTTCAAGTTGGTTCTGGCTGAGTTTCAGCTGGGGCCCAACTTGATGAGGGCCCATGTAGGGGCCCATCTTTCTAAAAAAAAAAAAAAAAGATATAGGCCCTGTTTAAATTTGCCATGTTTGTGCCCATGCCCACTTAGCCCACCTTATCCCTTATACAGCCAGCCCACATAGCCTATATTTAACCCTTGTGGGCCCCACATGGCCATGCTGGCAAGTAAACGAGAGCCAAAATGATCAGATTGAATCAAAATTATAAATTTATCAATTAGTTGTGATGCTGACTTTCTAAATGAATGAAATCACTGTAAATGCAGTAATTTAATTTGGCTAAAGTGTAAAACGGATGTGTGTGGGACTAAAGGAGTTGTTTTGTTTCTTAACAACTGTTGTTTTTGAAGGGTAGCATCTTGGTAATATTGAGTTAATTCAAGCAGAAATTTGGCCAACAACACTGCGCTTTGTCCTGTGTTAAAGCCTAGAAATAAGTGTTAAAAAAAACAGACCTCCTGTTCACATTCACTTTTCCTTCTAACTCTGGTGTAAGATATATTTTTTTTGGAGTCACATGAGTCATATTTTTATTAAAATGATCTACAAGCACTGCCTCCGAGTAACAAATCTCTGTTAGTTTAGTATTCAAGCTAGGAGGAAGAAATGCTAATGCAGAAGGAGTGTGAGTTATGTGTCCTTACTGATCATGAGGGCTCCTGTTGGCATGCTCATTGTAAAAGGTTAAAAGATAAGGTGAAGTTCAGTTTCATACTTTGTTGACTTTTTCTTCTGTATTATTTATATTAATCTGACAAGGTAATCAGTTCCAGTTTACTTTGACTGTATTTATTTGCACACCGACAGTTGTGTTTTTTTACTCATGCAAATCATCTTGCAAATACAAGACAAATTATAACTAGGGGATTTCTGCGGAGAAGTGGATTAAATATGCAGTATATTCAATATATGACTACATTCTGATCAGAAAATACCTTCCAATTGAATGTTAAAGTTCTTTTAACACTTTCAAATTCCCAAAGACTAGTCTAGCATTGTTAATGTCTTGTCTTGTTAATGTATCCAGAGATGTTTTGTGAGTGTTCACAGGTTCTACAGCACATCTTGCTGGTATAAAAGTGCCAGCATGTCTCTCTGTTGAGCAGAAATAGAGGCCATACATAAACCATGCCCCACATGGCAATAGACACCAGCATTGCTAGCACCTGCTGTATATTTCATAACTCCTAGTGTCATGTCAGCAGATGTTACAAATGGAGATCGTCACTGCGACACACTTGCAAGGATGTGTAATACAAACTGAACATCAGGCAGACTTGGTAGCCATGACAGTTCAGACTGTGTCAACAACTCTTTGATCCTTACTGTCTGTGTGGACAGAGCAGGTCTCACTGGAACAGTGTTGAGAGAAAAATTAAACCTCCAACTGTGAGAGCGACTCGCTTTACCTGGAGCTGGAGAGGTATAGTAAGAAACATAGTAGCAGAGAGAGAAGTGGTAGAGGTCGGCGTAATTGTATCTGAAAGTGAGGTTAACCACATGTGTATTCAACTGCCTAAATTACCCCACTACAGAGAGCAGTTAGAATAAAAAGAAGGGTGCAAGGCTCCAGGCCACTTTTCCCTCAAGCTGGCGGGTTTTTATCGTCTGTGCTTTGTTCAAAGTTTATGCATAGTTTCTGTAAAGTTGATCACATGGTTGTGGCACCAAATAAATAAGATTTGACTGATGTTCTGAAGAGGTCAACAACCCATTCATCCATCCATTTTCTACCGCTTATCTGGAGTCGGGTCGCGGGGGCAGCTGCCTAAGCAGGGAAACCCAGACTTCCCTCTCCCCGGCCACATTCACCAGCTCATCCAGAGGCGTTCCCAGGCCAGCCGAGAGATGTAGTCCGTCCAGCGCATCTTGGGTCTTCCCCGGGGCCTCTTTCCGGTGGGACATGCCCGAGGCGTCCAGGAGGTATCCTGACCAGATTTCCGAACCACCTCATCTGGCTCCTCTCGATGCGGAGGAGCAGCGACTCTACTCTGAGCCACTCCTGGATCACCGAGCTTGTCACCCTATCTCTAAGGGAGAGCCCGGCCACCCTGCAGAGAAAACTCATTTTGGCTGCTTGTAATATGCGATCTTGTTCTTTCGGTCACTACCCACAGCTCGTGACCATAGGTGAGGATAGGAACATAGATCAACCGGTAAATAGAGAGCTTTGTGTTTTGGCTCAGCTCCTTCTTCACCACGACAGACCGATGCCATGTCCGCATCACTGCAGACGCGGCACCGATCCTCCTGTCGATCTCCCGCTCCATCCTTCCCTCACTCGTGAACAAGAC
>JBAMHW010000023.1:14486780-14510726 GCA_037177495.1 Rhadinocentrus ornatus
GTATAAACCCACTGGACGACTCAGTGACTGTGTCAGCATGCAGAGGATGAGGAACAAGGAGTTATCAGAGATGAGGATTGATTAGTGAGATCATGCTAATGTGACCCCGCCTCTACGGAGGCTAGAGGCAGACCACCGCCCCCCCCCCAACAAAGGCAACGGGCCCGCCCCATGCCAAGGAGAACCGGGCCCCCCCAAACATCCGCCCGGGGCGGGCCAGCACCCACCCCGATGCTCCAGCCGCCAACCCCCGGGAACAAGGGCGTTACCTCTAGTAATTCTTTAAATATTTATCACTATATGCTGCGTGCATGCCTTTAACATGAAACTCTGCTTATAAAACTGATTATATAATGTGCTTTCTTTTTAACGTTACACAAGATAGCTAAAGCAAAGTCACACAAAAACAAAGAGGCAGTAAGCTAAATATTTAATTTAGGGGCTAGTTACCATAATGCCAGCCATTTTTTATTTTCCAGGTGCACAGTAGTTGTCAATGAGTCAGATGGAAAGAGTTGAGTTTCTGCATGGTTCTGCATCACTTTGACACATTGACAGTTGGTGAGCTGAAACACGGCAAATCCCTTGTTCCTTCTTCTCCTCCTGCTGCTGGCAGCTGTGACAGCTGACTGCTTTTTGTTGTTTTCCTACCCTGAAAGGTTGCAACCTCTGTCCTGATACAGTTACTTGTTACTTTGCTTTTTGGGGGGACATTTCTCTTCTGCAAGTTTAATGTCTCCCCTAAACTACATTTTAGCTATTGATAACTAAGACTAAAGCATGCTGGACTTTGTAACTCAGTTTTTAGTTTTCTTCTTTTCTTTTTTCTTTTGCACATACATCAGTGATTTAAAAATATGCCTTGATAACTTTAGACCCTCCTGGCATGGTATGCAGTCTTCATCTCTGTGACATCTCAAACCCTTAGCCTCCCAGGCTTGAGCTATTATCCTCATAGCAGCTCAGCTCTGGCCTGCAGCAACAGCTGTGAGAACTATCTGACACGGTTGCTGCAGAGTGCAGCTTACACAAAGTCAAATCTCTCAACATGTTAATGCTGAAGTGCACAGAGAGCAGATTACAGCTTAAATTGAGCCTCACTCCGCACTTCAACACATGCTGCAGAATGCAGACAGAGATGCTGGAAAGAATTAACTTGACACAAACTGCAATATGTAGGTAAGGCAGGTCAATTAAAAGATGAGCGTCTGTTTGTGTACCGTTAATCTGGAGAAACAGATCGGCTCTTTTGATTGCAGACGTTATGATTATGCAAGGCCACAACACGGGCAGTGGACACGAGGCTGCTTCGCAGTCAAAAATCACAATCTGTCTGCATGTTAAGTAGTGCCGATGCAGCCTCTCGTAATTCCACACAGATTGCTGTCGGCAAGAGGAACACGGTGCAAATACATTTTTTGTACTTCTGTACTGGTCAGACATGTCCCGCTTATTTTTTATTTATTTTTTTTAGCATTTTTTTTTGTGTTTAAATTAAAAAGGTTTAAGTTCAACTACATCCTTTAAGAGTTTTGCAAACATGGTTTTACAATGATTTCAAAAGAAACCAGTATAAAAGTTATGGATTTTTTTCAGGCTTTTGCTCCTAATTTTGTTTTAGATGATCCTTTTCTCCAAGACACAATTATTTGTAATCAGAGGTGAAAATCTAGATTTAACAGATGCTGTGTTTACTAATCTAGGATTTGCTTTTATTCACTGTCATCACACAAAAAGCTATATCTGCCAGTGTAGCATGCTGATTGGTCCTAACAGTCGTGGTCAAAGACTTACTTCAACGAGCTGGATACCTTGCATAATCTTTTGATTCTCATATGAATCTGGCAGCTTTGCAAGGTAAACCATGATTATCGCTAGTGAAAGCCAGAGATTTAAAATGAACTTGTGACCAGGGTTCAGCCATTATTGCTGCAGTTTTTTCCTATTTTTTTCTGCTCTTTCATATTTATAGTTTGTGTTAAAACTATAAGAACCGACACTTAAATGCTTAGAAATCAGGAGACCAGGAAAAGCTTGGAAATGTGAGTGATTACATAATCTACAGATTTAATTATAGATATAAAATTGCAGTTAGCAGTTACTGGTCCTATGCTTGCTTACATAACCATGTGTGTTAGTTAATTAATCTTTTTTTTTTTTTTTCCATGCTAGAGACACGTATGTACACCTTCAGTCCCAAGGAAGAAAAGTAGATAAAACGTTTAGACTCTTGATCTATGAGAAACAAAAAAACATGAACCTAATTATTAAAATGCAGAAAATTTATGATTGGTGTTTGTTTCAGTTAGAAGTTTATTTCGGCTCTTCCTGTGCTTTAATACGAGTGCACACATTCAGTGTCAGGCATTCTCTTGTTTTTCATGATGTGCAAATGATATCATCCATCAGTAACTGAATGTTACTGTAAAATATAAATGTCGAAGTATAACGAATGCTGTGTGCAGCAGAGAGAAGAGCCCTCATAAGGTGATGCACAGTCAGCTTCTCCTCCCCTCTGATCTCATTGCAAATGTTATATGTTATCCCTTTTATGTCTTTAAAAATGGCCACCTTACCAAAACACACCCACTGGGGCGTCTGTACTGTATAGCAGCCACCAACTGATTCTGCAAATGCCTGCCGCTGTAACTGCGGCACCGGCTTTGCACACTGGTGGGTGGGCCACAATTCATAAGGTCTTCGCAACAGTTTGCTTCAAATAACTGATATTTTCTTCACTGGTTTATAATGCTTGCAGGTTGGTGCAGAACTAACAGAATTCTAATTATTAAACAATCACTTTCATTTTGATTTGATCTATCAGTATTATGGTTATAATTTGAAATGAGCCACACTGACACTGTATCACTCACCAGCAGTTGCCATGTAGTGCACGCTAGTTTGACTTGATCCGTCATTTCTTTTTCAACGTATGACTGATCGTCAATGTTAAAGTTATATTTATTCTGTTTTAGCTGTTAGATCTGCTTGTACAGGTGTAAAGTGGCACGATGCAGATTTATTTTCATTCATGAGGGTTAGGGTTAGTAATGTGGGGTTCAAGACCTTGCCCAAGGACAATGGCGTGCTCTGGGAAAACCAGGTTTCAAACCACCAACTGCCTGAGTCGCAGCTCAGCTTATCTAGCCACTGATTAAAATAAAAGAAGAGGGATCCTGTGCAATTTGAATATAATGTATTTTGTAAAAACTGGACCCAGATGTAACAGGATGTGGCGTCTTGTATAGATGGAAGGCTGCTGGAAGCTGTCCAGCTTTACCACAGCTTTTTTTTCTCCACCCAGTGCATCTAAATAGAATGACACTTTAATTCCCAGTTCTTCCTGTCCACATGGCCCAAATCCTCACAAATGTCAGTCTCTTTTAGCATATTTTTTGTTTTTATTAAAGAGGGATTTCTCTGTTACATTTGCTTGTGGTTTTTGACCAGCTGTTTAATTATTCTAGTTTTATTGCTCTAACCTATTTACACACATGCTGATTAAAAAGCCACAAATTATACTGTTATGGAGATGCGCAGTTGCACTGCATTTTAATCCATAAAAGCAGTGGGAACATTTGTATCACGGTTCATCATTTTAAGCTCTTTCAGAACTAACTAAACTGCTGAGTTTATCTTCCATACTTGGTATCTTCCCTTGCTTTAATAGTAAAATTTCTAGTTTATCATAGCAGTTATGTGTTTAATTAGACTTTTTTTTCATGAAAATGATTTATCTTTGATTTTTATCTTTTTAAAAAAAAGATTTTACTGAGACAGTTCCATTATGATCTCGTCTTCTACGGAGTCTTGAAAAAGATGGCATTGGACACACAAAATAATAATTTCAGAACTAACTTTAACATAAAGAAATGTATTAACTGTATCAAATGTTGGTACAAATAACATACCCTTTAAACCAAACAAATTCTCCGGGAAAAATCGTGCAAAAAGCTGCATGTCTCCTCCAGTGCAATTCTTGAACATACCCATAAAAGTGTATGTAAGCTGATAGTATTTTGAAGCCTTTTTTATGTATAAGGAGATTAAAGGAGATAGCAATTTTCTGACTGCAGCCAAGCAATATTTGTAAAAGAAAATAATAGCTAGTACCATAAGTGCTTGTGTATAGTTTACCAAACTCTTTCTTTGCTCTAAACAACATTTTCCTCACTAGTTTAGGGCCACACTGAGCGCATATGTCACTGCGTATGCCTGTATTTGTTACAAAGCACGATGCAGCATGATATGCTGAATCTAATTGTTTCAGTAAGAATGGAGATCTGTGCATATAAATAGTGTTTCTGAAGTCGAACAAAGAGAAAATAACTTTTTTTTTTATGCACAATAATAAGCAAATTGTACATTTTTTTTAATGGATTGTCAGCATAGACATTAAAGGCTAGCAAAACATCATTTGACGTAATAGTTATCCTGAAGCAACAATTCTCTGTTACCTCCAGTTTGAAAAGCAGGGAATAGCATAATAGGTGGATAAAACAGTTTTTGCTTCTAACACCACCTGTCTTTTCACCCTCTTGTGTGCTTTCTTGAGGAAAACATTTTGATACTATTGTTATGCAATAGCATTGCTGGCATGTGTGTGTGTGTTTGGTTGTTCATATTTACAGTAGATTTGTTCATATGCTGCAGCAGGATGAGTTAAGCTTATTTTTCCTCGTTAACTGAGCCCCTCATTAAAATCTACTTGCAGGAGAAATGTTGCCAGACACCTTCTGCCTGAAATATTGTATGTAGGAAAATATTGAATAGCATCAGTGATTAGATTCATGTCATATGCCATGTGAGACACCTGGTTCAACATCTTGTTGAGGCTATAGAGTCTAAGAACTAATGAGGAAACAGTTTCTTTGCAGTTTTTCCCAACATGCGTGACCGATTCATTTCTAATGGAGGGTAATTAAAGCGTGATCATCTCAAAGATAAACACACATCCAAAAATAGAATAATTCATCCTGCTTATCAGCATGCACGGCATGCCAGTTATGTCCAACTTCCTTATAAAATGTTAATTCACAGGGCAGGCTGTGTGTGGATGAGAATTCATTTCGTACTTTTTAATAAGCGGAAGTCGAAAGGTGCTGCAAAGTACCTGTCCCGACATTTTCAGAGGGAAGCGATGTCGAGCTACATAAAAAGGAAGAAAAAGACTTAGCAAGGGGAAATTAAGACATCAAGTAAAAATAATAAAGCAGATAGGGAGGCAGTGAGATTTCTGTCAACATTTTATTAAATTAGGTAGAATTTAGTGAATCTCCTCCCGGGGAAACTATTAAAAGTCTGCTATACCTGAGGCTCTATTCTTTTTAAAGAAGTAGAAAATGTGGGAGTGGATAATGAGGTGTGGTCAGGAGAAAAGTAACATTGTAGAAGGGGCAATAAGCAATGCATGGTAGCACATAGAGGTCAAGCAAAGATGGGGAAGCACAGGAAGAGAAAATCAGCAGTGTTGTCAGTTCTCCTTACATGAACCCAAAGGGAGAGAGAATAGAGCTAAAAGTGTGGGAGCTGAAGGGCTTTCTGCCAGCAGGAGGGTGGAGGCGAAAAGGACGGGAGTTGTAGCAGAAGAGGGATGAGGAGGATAACATGGAGGAGCTGTAATCAGGGCACTTGGAGATCTTGTCTGTGAGATGAACTTCATGAAGAGACCAAATGGTCTGAAAATCCATGCAGGCTGCACAGATTCACTGTCAGCTACTATGACTATATGATGATGATGCATGTCAGTACAGTCCATTATCATGCTTATATGCTTGTACATGTGTGACTTGCATTTGTCATTTCCAGTGTTAGGGTGTTCCTCCTGCTGGGCTATGTGTGTGCGTAAGTGCGGGGGCAACCAGCCCTTCTGTTTGACAACTGCATCTGCGATCACAGTTCTCACATTTGCAACCTTCAGAGACTTATTTATAATTTTCTTGTTTTGCTTTGTGCCTTTTCATATGGATCTAAATCAAAGTTTAACCACAAATATTGTGAAATGTGTGTATTTCATTGGATAAAATGTAAACAGCATGACTGCAAATTAGTAATTAACTTTGAGTTGTAGCCATAAGAATTAAATTGCATCTCATCTATCACCACTAAGGCAGGAATTCAGACAATAAAAAGGACACTGGGGTCAAATCACATTTCCAAAATGTTGATGGTTTGGACATCTGATAAGTATTCATGTCTCAGTGCCTCTCTGTGGAGGTATTCTGCTCATGTTCTGCTCAACTGAAAGAGGTTCCTGACACGGACCCAAAACATGATGGAGGGATTTCATGCCCCATCTGCTCTGGAAACCCTTCAGCATCCCCTGGAAGACACAGAGGACGTGCTTTGGGAGGTTTGCCCTGCTTTACTTGGAAGAGCAATGGAGATGATAAATAGATACATATAATTACCTCAGCCAAGGCGAAGGCCATATTTTCAGCGGCGTTGGTTTGTCTGCCTTTCTGTCTGTTAGCAATATAGCTTAAAAAGTAATGAATGGATTTTGATAAAATATCAGAAATGGAATAAGTAAATGATTAGATTGTGGGGGGTGATCCAGATCACGTTGGGAACATGAGTGAATTTTTTCACATCCGGGTCTTTCATCAGTGAAAACAAAAGGTTGCTGAAGTGTAGCGATCCTCATAGATTTTTCTTTGAGTTTCAGAGTTTCCTTTAATATGCTGAAAAGCTGTGTTTCGGTTTTCTGCTTTCATACTTTCATTGTTTCATACTTGTCTTTTTATTATTTAGTCCCCCTAATTTTTATTGCTATTTTAACACTCTTAGTTGTACAGCACTTTGGTCAACATAGGTTGTTTTTAAATGTGCTTATAAATAAAGCTAAATTGACTTGACTTGGTGCCATAAACATGTTTGTTCCACAGAATGATCGTTCTTTAAACTACTAAAAAGACACAAAAGCACAGAATGATGTGATAACAGCTATTAAGTGTGTCTATGCTAATGCTACACCTTAGAGTCCATCGAAATATTCATCAATTTGTCCAGATCATTTTGTGACTAATGAGTAAAACATTTATTAGGATATTAATGTTTAAAACTTATGATTGTTTTTGTATAGATGCCAAAAAATACCATGAAATGGATGGTTACAAGTAACAATAACAAATGTTAGCAGCTCCTTCACAATGTGACAGCGAATAGAAATGAGGGCATTCGTTTATTCCAACTGCTACTAGCTTCACCTCATATCTTTTCCTAGCCTTGACACTGAGGGGATCAGTATAACTGTATGACAATATCGATCCTCTTCTATCATAAACTGAAGGAGAAAACTTACTAACTTACTAATGAAAACAAGTTGCATGGCAAGCTGTTCATCGTCACGTGACTCCCAGATTGAGACATAGGTTTGCGCCCGCCCACGGGGAGATAGGGATAATTTTGCTATTAGAGCTTCTAACTCAAAACTAATGCTCACAATCATTAGTGAAAAAAAAGAAAATACAATGGCTTGGTGGAGGTCTGAGTTCTTTGAGTGTTTCTAGTTTATAATATTATCTCAATGGAAAATTGTTGTAATTTAGTGAGTTTACATAATTAAATTAATCAGTTCAACTGTATATTAGTTATTGTGAATATTTTGTTGAATAGCTGTGCAGGGAAGCTTAATGTAGCTTATATCTAATGTGTTTTTCTCTAGAGGTAGTCCATCTCCATCAGGTACATATTGTACACAGTTACACACCACTGCATGTGCACACACACAAATTCAGCTGCCCCAGAAATGTCAATCAGAAACCGGTTATTGTGGTGTTACTGAGGAGAGTTGCTCAGAAAGGTGGACTACGAGAAGTTTAGTCTCCCTGACATGTTCGCGTCCCCACTTTCACCACGCTGTGTTATCGCAACCCACTCTTCTCTTCACACTACCCCAGTTTAGTCTCTTTTATGCTGAACTTTCTGTTTATCTCGAAAGCTTCTTTAGCTTACACTTGTAACTTTCAGAATTAATCACTTATTCTTGGATTTTTCTTAATAGTGCTCAACCTGATTACATCCCACCAGTCTGTTCTCCCTTTGCAGAACAAATGGAACATGACAAGCTATGCAATCTTCACCAACTCTCCACTCAGAATCTTTTGCCTGTGCGTTTAGCATCTAAGACGCATATTTTGTCTGTAATCATTCCAGGCACACAAACACTCATCGATGAATGTAATTGCTGAATGAATGGGAACTCTTTAAGTGCAGACAGACTAATGATGCTGCCAGATCCTGCTCCCTGCTGAGGTGAAGTTTAGAAGATGAATAGTCATAAAAACCAGCACACTCAGAAGAAAGCAGCCTGTTGGGGAAGTGTTTCAGATGAAGCAAGGCACCGTAGAGCCTAACCTGCTGTAATAATTTAATGGCTGTGTGTGAACAACACCTCACTGCAGAGAATGATTCCATAAAGCTCAAATTGGGTTTTGCTGTCAATGATTAATGTGCACAACAATGCTTCATTGTGCAGGTATACTGTGGATAACAGAGGTAGACTCACTTCTTATTCCAGTGTGTGTGTGTGTGTGTGTGATAGGTGAGTCCCTTGCTCTCTGGCAATCAACAAATCCCAAACTGATATTAAGGTTCGTTTTGTTACTTGATTCTAATCAAATTGAAAGATTAAGTCTGAATGAAAGAAGCTTGAGCTTGGAGATGCCCTTCAGTAAAAAACACAAAAACAAAACTTTAATAGCACTGATGTCCTGGTGATGATTTCTCCCTCTCTCCTCCTCATCCCTTTGACCTTATTTTCTTCATTGCTTCTTTCTCACAGCTTCTGCAGTTTGCTTGCATTGTTGTTCAGTCATCACAAATGCAACAATAAAGACTGACCAGGGATGTAAAACTTGCTTTGCTGTCATAAAAGCAGAGCTCAACAAACACAAATGCACACATTTTTCTGCAGGGTGCACACGTATCCTGTCATAATCTTTCTCTGCTTCTTGCCTGAGCTGTGTGCAAAAACGCTGGGGTCAACAGGAGCAATTATTTCTGTCAGTCCAGCAAAAGGAAGAAGAAAAAACAGCAAGTATTTTAAATTAGTAACTGGTGAGGATGGCTGCATGTAAAGGTTTGGCCCACACAATAATTTTATGTCTTCAATACTTATAAATATATGCGTGAGACAAGTCTTGATAACTGAAAGAATAATTTCTCATGTGATTAGTATGAAATAAAAAACTGCACACCAACATATGAAAACCCAATTTGGAATCTATCAAATCTCACCTATTTGCAAAAGTTTGTATGTTACATTTAGGAGTGGACCTTATTGTCTGCAGTTCGACTCTTTTTACCCAGTGTCTGTGCTGTCAGTCAAGCACAAACACCAGCATATCTGTTTATGAAATTTTTCTAATTCTATTACATTACCTACATTGTAAAATATATTTAAAGCAACTAATAAAAGTTATTTCGATCAATGCTTGCCTGTGATGTAGATAATAAAAAAAAAATTAAAAATAAGAAAACACACTGCCGGCATTTGACATATCCATTAAGGATGTAACCGTGAGGATCCGTTATTTAGACCTTCAGGGTAATCAAGCCGTGCACTTTAATTCGTCATTTGAATAATTTATACACCTACAAATCATCATGTGTGTGTGTGTGTGTAATCACTCAGAAGTGTGTATAAGCCTCTGCTTCCTCTCAGACATACTCTTGTTTGTGCATGTGTGTGTGTGTGTGTGTGTGAGATTGCAGACAGGGTGGTAAACAGTGTGTGTTTGCTGGGAGACATCAGCCATGGGAGCTGACCTATTCTCCAGTCTGGAGGCAGAGGCAGCTCAGTGTTTAATGTCACCACCAGGGAGGGACTGCGGGAGAGATGGGTTTGGGAGAGGGGGGGGTAGGTTTTTCCTACTTTTCAGTTCAAATATACATGTTCCTCTCTTAGGTGAATGATGATATTCAATGTGGCTGAAAGGGGTCACATACCACCATCATAGTGAGTCACAACCTGTTGACTTATTATCGCTCAAATATGGTTTTGGTTTATTGATGCATCATTTACTTTGATTTATTCTACTCAACCTTCCCACAGAATTTCTACAACTAAACAGATGGAAAAAAAATCTTTATTTTTACTCACAACAGAGTGAAATAATTATCTAAACAAATTAAATAAGAATCAGAAACACTGGAGGATTTATTTTAAGACCACAAGCAGAGTTCAGTGTTTTTGCTACTTAGTTAAATACCAAATTTTTTATCTCCTAAAAAAAAAAACCTTGTTGCGCAACATATTTTGCAATCTGCCTGCGCTTTGTGCAAACATTTACTTCTCTTTATAAATATTAAAACACTGTCTTGCTTTCCAAAAGCGTTCATATCTGGCGGCAACAGCAATAATTAAAGTGGATGTTTTCATATTGGTTTCCTCTACGAGGTTTGATCGGGTGATGGAGCATAGAGGTGTTTGAAACTACAACTGATTTTCTGAGACTTTGGAGACTGGAAACAACATAAGTTATTTAGTTTGGTTTTAGTATTTTGGAATTTCTTAGCATATAGTTTGGGAGTTTTTTATATTTTTACATAAAAAATTACCCCTTAGATTTCACATATGTCCTGAAAGTTAAGAAAGCTCCATTTAAATGGATAAATAAGTTCATGAAGTTGTGTAAAGTACAAGTAATTAGTCAGCATCTTGCAAGCAGCAGACAGCGATCAGAGCCCTCTCAGTTTGGCGATTCAGGGAAGAATTCTTACAGGTGAGCTACGCTAACAGCTAGACAGAATATTAGCACCATCTTAAATCATCTAAAGCAATTTAAACCTAAAAGACATCACTAAAGTTTGCGCAAAAGTAATATTGTGCATTTTTTTATCAGACAGATTTTTACTTTGATGCACAGAAGTCCTCAATCAAAGAACAAAAGCATTGCCATATAGATACACAGCTTTTCCTTGTAAAAGGAGATTTATACTCGCACTGCGTCTGCGTCACTGCCGTACGGACTGCGTAGCTCCACGGAGGCCCAGGGCGCACCTCTTCCAGACCTGACGTCCACACCTGCTACGCAGACGGTTACGCGCAAGTTCTCCCTTATGATTGGTAAATTTGAGTTCAGGAGTTTTCGAATTTCCTGGTTCTTCTCGCTGAATTTGTTTGGTAACCACCACTTTTTAAAAACACCCAATGGATCAAGTTTATGAGAGGCTGGTCGAATTATTTCTTTGTTTTCTTCCACTGAACCATACTGGACGCCATTGTTGTTTCAAAACAGAAAACACGTACTGGAACTGAAGTGAACCTTCAAAAGAACTCTGACCTGGTGAGATTACTGGCCGATACCACCCCTGCTGCCACCTTCAGGAGGAGAAACTGCAACACGACACCAAAACGACCCCCATACCCCCTACACTAAAGGGCGAGAGCCAACTCGTCAGCGTCAGCTACGCTGGAACTGACCATAGGCGGACGTCGCATGAGTATAAACCTGCCTTAAGTTACCGTTTTCATCTGCTTCAATCTTAACCCTTTTTTTTTAACCATGCAGTATCTTGTGCTGTGCTGCATCATCTGTCCTGGAGGAAGATTGTTTTGTTGCACCATGACCTCTGAATGTGGTTGTGAAACAAAGGAACCAGGATAACTTCTAAGGAGCGGTCCCCATGACCCTGGATTACAGTAAAACCGCAAAAGTATTTTATTAATCCACCCTTTCGTCCCCATGAAACCAGGGATTAGCCTCAATGAAACCGATCATGTCTAAAACCAGGTACCAAGGTGGATAGGTTTGAGTCCTTTACCATCTGTGGTTCTGTGCGGACAGCGTAACCGCACCACTAGAGGATAAGCTGTCAATATGACAAACGCGTTGATTCCCAATCCACCCTTCCTCAGTTTTCTTTGCTTTGTAGTCCAGCGTTATTTGAAGAAGAAGCTCAACTTCTTCATCAGTCCAAACAAATGTTTCTCTTTTGCCTCGCAGTGAATCCTCAGCCATCTTCTCTTGTCGGATTCTAATGTGAACTTCCTGCAACACGCTGTGAGCCTTCATCTGTGCATGCAATGCTTTGCTCTAGCTTTGAAGTGTTACTCTTTAGCACCCCCCACACCCTTGTAGTATGTACTACAGTGGTGTCGTGGGGATGTTGAAGCCTTTCTTCTAGTTTTCGCCACGGTTTTCACACCTGATCCGGCTTCGGTGCCATGTGGACATAGCCTAAATATCTAAAGCCCTTTTTCATATTGATTGATGTTAATGTTCATGAGGTTCATAAACAATGGTGTGCATGGGAAGGATGTGAGGAGAAAACTGCTTGTTGCACCAATAAAATGAGTTTAACTTAAACGACTCAAATACATGTAATATCCCCTATGAGTAAATTACCAAGTGTATTTGATAACTAGAGAAAAATAAAAAAAGGTTAAAGTCTTCCAGCTTTTAAGAGGTACTGCATTAAGTTGATTTACTAAAACCCTTCACTATAAACAGTTATTCATGGGTGCCAAAAGGAATGAGTTATAATCACAACAGTAAAGTTATAGGTTGTGTAATCCATAAAGAAAATGTGCTCTTTGAGTGCATCTATAAATCCTCCTCTCCTGGGGGAAAGAAGATACGTAGATTTTTGTCTTTGCTTCTAAGAGGCAAAAGTCATAATCTTTACAGCCACAAGAGGTCTTTTTTCAGTAAGTTTATTAGCCTTAGAGAAGCCATTGTTTCGGCTGACTGTAGGGCTGAATTGGGGCAATCAATTTTCTCCATTAGGCGCCATAATTGAGATGCCATGCTGAAGTTTCTGTCTGCCTCTGTCTCTGCAACAAAACCTTGCAGTTTGTGCTGCTCCACTGGCAATGCCACTTCACAGGTCCTTCCTCCCTTCTGTCCTCACATTCTGACTCATCAACACTAAAGAAAATGCTCTATTTTGTTTTTAAAAAATGTTCGTCTCAAGGTTTTTTGTTAAGTCTTGTGGGTATACTCAGGTTATAAGGGAGTATGTGAGCTTGCATGAGAGTATGTTTGTGCATTCCTGCTTACAGATAGGTGTGTGTATGTGTCTGTTTTGCTGGAGGATATTTGGGCGTTGGTGGGGCTGTGTGACTCCAGACTGTCTCCCAGGGGAACAGACACAATCAGCAAGAATGCATTATAGTCACAGGTAGAGTACAGTGGCACATCTGCCAAATGCAGATTTACTGACTTAACACCATTTTATGGAAAAAAAAAACATTGATTCCCACACTTGAAAGAACTCTCCAGTCCTTATGTGCTTTGAAAGAGAAGACGTCTGCCTTGCTACAAAATGTGTGAACAGATGGGGATATGCTCTGAGGTGATGAAAGAGGGTCAGGTAGATCTCTATTTCTGTATCTTCTTGTCTCTTGATAGTTGTCTGTCTGAGAATGAAAGTGAACTATATGAACATAACCTCACCCATTAGTGAGGTAAAACCACCAAAATCCCAGTCTCATTTCTAAGTGTTAGCCCTTTGATTTCCAGGTACCTCTTTATACTGAGTTTCAAGCATAAGTGGTTCAGATATTCCCCAATGAAAAGGGACAGGCTATATTTCATCAGCTGTTGCAGATTCCTTATTTCAATATTATTTTATTATTCCTTCCTCAGTAAAACAGACCAAAAACAATGTTTTTGCATTTTGTTCCAAAATGCAGTTGTAAGAATTTGTGGTCTACTTTGTGCACTGCTTCTTTTGTTTATACAATATTAAGAGTCATGGACACTTGGAATTAATTTCCAATTTGAGTTTCATCCATAAGTCAATCAGACACCTCACCAAATTTAAATTTTAAATAAAACAAAGCAAAATACAACAACAAAAAAAATCAAACAGCAAACACTGATTCTTCACCACACTGTGTGAGGTGCTGATTTTAGCAACATGAAGTTCAGCAGCGTTGTTCGGGGACTTATTTAAATTTAGGGCATCATACACATTTAAAGGATACCTATGGTGCCTTAAAGATATATATACATTTTTAACTAACTAACTACTGAGACCCAGAGTTTGCAAAGGCACACATAGTCTTTACCCAGACAAAAGTTGGCATGCTTATGTGCCCCCCTCAAAACAGACTTTAGTAGGAGTAAAAATTCTCATGCAGCTCATAAGTGAAAATGAAAGGCACTGTCTGTAAAATGTACTCAATAGTAAAAAAAAATTTAAAAAAATAGCCGTTTGGTGAGTTTTCAGGCAGTTAGTTTTTTGTTTGCTTGGTTGATTTGTTGTTTTTTAACAAAACCTAGGGCTAGCTTACATTGCTTTGTTACATGCTAAAGCTATCAGGCAAGGACACGTTTCCATAGCAATGTAACTACATTTGAAGATTAAATAGAGTTGGCAAAGTGTGTTTTTTATTGGTTGATAGAACACATTCCACATGGTGCTTACGACGCGACACAAGGAAATAGAAAAATGTTCCATTTTTGCGAGTCGCGACTAAATGATCCACCAACTCCCAGAGACAGACAGATAACAAACGTTATAAACAAACAACTTGTTTTCTTGCGAAAGACCAGCGCTCAGTTAACACAGCAAACAACCCGGGATTTAAGCATCACTGCCATCTCGTCACTATTTTAATCGCGTGTCTCTCCCTGCCCTGTATGATGAGGGTCATGAGGCTGTTATGAAGGACTGGCTACAGTCCAATGTTTCACCACAACTACGGACCTGTGGTCAAGCAGCGCCATAGAGCCGTACATGACGCGGATTTCAAGGTGAAAACGAAATGTCTCCAGTTTCCTTTTTTCTTGATCACACCGGGCAGAACGTAGCTGCTGCTGGTCTGAGACAAACAATAGCTACTGGAACCTGGTGGAAAGAAACTAGTCTGTATTACCACAGACAATGCTTAAAATTTACCACCAACAACACAGGAAGAGGAGGATGATGATAGATAGAAGGCAAAAAAAAAAGAAGAAAATAACAAAACTCCCGCTCGAGGTGTCACTTTTTGATAATTAAAGGCACCAAGCTGTTGGGGATGCTCCACAAACACAGTGAATCCATGGCGTGCCAGGAGTGGGAGGACGTCAGTGAGAAACCTTATGTCATACAATTATTTTAACTGTGTGTCCATGCTTTCGCATATACTCATTTCAGTCTTTTTTTTTTTTTTTTTTTTTTTTACTGGTTTCTCTCATGTCCTGTCTAACCCTTTTTGTCTTAGTCTGTTTTAGTGCACATCTTTTCCCCGCTTGTTTTACCTTCCCTTTTCCCTCTTGTACTACGTCTTCCTCCTTTTCCCACTGTTGCTGTAAGCACAGAAGCCCTGCAGCCTCATTAAGCTGTCACAGATCCCTCCTGCCATGGCCGAGCCTTCTGGATCATTAGTCAGCCATGTCTGTGATGCCCAGCCTGACAAAAATAGATCAGCCCAAACTCCCAAACCTTTAATAGTCTCTAAACATCTATATTGTCATCAATGCAAATAATCTGGTGATTGTCATATGTTTCAACAAATGTTTCAAAACATCTGAAAATATTGCAAAACTTTTATTGTACCATCATTTTCAGGAACTCCAGCATGTTTTTAATCTATCAAGTAATGAAGGCTTATAATAAGATGTGTAAGAAACAAGTTCTTACCTTGAGTTGGGGTCAATTAATTAAAAAGCCAAAGCAATTATTCAATGAATATATTTCTGCAGCCCAGCAGTATTATAAGGGAAGCAATTGCAAGATTTAACAGGCTGAAGTGTCTTCTAAAACATTTATTATTTGTTTTGTTTTTTTATGTATAACTGTTGAATAATCTTTTTGTAAAAGGCAAAAGTGTTTTTTGAAAGATTTGTAACATTTAATTAAAACATGATGCGATGAAGTGCTTAACTACTTAAAAGCTATCAAGTTATTTTTGTAATGCATGTTTCATTGCCTAACTTTACTGCTCATTTCCCCAGCATTTAATGGAAAATAAATGATAAAAACAATCAGTATCAGCTTAAAGCAAAAAGCCAAATCATCATCATCATTATCATGAATATAGTCTAACCCAATAGCAAACATCAGTGGGAACAGGAGCAGAGTCAAAGATTTGATTAAAATCTTAACGACTACACTTAAGCTATATCCCTGATATTGAACTGTCTGAAATCAAATGTATAGCTTAGGTTTTCATCTTCATGTACTGGATAACCTTTAGATTTGTTTCCCTCATTCATTCAGGGATTACAGAACTAACATTTTCGTTTTTGCATATCTGTTCTATAGAGCATCTTTTTTCAGTGGCATAGTGGTTTGAAACGAACATAAGAAACATTTTGTTTGTGGTTTATACAAATAAATTAGTTAATGATATACAGTATTTGCAGCTGCTTTGTCTTAAAGCTGCAAGTCCTCAACAAGTTGCAACACACACTCTGCATGCATCTTTAATCTTTAAAGTCCATCCAAATGACAGACGTTGATCATCTTTCTAAAAACATCCTTAGTGGAAGGTTTTTTCATAGATTAGCATTTGGCTGCTCAGTTTTTTCAGCTTTTCATGGTTATCCTCTCGTCTCTGCACATTCAGCACATTAACACTTGTGGCAAGTCACGTGCACTGTAACAGATGCACTCATTGCAATTAAAGCTTTAATATTTCCACCATTAACCAATATATGTTTATCCCGTTGCAGTGATCTGTAGGTCAGAGGCTCATATTATCAATTCATCAGCGATACGCCCTGTCTTTCCAATCATGAGAGTAGTACATATGGATAAGCCAGCTGAGGATGTTCCCATATCACTAACATTTCATGGATTAGCAGCCCACTGACAGGCCAGCTGTTGAACCTTTGGCCTCATGTTGATGCTGCATAACTCTATGGTTTGAAATCTGTCAGTCAACAAGAAATTTGTAAGCTGAATGTGCCAAAATTGGAGGAAAGTTGCACATTTAGCACTTATACTTAGCAAAGACAATTAGGCAGTGAGCAGCTGTGTTGCTTATGTAATTTTAGGGATGTAAATAGTCCTGGACCCGCCTTCATATCTACACATTCTAGTGGTGCAGGGTAATCTGCAGATTTTTTCTTCTCTCTTTTTTTTTTTTTTGGATGCTCATCAGAAACATTAGGGGCTAAAGTGATTTCTGTGCCAGCTACAGAGCAACTGCCATAATCCACACCCGCACATGTCAGTGCGTGCAAGATAGTCACAAGCACGAAAACAGCCTGAATGTCAGAGGGTTTAGGACACATGACGTCACTGCACACACAGGGATGTTCAGAGGGACAGAAAACTGATTATATCACTTGAATTTCCTCCACTTTGTTTTTAGGTGGGGTTTTTTTAGGATAATTTTAATACAAGAAACACTTTACAATCATTGAACATTTGTGTCAACACACTAATGTTTACAGAAAGAACATGAATAAAAACTAACCCAAACAATATATTCAGTTATTCTATGTTGGCCCTTTAATTACTGGGATTATTCATAAAACATTATCTGGACATCCCAAACCTCCTGCATCACGGAGGATATTTGATACCACCCTGCTGCTGTAGCTTTAATTATCTATCTACAGATGCACTCCATAGGGTGACTTTCCCTCATGTACTTTCCTGGGTTTGTTTGTTGACATCACACAGCCTGTAAGAGTTTGTATAAAGCTGCACTTCTCTCACTCATCAACATAGAAGATGTAGGATTTATCAAAGAGATGATGATTAACTAAGTCTCAGGGGCCCTGAACGTAATATAAGGGTTTTGTTGAGTATTAGGAGCTTAGTGAAAAAAATAAAAAAAAAATACTGCAGGCCAAACTTCTTTGTTCATTTTATTACTGCCAGTTGTGGCTTGATTATTCACAGCTACTATACTCAATCTGTAGTTGTGCACACATGCTACTGGATAAACATGCCAATAATTTATTTAGTTTATTTTCAACCTAAAGCATAGCTAGCTTACAATTAGCTTCCCTGCATTTAGCAACAGTGAGCAATCGTCTATGTTGGATCACCTTTATGATGCCTGTCACTTGTCAGCATTATACAAAAGCATGTAAAGTGTGTTTTTAAGTTTATTTTTATTTGCTCACTTATTACATGTTTTGGAAAAACCTAAATCCAGTTTCTTAGAGCCAGTTTTTGGTGATGTAGCAACATGTCTGTGCAAGATGCCAGACTTATTTGATAATGGCCTCCACTGTTTAACAACATACAAGGCAGTAAGGTGACAAAACACAATTGTTCTGTTTTATACTTTATTTCTACACAAGATTATTATAAAACTGTCATGCATTTCGCCTTCAGAAATAATAAAAAAACAAATGCAGCTTGGGAAATGAGGTACAGGACACTGATACTATTTTTTCTCTTTTTTTAATGGTTATTTTATAGTTATCGTTAAAGTTATTATACAGTCGTTTACATTTTTTGTTTTGCTTAAGCTTTGGCAACCTTCTGATCTGTTCAAAGATGTGGCCACAAACAGAAATTAAAGGAAAAATTGTGTCCAGTTCACATTGGAGGAGTTGGTACAGGCATTCTTATTTCTGAAGAGTGGATCTTTGTCTCTGTCTCTGTCCTATGGCTAATTGCTCATCACTTGAGTATCACACAGTAAAGGTCTCTACACTCATCAATGCATACATTCTGGTCATATACCATCCTTCGGGAAGCAATCATATAAGTTTGTCTCAGAAATTGACATCACACTCTGACATTCCTGATGATGGCACACCGCTAATTGTCATGGGAAACATGAACATTCACATTGGCAAACTACAGGCAATTGACTTTCTGGCTCTCATCTACTCTTTGAGTCTCAAAGTGGTACAGACTTCTCCAACGCACAAAGCTGGCAATACTCTTGACTTGGCAATGACCAGAAACTGCTCTACAGCTGACCTGTCAGTCACCCCACTGCACATCTCAGACCACTTCCTGGTTAAATTCTGTGTCCTCCTTCCTCATGGCATTCAAGTGGCTCCCAAAACTGTGTCCTAACGCAGAGACTTGAAATCCCTCACACTTACACAGCTGTCTGATGAGGTTTACTCTACCCTCTCATTCCACTCTGTGCCAGCACGACCTGTCCTCTTGATCCTGTTCCTACCGACATCCTGCAAATCATTCTACCTACAATCATATCTGCAGTAACCCATATTTTCAATTCTTCTCTTAAATCCAGTGTCTTTCCCTCTGTCTTCAAGCAAGCTCGGGTTACCCCATTGCTTAAGAAACCCACATGAAACCCAGCCCAGGCTGAAAAATACGGGCCAGTCTCACTGCTTCCATTCATGTCTCAACTACTAGAGCGTGCTGTCTTCAGTCAGGTCTCACAGTTTCTCCACAACAACAACCTGTTTGATCCACATCAGTCTGGCTTTAGGCATGGCCACCCTACTGAAACTGCTCTCTTGTCAGTTCCTGATTCCCTACGGCTTGCCAGATCTGCTGGTCAATCCTTATACTGCTGGACCTGTCCGCTGCCTTTGACACGGTCAATCACCAAATTCTCCTCTCCACACTCTCGGAGCTTGGCATGTCAGGATCTGTCCTCTCGTTGTTCATGGCCTACCTCACAGGAAGATCCTTCAGAGTATCTTAGTAAGGGGGAGTGTCCAGATTGCATAGGGTGACAACAAGGGTGCCTCTTCTCTTTTCACTATACACCTCCTCAATCAGTGCAGTCATTAGCTTTCATGGCTTCTCCTACCACTGCTATGCAGATGACACTCAGCTTTTCCTTTTCTTCCCCCACATCACACATTTATCAATTTCTGAACACCTTAAATGGGTATCCTGAGTGGGATAAGATTTATCACCTAACTACACACATAAAAAGAAGAAATTCTAATGCATTTCTGCGATTTTTTTTAAGTAATAAAAACAACATGAAATATATTCCAATAAAGGCCAATTTGTACAAAAACATACAGTTTATTCACTACATACAGGTATATATTCTGCTTATCACCACTCGTCTTGCCTTTTCATTTGTTATAGCTATTTTAAAATACAGTGTTAGACTACCTGTTAAGCAATTTGATTCATTGAGTAACAGATGTAGTGTACTTTATTTTACCACATAAAGGACTGTGGATTGTGAGAGTGAGTGAATGCAATGTTCATATGTATCTTCATATGTATACTCTGGATTCTGTTCTAGTTAAAAAGGTAGACAAAGGTAGACAGCCTGTTGTCCAGTTCAGTCTTAATAAACTTGCCAGGGGAACCGGGATAAAACGGGAACAGCTAAGAAAAGGTATGTGATAAATGACCTAAAATGTCTGCTTGCTTTATCTTTCTCTTAAACTTTTATGACAGTATGGTAAACATTTATTAATAGTTGAATTATGTTCAAGTAAAACTATAACTTTGTAAGTCTAGTAAATACATTGTGTTTACATGTTCACTGTTAAACTTGTGAGAGTGTTTGATTTGATTGTTGCAATTATTCTCTGCCTGTGTGCTTCTTACCTCATTATTTTCAGCTTTACCTGTAAAGGTCCTCTAGTTTTGCACCTTTTCTGCATTATGTGGTGTTTTTTTATTTTTATATTTTTTGTATAGTTACTTCCTGACTGGGATGGTTTTCTCAGTCAGGAAGTAATAGGATATGTTTGTGCCATCTTTTTAGAAAGAAACAGTAGGAGTAACCCTGATCTTCAGCATGTTCGGTGAGACTCATCTTTATTACCGTCTTATCTCTTTGATTGGTTTAGTATTTTCTCCATTTGAACTAAGTGGCTCTTCATACCTGAGCACTCATCAGTTTAACTACGGTCTAATTTAACAACCATTTAGACAGCAGATGTGACTGGAGGGCCAAACCCAGTTGCTAGCTGCCCTTTGTCTGTCCCAATGCAGATTTATTTTACTGTATCCAGGGATGAAATTGCATGTAAACGGAGACATTCTACACATTAACAAGTTATCTTGAAGCAAATGTCAACCAGTAAGTGTTTACATGTGAATGCAAAGATTTCTGATTGGGTTGTGAATGTGAAAGCAAACAAACTAAGGTACAAAATCATTACGGACAACTTAGTATACATAGTGGCACTTTTTAATAACCTAAAGGTAAAGTGGATTACATGCTGGTGTAGTTTTTCACTTTTTTTGCAAGAAGAAATTCATGGTTTGAATCTGAGTTGTGGTCTTTGATCTACAGTTTGCATGCTCTCTAATCATACCTAGGTGGCCTCTTTCATAGAACTTCAACTTCCTCCAACAGTCCAAAAACATGCACGCCAGGTTCAATGGTGAGTCTAATTTGACTGTAGGTGTGATGGTTGTGTTCAGTTGATACATTTCTGTACCGACACCTAAGGTATATTGTTGTTTTTTGTAGTACACACCTAAGTACACAAAATATCAAAATACAGGCCAAAGCATATGTTCTTTTTTGGTATAATTCCTTGTTCCATGATTTCCTAATGCAAAGGCACAAACTTTTCAAACACATATCACACACATTCGTACATCAGTGAACACATTGACAACATTGGGTTCAGCAGATATCAACTCATCAACCTTCCAACTGGCAGACAACCACTTTTCCTCCAGTCTTCTTGCATCCGGAGGTGGCAGCAATAAACTCAGCTGTTGCTGGTGTAATGTAAAACAACACATTTTATATGCACTGCTATATGTGCTAAAGCTGCAGTTGCATGAAGCCATAAGTGCCGGCCAAGTACAGGAACAGTAGAGTCCTATTACACTAAGTGCCATTGTACACTACTCTTGAGAGAGTCAGCCACACTCAACACTCTCACAGCCATCTAACTTAATTACCACTGAACAGAGGTGGAGCTGTCGTTCCCTGTGTCTTGTAATGGAGCTCCCCCAGTACGGTAGTGAGGCAAACTGGAAGTGACGATACTCTCACAGGTTGCAGATCCTTGGTGCATTTTGTGTGAACGCACCAACAAAGGCCAACACACACACATGCATAAAAAGCAGGCCTCACATCTTAGTCAGCCTAATTAAATGCTGTGTTTGATGATGAAAGCTGGGTTGTGATGAAAGGCTGTGTTCAGAGGAGCAGTCTGAATGCGTCTGAACACTGGATCTCTCCTCTAGTGTTAATTAAAGCACAACAGGAAAGGATTAAGGATCCAACACCTGTGACTCAGTTTGATTTGGTTCTGTGTGTAACTAAGAACCTTCAAAGTGATGCACTTTCGAGGCACTTATACTTTACTGAAGTTTTTTGCTCTAGTTTTTTTTTTACCCTTTTGCTTCAGTAGTGTTTGACTTACAGTGCATGTATGTATTCATACCCTCATATATGTCCAAATCCAGACAACACAAACCCCATAATGTTTGTTTAATGCTTTTAAGCCCTGTAACTACTACCTGATGGCAGTAATGGAAATGTGGACTAAGGGAGTGATCCCCATAATTTGCTATCATGAGTGCAATAAGCAGTGTGATGGGTCTGTTAATAATGACAGAGGTAGAAGGTGTCAGCAGTCCACAGCATTGTGGTGGTGTGTCTTGAAGATGGTTGATATAGCAAAGAAAATGAGGGAACAGTCCATCAGGGTGGATGGGATTACTTGTGCTTTTATAAAGTAGTTGTAAGTGTGCTGGAGAAACAGATAGTCCTCAGACTTTGCTTCTATAATAAGGCATGTACATGGATAGTTTGGGAATAGAAGTTAGGTGGGATATTTTTAGATAATTGACTTGAGAGGTCTGTTTCAAGTGCTAATATTAGGTCCAATTTTCCTTAAGTTGACCTTAATGTTGAGAAAAAATGCCAAAATATATCTAGTCAGAGTGAAACAGCATAAGAACACAAGGGGACATATTCTATAAATCACTGGTGCTGTGCAGATGTTGGAGACACAGTCTGATCATTTAGGGACCAAAAATAAGGTGAAAGAAATTATATTATATTTAAAATACAAATCAGAGCAGAACCCTTCACTAACAAAGTAATTGTCAGGTGGTAGAAATTATTTATACTGTAGATATGCAGGGGTGGGTCTAGAGAAGTTTTGATGGGGGGGCAGGCAGGGGCACTGACCAGGAAAAATGGGGCAGAAAATAGATATATTTTTTAAGGTCTGGATGTTGTGTAATATTTAACTGATTATTACAACCAAAGTGAAGGTCAGTTACCACAAAATACATGTAAGCATTGGCTAGCTATGTCTGCTGATACGATATAGTAAAAACAAGCAAATTTCAGGCATAGTCATGAATGGTGATTAATCATGATTAATTAATTCGTAAGCTAAGCTTCATAATTTGACAGCTCTTAGCAGGTTTCCCTGCTTAGGCAGCTGCCCCCGCAACCTGACTCCTGATAAGCGGCTGAAAATGGATGGATATCTATATATATATATATATATATATATATAGCTGCTTAGGCAGCTACCTAAGCCGGGAAACCCAGACGTCCGTCTCCCCGGCCACATTCACCAGCTCATCCGGAGTGATTCCGAGGCGTTCCCAGGCTAGCCGAGAGATGTAGTCCGTCCAGCGTGTCCTGGGTCTTCCCCGGGGCCTCTTTCCGGTGGGACATGCCCAGAACACCTCACCAGGGAGGCATCCTGACCAGATGCCCGAGCCACCTTATCTGGCTCCTCTCGATGCGGAGGAGCAGCGACACTACTCTGAGCCCCTCCCGGATCACCGCGCTTCTCACCCTATCTCTAAGGGAGAGCCCGGCCACCCTACGGAGAAAACTCATTTCATTTGTATTCCCGATCTTGTTCTTTCGCCACAGCGCGTGACCATAGGTGAGGGTTGAAACGTAGATTGACCGGTAAATAGAAAGCTTTGCCTTTTGGCTCAGCTCCTTCTTCACCACGACAGACCGATGCAGCATCTGCATCACTGCAGACACAGCACAGATCCGCCTGTCGATCTCCCACTCCATCCTTCCCTCACTTGTGAACAAGACCCCGAGATACGTGAACTCCTCCATTTGGGGCAGGACCTTATTGCAGACCCAAAGAGAGCACTCCACCCTTTTCCGGCTGAGGACCATGGTCTCGGATTTGG
>JBAMHW010000023.1:14512423-14539112 GCA_037177495.1 Rhadinocentrus ornatus
GCAGAAATATCTGCCTCTAAATGAAAGTAGCAGTCACCTTATAATATCTTAACTCTTAAAACTCTGCTACATCCCCAATGCTATCGCTTATTTTGTCAAGAAATTCTCAGGAACAGTACTGTGTATTTCTGTGGGGGTAAACTGTGATCGATAGCATTCCCTTTAGGTGAAATAAAAAAGTTTTCCAGGCATTTACACCCCATCCAGGAAGTCTACAATCCAGCAGCAAAATGGAGTGTTTATTTGGAGACTATATGGTAAATCCACAATGAGTGACCCATGATAACACATGATAACACAATTAATTATTACATTTTTGTAATAAAACAAGATCATTATCACTTCTATGTTGAAAAAAAATAAAAATGGGCTGTATGTTAACTGTGCTTAAAATGGTTGAGGTTCTACATGTATTTTTACATAAAAAAAATGCCAGACCCCAAATAACAAAAAATGAGTTGGACTTTTAAGGGTTAAAGTGTTATTCATTAGCAATATTTTTCTATCAGCAAAATAACACACAATCAGTGATGCCTTTTATTGACCCTCTGCCTTCTTTTCATGCACACGAGCCTGTTCAATGATAACCACGGTGCTAACAATTGGTCAGTTTTTCGTCTGAAGATTTGATATCACTTAGATGCCACCCACTTGTCCACCCACTCACACAGACACACACACACATACACACTGCTCAGACTTGTCTCTAAAATCCATCTCCTGTTCTGTCCATGTGTCTGCTTGTCTTCATGTCTGTCTTCTTTATTTTCTTTGTTAAATTCTAACCAAGATGCGGTTTCTTTTCACTTTTCTTTTGCATCTCTGTCAGTTTACGCTCAACAAGCTTCCTTCCTTTTGCTCTAAGAGACATAATACACTTCAGCCAGGCACTGTCTTTTTGAAACACTCCTGAGTACAATATGCAGTGTGTGCCCTTTGTTCACAGTTGTGGGTCAAACTATTGGCTATTCAGCTTAGGCTGAGGGCAAAGTGTGTTTTGGGGAATCTGACAACAATAACCATTTTGGGTCCTCACTACCAGTGGAGTATAACTGATGATCCTCTGAGCTAAAAACAACCCTTTATGGTCCTCTCATTAAGCCCAACAGCTGACCTTCAGCCTGGAAGAAAGAAGACATTTATCATCTGTCTGACTCTCAGATTGGTGTTTATATTGTTCCTCTACTTCCATCCACAACCACAATAGCTATCTTGTTGTTGCTGTGTGTGTACAAAGCTACAGATATGTTCACACAGTGTGATTTTTCCATCTTCTCCCTCATAGTTTTCTTTGTCTCCACTGACTCTCGCTCTATCACTGTTTGCTCTAACCCTTTATCACCATAGCAACTGTACAGTTGTTAACTTTGTTCCCCCAAGCGCCGTTTTCCAACACACATACACACACAATCCTAGTATGATTCTGGTCATTTGATGTGATTGTACCTTCAGGGTTTTTTTTCTGTTTGTGTCAGATATTTTTGGAGACAATTTAGCTATTATCTATTGTTTGCTTGTGGAGTGCATAAATACTTTCACAAATTTTTTAGTAGCACAACAATTAAAAAAAAAACAGATGGAGCTAGCACATTTAAATAATTAATACCATTTCTGTTTCATACTGTTTGTCTATTTTTTACAAAAGGTTTTTCCTGTTATACATCCGGCTGCTTGTTGATATCGGATCTGACTTAGTACAGCAGGCAAAATTGGTCCTTCTCTGCATATCACCGGCACAAAAAAAAAGCCAGGAATGTCCAATTCCCATCCTCAAGGACCACGATTCTGCAAATTTTTGATGTTTTTGTTTCAACTCACCTAAATAAAATGAACAATCATCAACAGGCGTGTGCCGAGCTTGACAACCTCTTGGGCAGATCCATTTTATTTGAATCAGGTGCAAGGAAACATCTAACACCTGTAGGAAAGGAGATCTTGAGGACTGGAATTGGGCATCCCTGGTATAAGCGACACACAGCCCAGTTCAGTTTCCTACATTTGCAAGTTGATCAGCAGGTAATTGCTGTAACTCACAAAATCACATAGCAACATGCCAGGACAGCTTCACAGTGTCTCTTAAAGCTGAAGAGACCTGTTATGACATACTGATACAGAGTGGCATTTTGTGGACCTTGTAGACACGTTTTCCAGTGACCTTTGAAAGAATTTGTCTGTTGACCAGGTGCTTCTTCTGTCCCCAGTCATTATAATAGGATATCACCTAGCTTAGATCATTGAATGTCTCTCTGTTTTGCCATCTTGATTGTTAATGCAGTTTCTTCCTTTATGTTCCTATTTATCCATCAGTTTTCTATATTGCTTATTCCAAATCAGGGTCGTGGGGAAGCTGGAACCTATCCCAGCAATTAGCAGGCAAGCGGCAGGGAACACCCCGGACAGGTCACCAGTCCGCGGCATTATTTTCCCTGTTACAAAAAAATATCTGAGTACAGAAGGTGTTGATTGCTCTGCACATAGGAAAGCCCCTAAAGGTAAATGTGTGATAGTATGGGGCTATTGATATAAAATATGAAATAATGCTTTATTAATCCCAGAGGAAATTTATAAATAAGAAGCTTACTTCTATTATTACTACTATATCAATGAAGTGTCAAATGTGCTGCAGCAAATGTGTAAAATCAGTTTTAAAGGGATGCCTCTTCATCAAAAGTTCCCTTTTATTGCAATAATTTCACTAATTTGATATTGCTAGATAATAATATACTGCAACCTCTGGTGATGATGTGTCTGTCACTGCCTTATTATAATTAGCATGACTAATGTTTCACATTGTCATTGGCTTCTTCCCCTTCTTCTGCATGATGTGGCCCTTGTTACGCTCCGAGTACTCATCATCTCGCCTCGCTGCAACCAACTTCCCTCCTGGTTTTGAATTAGAAGCAAGTTTTTGAGTGTTGGGGTTTGTTTGCTAGCATCTTTCCCAGTTAATCATGCTGTTCAGTGTGTGAAAAACTAAAAGAATGTTAAAGGCTGAAATGTTGATTTTGCAAGCAGTTTAAATAGTTTTTGTTGTTTTCATTTTTTGCGTTTTGCTGACAAGTATTTAGGAAAGTATTGTAATTTCTTTAATTTCATAATTTCACTTTAAGCTTACATGTTTTACTCTGTCTTGATAGTTTGTCATGTAGTCATGTTTAACAGGTGCACAATGAAAACTCAGTGTAGATAAATCATCTATAAAGTAACTGAGTACACGTTTGTTCGTGCATCTTAGTAAACTGACAAGACTGAAAAGAAATGTGGGTTTCTCTCTGTTTTTTTCTTAGCTCCAAAGCCTTTCACACATGGATGGATGATTAAACACTTACAAGGCTCAGGGCTTCAAGGAGCCTGAAAGCCACTGAATGGAAAAATCTTCTCAACAGTTGTTGCAGAATCAAAAAATTATTTTAACTAAACTACATAAAATATTACAAACAAGAAAGCACTAGGGATAAGGAAGCATTATAATGCATGCGTAATCCAAATTTACTGACATCATTTAATGATTTGTGGCCAAATTAATCATTGATTGTATCATTCCTTGAATACCTACTTAAAAAACTACAACTTTAACAATTATGTTAAGTAAATAAAGATACACTAAATGTAAAACAGAGAAGCATGGAGGTGGACAGTTCTTGTTGGCTTCTTCGGACTTTTACTTTGTGTTGCATTTATGTTTAAAAAATGCTAGATAAATAAAAATGATTCCAGTTAAATTGAACTTTATCATGTCATGTGACACATTAATCAAAATCTGATTGATGGACAGTAGGAGAAGGGAGCAGCCTTATTAGAGGTGGACTGAAGTGGACGATCAGTGTTTGGGTTTTTTTTAGCCATTATGCTCAATGGATAAACATGAGCTCTGAATTTTCTGAATGACATTTCAATTAGTTCCTTAATATTTAATTAATTACCTACAATACGTTTTGCAGTGTGTCATGGGTAATGTGCTAATTCAAATTTGATCTTTTTCTGATTCATAAATGGATTTTCGGGGCTACTGTAATGTGCATAAATACATTATTTTTCTTATCCTGTTCATTGCTGCAGCAGACTCTCTGTGAAGATCTCTGTTTTAGGTTTATCGATTGGTCAAAGATGCCATAGAGCTAGATAGCTGCTTAACTTTTTTTTAATATATACCAAACAAGCCACAAGACAGGCGTTGTACAGAGTTTTTTTCATAGCACTTTAATGCTATAATTATGGGGAAAATCTTGCACTCCAAAAATAAAAAAAGTTCAAGCAGTTCAGAAGCAATGAATTGTGTGGGAGAATGTGGGTTTTATAAAAGTGCTCACACAATCAGTCCAGTACCATGATACTAATAAGCTGCCTTACTAATGATTGTAGAGTGTTATGCTAGTGGCACATATCATAACTGTGCTATAGAAAAATATTAGAAGTGGAAAAGTTTGTTTTGCAGACTGACTAGACAACAGATTAGCCCATTTGTCTGTTGATCAGAGACCTCTGTCCCTACTTAATTGAACTAATGTGCATCTGCCCTTTTCTAGATGCCTTAACAAACACAGGGCTCTGAGACGGCATGAAGTGTGAAGTAAATGCATACATGCATGGAAACTCTCACACATGCAGAAGCCCAGGGCACTAAACAGATTATGTTTTCACATCTTGCATTTTTCTGCAACACTGAGTCAACGACTACAGGATTATTCTGATTGCTTAATTTCATCCATTATTCCTGAGAGGCAAAACAGAACAAGCAAAGAGATGACAACAAGTTAAAGAAAGAAAATAAATAGACCTTTCAATAAAATTAAGAAAAGTTCAGGTCTCAGTGCTTAGAGAGAGAGAGAGAGAGAGAGAGAGTCAAAGAACCCGCACAGGCAAAGATAGGGAAAAATAGCAGAAAGCAGAGATACTGTCTCTTCAGTTCCTCCATGAATCCCTGTTGACTGATGGGCACTCAGCAAGTCTCTTTTAAGATAAATTCAATGTTCTCACAACTGAATAACTGTTTTGGAGAAGACTCATGAGGGGGAACTGTTATGACACAAAGGGCATGACCACAACAGCAGAGCTTTTTCTGTTAATTTTTTCCCGAACCTCCCCCCAAAAATTAAATGAATAAATAACTTAAGCAATGCTTCAAAGTAAGAGGTAAAACCAGGCACGCTTACTAAAACGAGAACATGCTAATTAGACTTTTCTGGGACCCTCTCGACTCTGACTCATTCCCCTTGTTAGTCACACCGCAGCGACTCAGCAACTCCCCTCTTCTTCACACGCAGACTTTCCCTCCACATCTATCTCTCTCTCTCTCCCACTCTCTGACATCATGTTGTTTGCTTAATTTAGTGTGTTTGTGGGAAAAGGGCACTCTTCAGCGATGTAGGCCTTCTTACTCAGTCATTGGCCTGTATAATTACACATGCACCCATTTTGACACATTTCAGCTTGATGGAAGCGATGCTGATGGGGGTTTATCCACCCTCATTTGCAGGGCTTTATAATTACAGCCATGTTTGTTTTATGGTGATTGCTGAAATTAGCTAACCTCAGCCATCACAGCCCCTACTGAAAGATGCACGAATCAAATCATAATAAATAAAACTTGGCTAAGAACCACTTTTACTGCAGAATGGCCAACCTAATGTGCATATGTCCATGAAAGCATGTTTTTTTATAATATATAATTACAGCTGCTTGATAGAAAAAAAAACATTATTTCTGGTGCACTAGTGTGGTAATGAAATTTGGTAAATGCTTGGATGCAAATGGAGTTTATTTATAAGAATTTTCTTGTCTTTTATTTTCATATGAAAAGAAAACTGTTTAAAACAACCCTGTTGAGAACTTTCTTTTTGGTGTAAATCACCATGTAGTTCTAACGATGACAAATTCTTTCTGTCAGCTATTTGTTTTGCCTCTTCTTGCATAAAGTATGTTTATTCATTTCGTACTTTATAGTTTTTTTTCTCTCTTTTCCTTTTTCTTTCCACAGGACCCCAGAAGCAAGCACAAGTTCAAAATTCACACATATGGCAGCCCTACCTTCTGTGACCACTGTGGATCGCTTCTGTATGGGCTCATCCACCAGGGGATGAAATGTGACAGTGAGTATTGCGCGGCCTGTGTAAGTGTGAGCATGGGTGCACCTGTGTTGAATATGCTGGGCTGGTTTCTTTGAGCTAGTCCTAATGAGAACAGATGGGAATAGCCTTGTGCTTTACTACACTCAGCCACATCTGCAGCCCAGGCAGAATGCACCATCCTGCCCCACTGAGCCCTCTCTGTGTTCCCATTCTTTCCACCCACGCTCCTCTTTAAGCTTTTCCTCATTTTTGGGGTGTATGACCCTCATCCTGCCTTGTATTTTGATTATTTTAAGTCACCTTTTCCTCGCACTTATTCTGCACCTTTTGTTCTCAACCTTACATTGTCTTTTCTCCCTCCTTTTTGTATCCCTCACTGTACCTCCTCTGTCCCCGCTTCCCTTCTGTCTCCACGCCATCTCCATCCATCACCCCCGGTTCTTTCTCTCCTCCTCGTACTCTGCACATCCATCTGTGGGTCTCTGGTGGTGGCCTCATCACAGATGGTAATGGGAGCACACCAGAACAAATTGATGTAGGGAGACCACTGCTATTATGAGCTACTTGCCCGTCTCCCCTTGTCTCCTCCCAGCATGTCAGCCTGACAAGCTGCCAAGAGGAGAAGAAAAAATAAGAGAGATTGTTGGGTGGACAGAAGTTGAGTAGAGGAGAAAAGGTAGGAGAGGTTAGGGAGAGGGTGTCTTTCTAAAACTAGAAATGTAAAGGGACATTTTTTTGTTCAAGGACATTTCCTTTATCTAACATCTTTCTTCCTGCTAACCCTGAAGAGAAGAACTCCTTTTACTTACACTCATGCCATGTAGCTCCACTTGTGCTAAACTAGTCACTTCATTTTCTCTACTTCTATTACCGAGCACATTCCTACAGCCAAACTCCCTGTTAGTCCACTGAAGGGTGATGTCATCAGCGAATAATGTTTACAGCGAATAAAGCATTCCAAGTCAAGAGTGGTGATTATACATTAATGTCAAAGTCCTACTTAGCAGCAGCTCTTCTGATCTGAAAGCACCAGGGACACAGCTAAAGCAGTGGGGAAAAGAAAAAGAAAAATGGAAGGATATGAGTAATTAAATAAGAATAAAGATTAAAAACAAATTTCCACATATTTTTTACATTTATTATTTTATTTCCTCTTTCATTTTCTTCTTCTTTTGAAGATTTTTTTTTTTTTGTACTCCCACCCTCCAGCTGTATCTTAAGGAGGGAGACTACATTAACCAGTTTCGGGGTATTGATATTGGATGTGGTAGTCTTCAGCTTGGCTTTGCCTTACATCTTGAAGGACTTAAAGGATCAGATGCTATCATCTTGGTGGCAGGCAACACAGGGCACATTCAGAGTTCTTTATGGTCCTTGCCATTGTAAGTCAAAGCTGTTTTAGTGGCTAGCATAATAGATATGACAGTTGAGGCCTTATTGTTTTGACGAATTGTTATAAATATTTATCCAAAATTTCTTGGGGATTTATCATGTCAGCCAAATTTACATAATTGCAAATGATTCTTATATGGATATTTAGGGAAATTTGGATTAAAGTTTAGTCTGCATTTTGAAAATAAATCGGTCTATGAAGCAGTCTCTGTTTCTATTGCTTTACTTCTTTTGCTGTTGTTCACTGGAGAAATTCAGCCAAGCTCCTAGCCTCATTTTGTTCCACTTCTTTTCTCATCACATCAAACCCCTCCAACTATTTATGTATTTTTTCCTCAGAGACAGAATTTTCCTTGCAGTGTCTTGCAAACTGTATGAACCTTATTAAACCCACAGTGACATGAAAAACACTCATGTTCTCTGTCTATGTATGACTCAACTTCAATTTTATATTCAGGAAAGAAGGATGTTAATGTTTCCATGTAGAGCTGTGAGATGACACACACAAGTCAAGCAACACAAACGCAAAGTCCTGCTCAGTTAAACTCGACACTCCGTTTGTCTCTGCGTTTTGTCTCTATCCAGCCTGCGACATGAACGTGCACAAGCAGTGCGTGGTCAACGTACCAAGCCTGTGCGGGATGGACCACACAGAGCGACGGGGTCGCGTGTTCCTCAAGATCGAGGTCAGCGGGGATAGGCTACACGTCACAGGTTGGTTTTAATCTTTACCTGTGAATAAAACATCTGCAAATAGCAGCTTGGTCGCAGAGTGATGTTATCAAGTGGCTCCCAGATGTGCTTGAGTGAATGGCAACAGAAATCTCTGGTTTATTCATCTTTATAACTTAAATTGGCTGTAAGTGGCTCAGACTTGTATTAATAAACTATTAATAGAATTTGTTTTGTTTCCATGCTCTAGGGCTGCCACTATTGGCTGATATTTTGTGATTGTGGTCACTCACTTAAGGAAGTGGAGGGTATAAAGGTTTTATAACCCCAATTGCAGCCAAAGCTGACACACTGTTTAAAATGTGAAAAAAGCAGAATGCAATAATTTATAAAACTCATAAACAATTATTTTATTCATAATAAAGCACAGAAATCATACCAAATTCATATCCGGCCACATTTCACTATTTAATGAAAAATATTAGCTCACTTTGAATTTGATGGCAGCAACACATCATGAGGAAAAACAAAGATAATTCTGTTATTGAAACCACTGCAGTGGCTCAGAAACACCATAAGTCATTGTTTCAGGTCACAGCTCACCAGGTCATCCACAAAATGCAGGTGAACATGATCCAGACACACTGCTGTCGTCTCTGGGCCAAAGCTCACTTAAAATGGACTAAGGCAAGGTGGAAAAATGTTCTGTGGTTAGATTAATCAAAATTTTAATTTCTTTAGTGGATATCTTTGACCCTGCTTCCTCTGAATTAAAGAGGAGATGGATCATCATCCTGTTACATCCCTGTCCTTCCCTGTCACATTCTGCCCAGCCACCCTCCCAATCACTCTCCTGATCATCCACACCTGTTTCTCATCATCTCACCCTGCCACAGACATGGCAGTCATGCACTACAGCCAATCACTCTCCGGATCCCTGATCATTCACACCTGTCCCCAATCTCTTCACCAGTCCTTATCTACCCCAGCATCAAGTTCACTCCCTGTCAGACCTTAACCTATGCACCTACATGGACTTATCCTCTTCCCCAGCCCAGCGCCGGGATTCCAGCTCCTCTGTCAGCTCCACTGGTTTCCTTCCAGACGTAAGACCATTCATCCGATGTCTGTTGTTTAATAAAGTCTTGATAATCTTTCTTTGTCTCCGAGGAGTCCATGCATAACACATCCAATCCAGACCTTTCACCAACTGAAAATATTGGACACATCATAAAACACAAAATACAAGTAAGAAGACCCACAATTGTTGAATATCAACAATTCCTAAATCAAGGGATGTTTTAAAGAATTCTTTACTATTGGGAAATGGGATTATTTAGCTATTACAGCTACTAACTGAACAGATCATGCCCAGAATCATTGGTAAAATAAATTACAAGATGTCAATGTGGATGTTAAATACACTAACAGCTAACCCAGTTTGCTGCCATTAGAGAATAACTTCAGTAACTTCAAGTCCCTTATAGCCATTTAGGCCTTTTGGGAGTTTTCTCAGGTGAGTGACCTTGGCAAAAGTCTGCTCTCTCTGCACGTTTCTAGTGTAAGATAGAGTAGTGACGTTAGCAAAAAAAAGTATAACTCAGTATAACTTTCTTGCCTTTCACATGTGTAAGAGCCATTTTTGATTTGTTGTTAATTGTCCAGTAGGTGGCACTAATTAATTGATATCACCATATCAATTACGTACAACTATCTATCAGGTGACAGGTGTTGCTGTACAGAAGGGAGCAAACAAGTTTTTGACCGCTATCGCTAAAGCTATCATTATTGTTGCTTGTATTGTTTTGATGCGATGACTGGAATTAACGATGGAGATAAATCTGTACTGTGGATTATTGCCAAGGAAATGTAGAGTCGTTTGGATAAGTAAGTTTGGATACTATTTCATGCATCATTTACACACACGCAAAGAGAAGATAGTCAGTGTGGCGAGCGCGTCAGTGCCCGTACAAACAACACCTCAGTGGCTTTAAGTTTAGATTTAGCCGCTACAACATGTGTGAGGGTTGTTGTCAGCCAGCTCGACTAAACAAAACTATTCAAATTATAATTAAATCTCACTTCTCTTGCACGTCCAACATATTTCACTGTTAAGGTACTATAGTAGCCCAGACAGGGCAAAAAAACACTTGCCTTTTGCAATTTTTTTTTCTGGCCACAGTAATGTACCATTAGATTGGGTGTATTCATTTGATTGCAACTTATTTCAGTCATTGAATCTTTTATGCATCTAATTTGATTAGTCGTGGGGGCAATGTGGCTCGGCAAGGTAGGGCGGTCGTCTTGTAACCTGAGGGTTGCCGGTTCGATCCTCAGCCAAGTTGAGTTCATGTCGAGGTTTCCTTGGGCAAGACACCGAACCCCTAATTGTTCCTGATGGGTCGTGGTGAGCTCCTTGCATGGCAGTTTCCGCCATTAGCGTGTGAATGGGTGAATGTGATGTATACTCTAAAGCGCTTTGGATAAAAGCACTATATAAGTACAGACCATTTACCATTTAGTCAGTCAAAATAAAAATAAAGTTGAAAAAGAACCAAAACTCACAACATATGAGAACTCATAAAATGCTTTCTTGTCAGCATTAAAATAAAGTCAGGAGGGCCTTTGTAGTCTGCACATAGTGAATGTGTGTGTCTAAGTGTGTGTTTTCAACACCTCTAAATTATCCTGCCAGTCAACAGCAGCACCTGGAGTGGAGAACTTTCCAGTGTTAAAGCCCCCTTTGGCAGGGAGAGACATGATTGCTGCGTCACTTCCACAACTTCTCTTTCCACACATTCAAACATTGACACACAACAGCAAGGCGGGGTGATGGCAGTCAGGGCAGTTCATTGCTGAGACCAGTAAATAGTTGCGAGCTCAATAAGGATCAGAGAGAAATAACCTTCGGCTACAGCAGGAGCAGAGTGACAGGTGTGATTGACTTGCCTATATTGCTTTCATTAAAATGTGTTTGTTGTAAGAGAAAGGGATAATGTAGTTTATTGCTGATCTTTTTCTTTTTTTTCTTTTCTTTTTGTTTTTGCTATGCTGTACAGAACATCCATCTCTCTGTTTTCCTACTGAACACACTTTGATCATCTACACCGCATTGATGCTTACATGTCCCCTTTTGTATCTGTGTTTGTGTCTGTTGGGAAATTTTGACTGCTAACAGGGACAATAACTGCCGTGGTCTTGTTGATATGGTTACCTGAGTTAGATTTGGCAAATCAGACACAAGTTAAGATGAACTGTCTTAGGTTCATGCTGTTGCCTTGCTAAATTGATGTGCTTTCTTTTGTCTAAACCTATCCTGTTGTCAATTTTTATGCTTACACACACCACAACGCCCACCATTGTTCCCATGTTGTATAAGTGTTGGAGACACATTACACTGGGTTTGCTTCAAGGAGTTTACCACAGTATGCTCTGCATGTTACTAACATTGTAATTTTTGATGCTAAAAAAGATAAAGCCCTTAGAATCTGTATTTCTTTTCGTCATACAGCTGCTTTGTCTTAATCAAAGCTATAGCAAGTGATTATAGCAAGTGATCCATTAATCTGTTTAGCTTTGTGCTAAACCTTTTTACAAAAAGTGAACATTGGATGGACTATAACCTTAAAACCTCAGATGGTTGTTGAGATGTCTGTTATTATCTACAGATTTCTAATATTTTTACATTCTACAAAACAACGAGTTGCAAATTGGAAGTAAACTCCAACTGTTCGTCCGTTTTTTATGTACAGTCAATAGTTTAGTTTTATTTATTTATTTATTAACCTGTCCTGTCGAGCAAATTGTGCCGAGCAAATTTGCTTTGCCAAGGAGAGGCCTATGGGTATAAGGCTCCTCTTGATAGTCTGATAATAAAAAGAAGGAAGGCAGCAAAAAGAAGCAAAAGAGAAAAGCAGAAGAAGCAGGAGACAAAAACACCAGAGAAAGAGGGCAACGACCCTTCAATCCACACAATCACCAGACAACAAACTGCTACATTTGTACATGTCTGCTTCAGTACACAGTCTCGGAGGCAACCATCATGTTGGTTTGTGGGCGATGTGGCTCAGCAAGGTAGAGCGGTCGTCTTGTAACCCGAGGGTTGCCGGTTTGATCCTCAGCCAAGTCAAGTTCATGTCAAGGTGTCCTTGCTCCTGATGGGTTGTGGTGAGCGCCTTGCATGGCAGCTACCGCCATCAGAGCGTGAATGTGTGTGTGAATGTGATGTATACTATAAAGCGCTATATAAGTACAGGCCATTCATGTAGAAAAGCACATGGGAAGCAAAACGACTGGACTTGACATTAAGTTTCTTTTTTATTGATATTTTGCACAAAGATGCCATACACCAAAAACCCAACAAAAATGGCTACAACTAGGGATGTTATGCTCAAGCCGATCTGCTCGATCACATGTCGAGCATGTGACACGTAAGTGTTGGGAGCATTGTTTCTGAGCATTGATTCAGCGTACCAAAAGTCACGTGATAGACCAACCGAGGCCTCGTTACGTCATCAGCGCGTATCAAGCAGCCAGCAGGAAATTCGAAGGGACCGGGCTTGTCAATCTCTCAATGATTTAGAAGGGATTGTAAACGCTGAGGAGATCGTTGGTTTTTGAGAGGAGGAGCTGCTAGTGATTGTGCGACATTACATTATGACAACAAATTTAGGGAAAGCATCACATCAGCATTAGCTTATATTGAATCACATTTAGCTTTTAGAGATTATGGGACACACAAGTTTGCGTGAGACGCCGTTGCCAGGGTAACTGCTGAGCGACCTCAGAGAGAACGGAGTTGGCAGTGCCTTCAACATCACAGGTAGGCTTTATTTTCATTTATTTATAAAGTTTTTTAAATGGCCATGCAAAAAGCAGACTTTAAAGTTAATCATAAACTTCATCCAGGAACATCAGAGGAAACGTCTAAACCACACCCTGCGGGATAGCCGAGCTGGTTTCTGATTACCATCAGCAGAGAATTTATTGATTTGAAACCTGGTTAATTATAATTTTATCCTTGTGCTTCTTTCAGGTGCAACCTTTCCAAAGCTGGAGAAGTCTAACATTATTGATAAAATACTTTTTTAAAATAAAAATCTATGACACATCACAAAGTTGCCAAAGCATTTGTCTCATAATGCATTTCAAGATTCAAAGTGTTTATTGTCATTTGCCAAGTAAGGAAACAAGTTTCCCTGAACAATGAAATTCTCACTTTGTCGTCCACACTAAAACTTGATAGAAGATAAAGATAAAATAAAATAAAAGAGTAAATATTATATGTACATAAATGTGCAGTGTGCTATAAACTGTCACATTTAACAATTAATGATCAGCTGTGCAAAAAAAGGAAAAAAAACCTGTCATGAGGTAGACTATAAGACATGTGCAATATCTATTATAAATAGTAAGACACATAAAACAGTAAGCGATTTTAATACAACTGCATTAAAACCACTAATGCAATCACTATCCCCGTTGCACAAGCACCCCTTCCCTCATATGTTCCCTTACAGCTGTGAGTAGTCATTACAGATTGGTATACTTTGAGTTACACCAATTCTGTTACCTTAATTAATCTTACCTAATAACAACTCTTTATAATTTATATGAACAAAAGAAAATCAATATTCACTCATGGTAGAAAAGTATTTTATTTGAACAATTATTAATAGATGAGACAGGGATGACGTGGAGTAAGCAGGCCATGTCAACGCGTTCTTTCTGGTGCATCAGACGCCCACAGCCAACAGATGGAGCTCTTTGACCTGGTCAAATGATTCAGAACACTAAGCCATTTTCATGCGTTTGGTCAAAGTTGACTCAATGATTCGTGAGGCCTTGGTTTCACCATCCCTAACTACAACTGACTGCTTATATAGTAGACAAGCTCAATTGGATCGTACCATTTACATTGGTCTACAAGGACAGCTATATACAAAGAAATCACGGAAAATATGTTAAAAGTTTCCCAGAGACTAAATAAATCAAGTTCAAATCAATTAACCAAACTATAGAAAATTATTCCCCATAAACTCCCCCTAACCTAATTTCCACCTTGAGTTCCCTCCCCCCCGGAACCAATAAAAAGCGCATGAACATCTGGGGACATATTTTGTTCAGGCACCACTCCTAGGAGGCAGAAAACAGCAAGAGGTAAGTACAAATATTAAACTACTTTTTAGTGTCTTTACTTAATACTTTAAACAATCAGTGCGCTGTTTAATAAATGTTTAACCAAACCAATTAAATCTACTTTTTCTTTGCAGGTGGGCATTATCTGGAAGATTTCTGGTTTTCTGCTACTACACACACACATGCTTACACTATAAACCAATGAACTAATTAACTTAAACTGTGTAATTATTGAACATTCATCTTAACAGATTAAAACATGTTTAACAATTCACCCGTCTTTGCGGTCATCAATAGAAATGCACAATGAGGTAACAATAGTTCATTGTGACAGTACATAAACACACCAGAAAATTTCCTACGGCTTTTACAGAAAAACAGAGCTGCCAGTGATTAAGAGTTCTTAAATAATAACTAAATCAAAAAGACATATCACAAACGTATCACATTATCAACCAGATACAAACTCAGGAAAAAAGAAAGAAAAATTATCTCTTAGTGTATAAACCCACTGGACAACTCAGTGACTGTGTCAGCATACAGAGGATGAGGAACAAGCAGTGATCAGTGATGAGTGAGATCATGCAAATCCAAACACGCCTCTACGGAGGCTAGAGACAGACCAGGGCAGCCCAAAGACCCGGGCCACCAGCAGCAACCCCAGAGCATGAAACCAAGCTACCCCACCCTTAAGACGATACCAGCCCCACCCGGAGGGTGGCAGAAGAGAGCCCCAGCCAGGGCCCCCCGCGGTCTTGGGGCACAGGCCCCAGTGGGCCAAGACTTACACCCTCCCCTGCGCTGTACCTATAAGCACTCACTATCACACAGTCACATCATACATAACCCTTCCACCATGTCCCGTTGGGGACGCCCCAGAGGGACCAAAGGACAGTGAGCCTAAAGCCTGGTCCACACCACCACCCTCAGCTACGCATCCCCAGAGCCAGCAGCCCATTGACAGTGCAGTCAATCCGGGTCCCAAATCCCGGGGCAACCACTTCCCCCTGCCCGCCCCCAGCCACACCCAGGGGGAACAGGGGTGTGAGAGGTCCTCATTACCCTGCCCTTCCCTGCTCCTGACTGTTTATGAAGTGTGTGTTGTTTGCAATTAAAATTGAGGGGCAGTGACCACATCGTGCTGGGAGCAAGGCCACCTTAGTGCCCCCCCAGATGTTGTTTGTGTGTTGTGTTTCTTGTGTTTTGGTGTCTAAGTGCAATTAAAACTGAGAGGAGAGTCGCCACAGGGTGTAGCTGAGGAGGCCACTTAAATGGCCCCCTCTGCTCCACCCCGCATGGCGTACACGCCTCCCAAGTCCCTACGTGTGTGTGTGTGTGTGTGTGTGTGTGTGTGTGTGTGTGTGTGTGTGTGAGAGAGAGAGAGAGAGAGCGAGCGCGGGAAAGAAGAGCAGTCTGGGGATGTAAGTCCAGAGGGAAGCGAACTGAAAGAGTGAAACAGTGTAATTGCTGCAACACTGCTTGGGCTGTGATGGATAGTTCACTACAGCAGAGAGAAATAACAATCAATACTGAGAGAAGTACAAGAGGGAATGATAACACAAGAATTGTAAGTTCTGCTGTGTTTTCTTTTTATTTATTTATTTTTCCTTCTGTCTAATAGCAGTGATCTGAACAGCGAAGCTCCAGCTTGTTCTCCAGCTCCCCTCTGGCTCCTACAGACAAGTGGCACCCCTTTGTGGTTCACCTCACCAGCACTAACTTTATTAAATCTTTCTGGCCAAGAAAACAGACACATCTTCTCTGGCTCCCTCTCTCTAACCCTTCCTCTTCTCTTTTTTCATTTTTTTCTCTTTCCTCTCCATCCCCTCCGCCACTATTGACTTTTCATGCTATCTTGTCCTACTGGTTCGTTTGAGACCTCGGCTTGCCTCATCTTTCTCATCACCTGTTTTCCCTTGATACCTACTGAGCTTCTGTCTGTTTGCTGATAATCTGTTTTCTCCCTCCATTTTCTTCCTCAATAGAACATCTGTCCTTTTTCAGTCGAGGGACTGGCCCTTTCCCTTCTGACTCTAATAATTCTTGTCTTCATACACACAGTGTCTTTTTTGTTCATCTTTGTTCTCTCTTATATTTCACCCATTCATTTTTTCCTCCACAGATCACCTTTTCTACTCCTCTTGCTGATCACTGTATTTTCTTATAAAAGTGACACTTACAAAAAACCTGTGGGCAGGAGCAGATATTTCTTCTGGAGTTTTAATGATAGGCAAATATACAAACATCCCTCCCTGACCTGCCTCCACACACACACACACACAGAGCATCTGAGGTTGCAGTTAACACAGCAGTTTACTCAGGGTGAGATTTCCTACTGGTGACATGCTCGCCTCAGGTGTAAAGCATGGCTGAACTGAAATACTCATAGAGCCATACAGCCTTTTGATAAAATTAAGGAATGAAATTTGATGTCAAACCCTTTATTTTCCACAAAAACCTATATTTGTACTGAAATTTAGATCAAGTTATTACATAAAGTTATTTTGATTCAAATCTGTGTTTTATTTAAGGATAATCCAGTACAGTTGCTTTAGTTTCATATGGCACTACCAAAACACTGGTAAGATATTCAGACTCATATTATTATGTATGATGCAATATGTTTTTTCTTTTGAAATTGCAAAAGTGGAGGCTTTTTGGATGCATACTAACCAGTGCGTTTGATGGATAGGAATCTTTATATTGCCGAAGACTATTGGAGTGTAAACTTTAATATCCTAGAAGGCGATGTTAAAAGTACCCTTTCTTTGTAAGTAACACAGTATTACAGCTCTACTAGCATGGTTACTTTGATAAAGCTTTTGTTTCTTTTTTTTTTCCATTTTTTTTCTTTACCTGTCCTGTCCAGCATTATAACGGTCTGCTGGCGTGTTGTGCTGAAAATCTTTTTGCAAAGAGGAGCTTTTTAAGTATGAGGCTCCCTTTGAATCTTAAATGTTACTCTTTATTGGTATAAGTTTTTTGTTTGTTTGTTTGTTTATTGGCAAATTAACAAATAAACGCTGGAGCGAACCAGAGTAACAAGGAGAGGGTGAACAGGGGGAGAAGGGAAGAGTAAAGAGAGAAAACAGGAGAGAGATAAAAGGTAGAAAACAACCACAACTTTGCAATCAAACCAACTGCAACTCCTGTAAAGAAACACTAAACATCCTAAGACAGCTAAGAAAACACAGCAGACAATCATCAGGACACCTGCAGGAATTAAAATGTTAAAAACCATTAACGACAGTGAGCACAGCAACAAGTATATATGTGAGTGTGTGTGGGGCTGTGTATATATGTGTACAAAATAATAGGAGTGAGTTGTGTTAAGTGATCATGCAAGTGCGACTGCCCCACCTTTAAAGATAAGAAGCAGACCGAGAGGGCCCAAAGCATCAGGCAACTAGCAGCCACCACACACATAAAGTCCACACCATGCAGGGCCAGCCGAGACAGCCGCCCAGTACGAGTCGGTGTCAGCCTCTACCCCCCACCCTACCAACACCCAAACTAAACCCCCACCATTCTCTGAAGTAGCAGTCCAAGCAGACTAGAAGGAAGCAAGCCCTAAAGACCCCCCCCCACACACACACACACCTCACACATTTTTACCATCCACACCAACGCTCGCTAGTGGTTGGATGGTGTGTGTTTAAAAAACTGTTAGCCAGTTAGCCGTGCAGCTCTAGACGCGTTGTATATGGTATATGGTGGACAGGGTAGTCCACCATATACCATACAGCTCGCCCCTCAAAACCTTGTGTGTATGTTTGTGTAGTGTCAATGTTTCTATATAGAAATGAGTGCGATTAAAACTGAGGAACAAGCCATCACTGGGTGCAGGAGAAGCAGCCACTAAGGCCCCCTCAATCACATCCTGCACAACATGCACGCTCCCCAAAGCCCTAAGTGTGTGGGTGTATGACGGAGCAAGGGAGGGTGGGGAGTGGCGCAACTGGAGAGAAGGGAACTTCCGCCATGGAAGGTGATCCACCCTGCTGACAGCAGTAGGCATCCCTTGATCCCTCCGAACCCCACCCTAGGGCACGACACAGGCTCCACCAAGCCCAAAGCGACAGCAGCCAGAGACCCACAGCACACCCCGAACAGGACCCAAGCACCACACCCCAGAGAGAGAGGAATAATAATATTAGTATACACATTTATACCCTTATTAATCTTCATACACACAGACACATATATAAACACACATACAGACATTTACCTTCACATATAGATACATATGTCAAATAATTTAATGATCACCTGTGCATCCCACACCCACACTCACCTACGCCATTTAATACAAGGGCTTGGTTCCACCACCCCCAAGCCTACTCTAGCTGCGTTTCACCCACCCAGCATCCCCCCCTAACCACCCACCTGCCCAACAACCCCACCGGTGCACTTTGTTGCCCTTTTTATAACAAAGAAAATTTGCTGTGCACATCTTTTTCCAGAAACAGGTGTGTAGGAAAAAAGATGATTAAATGACAGCAGAATGAAATACTGCACACTGTTCTGATTTGCAGACAACATTTAGCAGCAACATTCAATTCAGGTTAATTAAATTTGTCTTTGGATGTCTGCTTCCTGAATCCAAAGTGGGGGCCAGTTCCATAAGAAAGAGGCCTGATAAGTGAAGGTTCTGCCTCCCATTCTACTTTTAGAAACTCTACGAACCACAAGTAAACCTGCAGTCTGACAGCAAAGGGCTATGCTGGGAAAAAATAGAATTGTGATATGAAGCTTGGTCATGAAAAGATCTATATGTTATATATGTATACATAAGCATTTTGGTTCAGCTGGAGGCTTTTTAGAGCATTTTTGGGACAGCCCAATCCTGTTTTTGACCTTGGCTATAAAAATGTCTAAATATTTTTCTATTATCCAGTTAAAGATATAATTGTAATAATTTCCATGAACCCTGAAAAGTTTTATCTGTCTTTAATGTCCTAGCTGCCCTTTCCCAAAATGACCACAACAAAGTAAAATCCTTGTCTCCGTTCTCCCTCTACTATCTGTGTAATATCTGCTTTTGGATCCCTGACTGCACAGAAGGGATCCTTCCAACTCTCATTTGGCCATACAGCTTTTCCTCCCAGATTATCAGAAATTCATTGGCTGCACATGGCATTGTTATGCAACAGTACGCTTGAATTTCAAAGCCTTTTTTGGGAGATTATACTGTTGGCCTGCTTGCACCTTCCCTGGCATCCAAATGATATGTCACTTTTAACATTGGGACAGTTTTTATTAAGCAAATACAGGATACAAGATACAGTGCCATTTCCTTATTAATCAGTACTTTATTATGAGATTTAATAACCTGATATCTTTTTTGGATTTTGCATCAACACAGGACACTTGCAAAGAAGATGCATTGTGATCCATGTTTGAACTGTTACAAAAACTTTAATTCCTTGTGCTGCTGAAGGCTCTGATGTACTGCACAGACACATTAAAAACATAAGCATTTTTAATCCAAATCATGCCTGTTTTACCCTCAAACAAGAGAGAAAGGGAAAACACAGTCACATTAATTTTATTAACAGCTACCTCATAAGGAGCTAGGAGTAGGGAGGACACAGACAGCAAGCAGCTCTTGTTGTATCTAAGCAACAACCCACAGCAGAGATGGTCTCTGATTATGATGTTTCATTGTGTGTAATTGTGTGTGTGAGTCTAATAAATGTAGTATCCATGCTCATGAGTTTACATGTGTTTATCTGTGTTTGCTTGCCTCATTAGTGTATTAGCCAGCTTGTTGAAGTTTCTTTGGCATTGTTTGGTGCCAGTGTTGCCATGGAAGTGACTGATACCTCTGATCGCCACCACAGCCAGCAGAGGGGAGATTATCCTTCTGCTCTTCATTCTGCATTATATGTGTGTATGTCTTTCTGTAACAGTGTCAACATCTATGTGTGTGTGCATGTGTTTAGGCTCATGGCTGAGGAAAAGAGGTAGACGAAGACAGAGGGAGGGTGATGACTGGCTGAGAATTAGCTCTAAACAAGGAGTGAACTATGAGATTAAAACGACAGTCAAAAGGATTGGAAAAGCTTCTAATGGAGAAAGAGAGACCTACACTGCCCTCTGCTGCATGAAACTGGAACATTATTTATCTTTTTTTCTGGGGCAGGAACTTTATTCTTTACTATTTGCCTTATCTCAGACACCACAGAGGGGGTTATTGTTTTATAGCTGTTTGTGCATGTAAAAGGTCTGGAAGGTTCTGAATACTAAAGTCCACATCAAAAAGACTAATTCTCTCCCACAAAAGATGCTGCTTCTTAACGTCCTGAAACACCTTGTTTGTAGTTCAGATTTATCTTCAATTACTTATCTTCATCACCTTTAAAACATATGCCCCAAAAAAGAGCAGCTGCTTTGCACTCTGCTCTTTCCTACTAATCAGAAAATCAGCTGACCAGGTAAAACAAATTAAATGCACATGCACGAAAGCAGAAAATGCAAGACACAATCTTTAGGTCAGATTTATGAACTCATGCATGTGAGTGGTTTTCTTTTCTAAATCTCGGTCATCATGAAATTACACACAAATCTTACCTGTAATCATTTTATCATAACAGTAAGTCGTTTGAGCCACAAAGATATGACTGCAACATTAAAAAACTCTGGTTAGTTTAGTTGTCCCTGCTTTGCAATCACAACACAAAAATGGCAAAATAAAAAATGTTCAAGTGGCTTACTGTAATTTTAGAGCACATATAAATAAAGGAATGATAGATGAAATACAAGGATACAAAGAGAGGTTCAGAGCTACCAGAGAGATGCCAACATCTGCTGTCTGCAACAGATGAGAATAGCTTGTACCTTATACAACCTTAAATTCTCAGGAAGGAGACACAGATTTATACATGGATCATGGCATGCTGATTGTTTTCTTTAACAACCTTTGAAAGCCTATAAATAACTCAGTCTACCCCCAGCAATGCCTTAATAATCATTCTCTTATAAAAGCCACATTAGCAAAGTCTTACATAAAGTTTAAGACCTTACTTTATATATATGAATATAAGTACATTTCAAAAACTAATCATTGGAAACAAACTTGGAAAAAAACTAGTGTGCAAGCTCTCTGAAGTTGTCTCCTTTATGTAAAAACATTATTTTCCATCTCATATGAGGATTCAATTGATTGGACATCTAAGGGGCATTAAAAAAAAAAAAAAGCAGCCTTTGTGTAGAAAAAGGTGTATAGAAGTCTTTTGTTAGTATGAATCATTAATGCATCTGATCCTACTTTATTCAGGAGAGAGGGTTCTTAAGCGATATAAAATGTAAAATGAAACATTTCAGATAAAATCTGCTAAGAGGCATCACGGCAATTTATATTCAGAGATAAACCTGTGACGCAGCGTCATATGGGCTGTCAAAAAAAATAAAATTAAGTGGCCTGATCACTTCGGTGCACATAAGACAGATTTTTTTCATGTAATTTGCTGTTTTATTCTTCCGTATTTGTTTATTTTATCTTATCTAAGACAGGCAAAACGAGCAAACTGTTGCCTTCAATAAGCTGGTTGGATTTTACAAAGATTCAGAAAATGGTCTTTAGTTACATTTTCACAATTTTTTTTTTTAACTGTAGCTGGTTGCATTTAAAGTGCAGAGGGGGATGATTAGATCTAATAAACAGGATTAGTGTTTCTGTTCCTGCCCTCTGTCTGTTTTAGTTATACAGTCTTTAGTGTTTAGTAGCAAGTGGCAAGAAGCCTTTCTTTCCCTCTTTCTTTGTATTTCTTCTTTCTTTCATGAAAACTGATTTCCTTTTCAGTTTCTACTTATTTGTCATTTATTGTTGCTGTGTGGCTGTCCTGCATCTGCTGTTTGTTTGTGTGTTTTTAAGTGGGGGAGTCACTGCTCACAGCAGATGTTGCCATGGTGAATGTGGCCTGCTTCACGCCGCCTCTTGTTGTCGTGTATTAGCACCTTCTTTTTCTCCATTTGTCTGTTATCATCGAGGAAAATGTCACCCCACATTATCTGCTCACCTTGCTCAACTTCTGTGCACAACTGGCAAGAAGGGTCGACTAAGAAGTCTGTTCACCTTCTCCACTTAGTGGAGTGTAATTTTGTTATCACTTGTATTACTTGTTTTTAAAACAGAATATGCGAAACAGACTTTTAGATGAGTAGTTTTGTGCTGTTTTTTTTTTCTTGATTTACGTGTGCATGCACCCAAACACCCACCAGTGTTACAGTCCTGTTGGTGTTGTTTCACACTTCAGCTTAACTGAATTTTGACAGTATGTTTTGCTTCACAGCTCCTGTTCAGCATATGTGGTGCCTCATTTGATTTGATCTACAGTTATATATGTACTGAGGCCACCTGAAGAAATAACTTAATCTATGTTGTTATTTCTCCTTTTAGTTAGAGTGCTTCAAAAGCTTTTTTGACACTTTAATCTAAAACCACACACACTACTCTCAAATTTACACAGTCTGTTATGCACATGACTGTAACAGCAATACCAGCATAAAGGTTCCAAAATATCTTTTAACATGTTGAGGCTAAGCTGCTAGCTTCGCTGAGCCAATATAAATGTGGATTGCATAAACTTTTAACAGATATTTTCTGTTATATTTCTTCCAGTTGGGGAAGCCAGGAACCTGATTCCTATGGATCCAAATGGTTTATCAGACCCATATGTGAAACTCAAGCTCATCCCAGACCCAAAGAACGAGACCAAACAGAAGACCAGGACCATCCGTTCTTCTCTCAACCCCTGCTGGAACGAGTCTTTCACCTTGTGAGTAAAAAACTTTATGGTGCAAAAGGTGTAAAAAGTAATTAGTTTGACATGTTTTTCATCTGTGTGTGTGTGTGTGTCTGTGCAGTAAGCTCAAAGCATCAGATAAGGACCGACGTCTGTCCATTGAAGTGTGGGACTGGGACAGAACCACCAGGAATGACTTTATGGGCTCCATGTCGTTTGGCGTGTCCGAGCTCCTCAAAGCACCCAACTGTGGATGGTTAGTTACCTAATTGATACTTAAAAAAACAAAACAAACAAAAAAAAAAACTGGCTCAGCCTCTCATGTCATTTTAAGTAAAAAAATAAAATTGTAGCTAATATGACCCTTAATTAATGTTTTACACCGTACGTATTAAGTTAATTAGCTTCAAATGCCTGATGAAAATTTTTTTGTTTCATGTGCCTAAGTGGGAAGTAATTTATGTTTGGCCACTCTAAGTCAGGGGAGTGATGCTATTTGGAATATTTGACGGACTGTACACAAAGTCTTCCAATATAAGTAAAAGTAGGGAAAATCTGAATAAAGTTAAAATGGTTTTTAGTATGATAATGAAGTGGGTCTGTGGGGATTTGCATCCAGCTTCACATCAGAGTACCAGCACATTGTTCATAAGACAGAAGTAAACACTTCCAGCTACGTTCTGACAAACAGCACCTGCTTGCATTATTTCCTGATCTCTTTTTCTTCGTCTGGCTGCTTTGTCTCACTCCAATAAACACACACTCACATACATTTTTAACACACACATCTTCAAGCTGTGTTAGCATACCTGCTGCAATGTAGCCTAAACCAAGCATGATCAACTGCCACTACAAGCAGAAGCCTCAGGAAATAACTATGAGTAAAAATAAATGTTGGCAACAATCTTGGAAACTACTCCAGTGCTTGTGTTTGTGCGTGTGTGTGTGTGTGTGTGTGTGGAGCATTTTGTGCCATAAAGAAGTATCCAGAGCATGTATACATTCCAGAAATAGGGTCAAGTAGTCACTACTAAGGTAAAGCAGACCAGCAAACAGATTATAGAAATCAAATACTTCTAATTTAAGCGTGTAAAAATACAAAGGTCTGTGTGGGTGGTCAGAGGAACGGATACAGGTGGAGTGAGTTTAAAATAAATTAGCAAATGGGTAATTTATGGAAAATAAACCAAAAGTCACATTTTTTTTTTACTCTTTTAGGTACAAGTTGCTAAACCAGGAGGAGGGGGAATACTACAACGTTCCCATTCCTGAGGTGGATGACGTCAACCTGGAGCTCCGACAGAAGTTTGAGGTGAGAAGCAGCTTGAGTAAATTCTCATTTTCACGTACAGTATGCACACATGTCCACCGTAGATACTCACACGCTTAAGCAAAATGTGTCTCTCTTTTGTCACCATGGTAACCTCATCCTGTTTCTGGTTATGATTTTCTCTCTGCGTTTCAGAAAGGGAGATCAAGATAAATGCTCCTGGTTTTAAATGAAAATTCTGCTGCCTATGTAGATTATTATGCTCTTCCAGAAAGGAGGAGGTGAGATTTGTGTTAGCTAAACTGCATGCAAAATACAGACAAAACAGACAACAAAGGAGTCAAGTCCCAACAGTAGCTACAGAAAGCAGTAAATAATTACACTTACTCACTGTAGGAGACAGTGTTCATAGATGGCAACATTTAGATTATAACTCATAACCTAAGTGATCAGATACAGCTACTTTTGCATTGCACTGCACTTATACAGCAAGTTTAACTTGGAAGTTATTGTTGGTGATTCAAGATCACAGTTTAACATAACTTTGCAAACACATATGATCCATTAAAAAAAGACAGTTGGGATTAGCTTATAAAATGTCCAACACACAGCAATAATGAGAGGTAAAGCAACATTACACATAATGTAAAAAGTGTTTGCTAGTCTAATTCACACTGAACTAAAAACAAACTAATTCTAAAAAACTAATCTTTTATGTGAAATGACCCTGATCCCTCGAGGACTTGTTTTCTGTGTTTTTGCAGGTTTTATCCAGTTAATTAACCCACTAATTTTCATAAAGCATTCTTCAGTCTATTTCCAGTCTTCATGGCAATCACTTTTTTCATTTCATGTCACCCGATAAGATTCACAGACACCTGAATCTGTTCATTCTGTAGCAGTAAGGGCAGAAAAGAGCTTAGCAGTTTGAAAGACGTCATTGTTTTGCTTTGAAAATGGTTGGCTGTCTTATTTTCATGTTATGTTGTCGATGGAGAAAAAAAGACCATGCAGAAGTGCTGACAAGGTCCTTCTAATCAGCTCTAAGGCAACATTATGACTAACTTTCACCCTCTAGTGGCTGTTCTCTTGACTGCAGGTATTTGTCCGTGAGGTTTTTTAAAAAGATGCAGCTTTAATAAAACCCTAACTTGTTCTTAGGTATGTTATTAACTCAAAGAAAACATCATGGTATCTATTTTGAGCAGTGTAATGCACACAAGTACAAACCCATGTCGGATTTGAGTAAAGAAAACAGGGATTGAAGATGATGAGGGCAGTTTAGTCCAACTCTGAGTCTGAATCCAGGTGTTTTAACACTGAGTGTGAATATCTTCTCTTCACAGCCATCCTTCTTTTAAATTTTCTGCTTCTCTTCATACTGTACGACACTGACCTTGGGTTTCCTCTGAGGCTGATATCCTCGCGCAGCTGTGTGGTTGCCTTGGAAACTAGGGGTGGGGCGCAAAAGCTTTTCATGCCTTTAAGTAAATAACTTGTCATGTTTCTTGCCGACATGTCAGTGAGACAAATGTGCACAAATCAGGTAATCACTGGTCACAATAATAAGTGAGTTTCTTCTCTCTTCTAGGAATACCAGTTAAATATCCACTATCTAAAGGTAGCTTTCCTGCCTGCTTTGCTTCTTTTTCTCTCATGTCCAGCTTGCTTCACACTTAATTGGGATTGTTTGTGGGTATCTGATGGGATTCCACAAATTAATCTGGTTTACTAACAAAAGCTCTCTGCAGCATACAGTTGAATCATCCCAATTTGCATGTTTTGTTTAGTTTTTCTTTCTTTTACTCCTCTTGCACAGGACCTTTTTCCCCTTTTGTTGTTTTAGCAGCACCTGTAACATCTGCTGCAAAGATCGGATAAGGAAACTCTAGTATTTCTGCCATTTAGATTAGCCTTCAAAGGATTGGTTCACAAATCTTCAAGTGTTAAAGCAAGGACAAATGTTCAAATTGATCAAAATATTTTTATAAACTTAAAGTGAGTCTTCATTTTTTCTATGCATCCACTTGATTAGTCTGATACAGACAGCTAAAGCATCACATTCACTTAAAAGAGATTTTTAAGACATTCATCAAGCTGAGCCTTTATTATGCTCCTTAGAGCTCCTGTCTGTTGTTTTAACCCGTTAGGTCTGACCCATGAAAAAAGGTTAGAAAAGTAAAATTTTTTGTAATTTGAGGCCTTTATTTGGCTCTTTTAACAAAAAATATTAGATTTTTTTTACCATTTATTACTATGTGTTTTGACAATTTAGTTTGTTAGATACACCTTATGGTGCCCCTGGACACATCATCAGTGATGTACCCTGGGATCACAGGGGGTTTCGGGTCTTTCAACAATCAGACCCCCTCCTCCAGGCGACCCAGCCAGGGCTGATCAGG
>JBAMHW010000023.1:14539212-14592774 GCA_037177495.1 Rhadinocentrus ornatus
TCGATCCCAGCCTGAGCGACCTTTGGGTCACTGGACTCCCGGTATTGAAGCAGCTCCCTCGACCGGGAGACCATGAATTGTGTGTTTTTTTATGCTTCCTGGTATCTATTAGGGGACAAGACAAGTATCAAATTGTGTTTAACAGGAGTTTAAACAAAGTTTTTACCATAAAATGAATATCTCATAAACTGTATGTAACAAAAATGTCATGTTTAGATCTATTGTTTTAGACAGACCTGAAAGACTGTGAACAAATCCTTTGAAGCATAGATAAAGTATTAACTTCGTTCTATACAAATGGAACTAATTGCAGCAGAAAGCTCCAAAACATTAAAGAAACTGAATTAAAACATGTCAGTAACCATTTTAATCGTGGTTTCCTTTGTTCAGGCCTTTACTAGCTTAACTTTAAAAATTTAGCATCTACCTTCCTCAGCATATTGACTTCCTAACTTCGACACAAAAACCAGACAGCATTGTTGTTAGTAAATTTGTGGAGCGCTCAGGCCTCTGGTTGTTGCTATGATCCTTTTTACTATGATTGCACAACCACTGGCCACAAGAGCTTCACACCTGCTCCTCACTGGGTGCACACAGTCCGTCCTCTACTAGTCTGACCTGGACTATAGAAGGCCATGAGGACATGAAGCATGGTCGGACACCCCCCACAGTAATAACATATAAATTGATACACTCACAGGTATTTATTGTGGCTGCTGTGTGTGCCATTTCTTTCCACACAGTGGCAGTATTGTATGCATTATAAAACTGGTGTGTGGCTGCTCTCTGTGCTTGGATGCAACTCTGTGTCTTAGTTTGTTTGAGGTGAAATAGATGGATATAAATGTGAGGTCTTCTACTTTTTGTATTTAATCATATTTTTATGCAACTGTCTGTGTTAGTTATGAGAAAGATTGTCATTGTTTTCTGAAAGTGACCACTGGGTGTCTCTCTGAGGTGGGGGTGATCCAAGAACAAGCTGCAAAGTGTTTAAAAAATGCAGCAAGAGATATGTGATGATATAAAATGTCTTAAAAACAATCTCTCAGCAATGCTGAAGCACTGTTTATGTCACTGTTTCCCAACACTTTCGGAGTTGCAGTGCATGCTTCTGAGTAAAAAGCCAACCCTTTTTTCTACGTTAGTTTGTCAGCGATTTCTAAAAGCCTGGTGAGGTGGGTGTTTTTACAAGGAAAGAAGAGCTAAATGTGCCTCATTATGGTCTATACACAGATTATAATAAGACAAGGTGACACCTTGGTGCATTGCAACAGTGTTACAGATAAAAACTAAACCACATCTCAGCTTCAGCTATTGAAAAAGGAACAAGTGCAAATTTAAGATTAGGAAAGTCATAAAGGGCCATCTGCGGAAGTCATGACTTCTTTCACAGGTGGTCTGGCCCCCACAAACCTTAACACCACTGGTTACACCTATAACAAATGACTGGACCGCCAACCACTTGTCACACCAGTTATTGGCACAGTTTGGATTTAAGTATGCCAGTGTCGTCTTTCCTCCTCATTACATGAATATTGACTAAACTCTTGACTTACAAACCCAACAATGATGCGGTTTAAAATGTGAACCACTCTGTCTGCCGCATGCTTATATCAGTGGTCTGTTAACTGGCCTAACCATGTGTACATGTAGGACCACTTAACCTGAATTATATCAAATTTTCAACAATTAAAATGTGGAGTACATTTTCACACTGAGTCAAGAGGAGAGAAATGGTCGTCCTGGCAACAGCTCTGCTCCATCTAACAGAAACAGACTCGCGGTGGAGCCGTGATGAGAGCTGGTGGGGACCTTAATTGGCCTTTTTGTTTAAAGATGTTTGGCAACCCGCAAATTAGAACAACAGGGAGCATTGAGAAGCTGGCAACCCCTGCTGAACACCCACCTGACACTTTCCCAAGATCCACTAGTAGTGAGATCCTGCTGACTGCCTGTGAAGAAGCCTGAATAAAAACAAAGCTGCAAAAATAATGGAAACCCACACTGTCGCTAATGTGTAATTTTACATGGAAATAAAACAGCATGATTTTATTTTTTTTTGTCTTGTTTATTATCACTTTGTGGCAATATTATACTGTAAATGTGACTAAATTCATCAGATACCTTGAAAGGTATTGAAACTGTATAAAACCCAATCAAATTTATAGCGCTTAACTAATATTAATGCTTTTTTGGATGGGATGTAATTAATCTACCGGTTGTTAATAATAATAATAATAGTAAAAATATTAATAATAATAATAATAATAATATATTCCTTTATGGGTGATTTACTTAATACAAATAATTGAATCTTAAATATTTTTATTTCATTAATACAATTTAGCTTGTTTTACAATATGGAGGAATATAATTACACAATACTTTAAGTTATTGTGTTATCAGTTGTTATAAAATAAATTTCAGGGTTTTTTGGAGTTTTTTTCTTGGCAAACTGAAAGCTGTATGAAACACATAAATCCAACTTCTTTGACCAGTATGCATGCATCCTGCACTTCCTGTCTATTTTCCACTGATTGAAGTCAGGCAAAGCAGAACTGTAGACCCTCTTTCATTTTAAGGTTTTGAGTGTTGGGACATAAACATCTGCTCCTCACCACATCTTCAAATTAGGTAATTACTACCTGAAATAAATAACAGGATATGTTGCAGTGTCATTGTTTATTTAACAAAAACTAAGCCAAGCTGTAGTAGCAATGTGTACAATAAAAAGCTAGGTGCATCCTTATTGCTTTCACAGGAATTAAGAGGATAAGTAGCAGCAAGGTGCTGCTGATCAAATGCACCTGATTTATTGATCATCAGCAAGAGTGAGCACATTAGTGAAAATAGTACTTGCTACAAAGCACAGTGAGGATTTGTACATGTTTTGCGTCATTAATTCTACCATGAATTTCTCTATATACCAAAGAGTTGTAGAGTCAAATGTGAGACCATCCACCTGACGGCTAAAGCTTGACTGATCTTGACTCATCTGTTATCATAATGATCACAAGCACAGAAGCAAGAACCCAAAGTCCAGGCCTCAACTTCACTGAAATACATCCAGGTTGAAAACTGTGCATAAACAAATGCCCACAAATCTCAAATAACCAGAGCATTATTGTTGAGTAAAGTGGATCAAATTTCTTGCACAACAATGTGAGATACTGTTGTTAAAATGAAAATGATAACTTTGAGGTATTAAACTGAATCGTGAAGTTTACTTTATATTTTGGTGGCTTAGTTTTTGTAAAATATAGTGACAGTGTAATATGTCATATTGTTCATCAGAGTTTGTTTTTACCTATCTGTAAGACCTGGCAAGGACCAATTGATTTTTTTTTTAGTGAGTGCTGATTTGTAAAACATGAAAGATGGTCTGCTTTCCTGTTCTCATGATTGTAAATGTGCAATAAACTGTTTTGCTTTGAATTAAAATGCATTTAAGACAGTGAATGAAAAGTAAATGAAAAGTCTTTACTGAAATGCCATTTTGCTTTATGTTTGTGTATTGTACATGGCAGAAAGCCAAGCTGGGCCATGGTAAGAAAGTGATCACCCCATCAGACCACCGGCGGTTCAGTCTTCCCTCAGGTAACATGGACCGAGTCCGACTCAGCGACTTCAACTTCTTGGCCCTGCTTGGGAAAGGCAGCTTCGGCAAGGTGACACAAGAACACATATTAAAGGGAAGCACTTTAAATTTCAAAGCGTGCTTGGATTTGTCTCATAAATAAAATCCATTTGTACTGTTTTTATCTGCAGGTCATGCTGGCAGAGATGAAGTCAACAGAGGAGCTCTACGCCATAAAGATCCTGAAAAAAGATGTCGTGATCCAGGATGACGATGTTGAATGTACAATGGTGGAGAAGAGGGTTTTGGCCCTCAGAGACAAACCGCCCTTCCTCACACAACTCCACTCCTGCTTCCAGACTGTGGTGTGTATAAACTTCAGCCCCTGCACTCATCATCGTTTTTCATGCTTACTTCCTGCACTGACAGCTTGCTCAGACACAGAAAGTGTCTTTTTATTAAAACAGGGGCCATTGTTCTCCCATAACAATCTTTCATCAGTCGTCTGTTCAGTCCCTGTGAGCAAGGTCTGTCATTACATTTGTATTTGTCCTTTCATGTTTCTTTTTTTTTTTCTTTTCTTTGTACTCCTTCAACGGTGGCCCCACAGAGAAAATTGAAAGTGAGCTGAGACCAGCCTTGAATGTGAAGTCGCTAGCGTGACGTCAGCTCTGTGCGTAGACAGAGTGACTCAAGGAAACTTCAATAAAAACAGCATCTTCTGATCAAAGCCTCTTGACTTATGATTTAATTAGACAATGCTACTACACAGAAAGAATAAAGATGTATGGCAATCTTATATTTCTAGACTACGTGTCTGGACTTTAATGTTATGTCTGCTTCATATTTACAGGCTTTCCTTCTAAAGCTTACTCTTTACATGTATTTAGAGCTGCTTCTAGACATTAACCTTTTGGTTTTTTTATAGGATCGACTTTACTTTGTGATGGAATACATAAATGGCGGAGACCTCATGTATCATATCCAACGTATGGGCAAGTTTAAGGAGCCACAGGCAGTGTAAGAGCTCTCTGATTCATGCACATTAATAAGAATATTAATCTGTAGGTAGCTTCAGTGTGTTTTAAGCTGTGTTAAGTTCTGCAGATAACAAGACATCAGATATATAGCACAGTTACATGTCATTTCTAAGAGGGTACAGTATAAGTATGGAGTGCTATTTGGATAAGCCAATGTTTTTCTCAGCACATTTTATCCCAACAGTGGTGCTTGAGCATATTTTTTCTACCTAACTGCAAATATCATGTCTGTAACACCTTCTATAATGGAATAAATATACTCTATAGTTTATGGTGGCCCATTGGCAGAGGTTACCATGAAATAGCTGGATTAAGTACACAAAATGCAACAAAACAAACAAAAAAAACAAACCCTGATCTTACATGTAAAGCGTAAGCGTTGGATGGTTTTGTACATTTTATGCATAATTAAACACTGACAGAAGAAAGATGATATAAAGTGGTAGGAGGATGATGAATGAAATTAAACAATGCCATAATCCCCAGTCTAGGAATATGTGCACAAGTGTCTTTATTTACAGCATATTTTTTGTTGCCTACATAAATATATATTCTCCTTTTTTTAAATGATTTTTGCAGGTTTTATGCAGCAGAAATAGCTGTTGGTTTGTTTTTCTTACACCGGAAAGGAATCATTTATCGGTGAGTAACATGATGTTCAATTGCGCTGTGTTTTCAGGAAGTAGCCATTAACAAGCTTGAATTACAGCACATAAAGGTTATAAAAAAAATTGCACATTATACAGATAGATCAGGAGATAGCAAACTTACAGAGGGGAACATCTGAAAAATGAAAGAAAAGAGACTAATTAAAATATTAAAATATGTAGGATGAATTTCCCTGGTCTGTTAGAGGGAAAAAAAAAAACTATATATGTTAAATAGTGATGTTAAAAACAAAGGTAGGACAAACATATCCATCATTAATATCCAAACAGTCTTGTGTTTGTCACCTCAACTCTTTGACAAAAAAACTGCCAAAAATCCAAAAGCCGAAGGGAAGGAAAATGGAAAATGGACACATGAAACACAAGTAGAGCTGGAGATTGAATTCTAAGAGCCAAAGCACAGAGCAATAAGGCTGATGTAGAAATGACGTGTTACCCAGCACATGATGTGAGCTGGAGACAAATTACAGTATGCGCTGAAATGTGTACGCAGCGACACCGGCTGTGTCACAAATACTTCGACACAAATACTCATAGACCTGTTTCCTGCAGGGATCTGAAACTCGACAATGTGATGCTGGACTCTGAGGGTCACATCAAGATAGCTGACTTTGGCATGTGCAAGGAGAGCATGTATGAAGGGATGACCACACGTACCTTCTGTGGCACTCCAGATTACATCGCACCTGAGGTGAGATTTCTGTGATGTGGAAACAAAAACAAAAATGACCACACTGCACTTTCAATGCTGTATTTAAAATTTGCAGTTTATTAAATTCAAAAACCTCTTGCTGAATTCTCCCCCTGAGGAAAAACTGACCAATCAAAGCTTTGAAATCATAGCAAAATACTGAAAATGTGCTTTACTGAACATCAAACCAGGGTTTTAAAGGGACAAACTGTATTCAGCATTGTAATGTAGAGCTGTAGAACAGGATTACACAGAAAGTGCTGTGACCAGAAACTCAAATAACAACATGAAACACAGTTTACAAAGAAAGAAAAAGAGAATTAGGTTTAGTACTCAAGAGAAGCAGAGAAATGGCTTAAGAGGTATTACTCAGAGCGAAGAGATTTGATGGTTCACAGGGTAATGAACTGTTTGTTTATCTCTTTGGTATTAAGAGTAGAGCAGTATAGGCTCATGTTGCTTTCTGCTCCATCTGCCTGCACTGACTCATGGTAGTGCAGTGTCTCCCTGGTGGGAGCTGAGGAATACCCTGTCTCTTACTAGAAACTTCATTTAGAAAAGATTTTTTAGTAAGAGCTCGTAGTCTTTACATTCTTCTGCAAAAATTCATCAGACCCAATCAATAGGTTTCGTTATCTAACATTTTTATGCGTCTTAATGAGTTGTGCCCTATCTCGTTTTTTAAGTATACAAAGATCAGTGCTGTTTTGACTTGGAATCCATATTTTTATACATACTTTAACAAAATGTGAATCTTTAATCGGGATTTCTGATTTAAAGAGAAGAAGAAACACAGTTTCTAAGAAAGTTGTGCAACAAATTATATAAATCGCTGCATTTGGGTTTTAAAAGCGAGTGCAGTTGTGATTTAGTTCTTTGTTCATGCATCTGTGTAATCATTATTGTGTCTGTGTGTAGATTATGTATGGGAGAGAGATGTGGGAGGGTAAATTGGATGGTAGGAGAAGGCGCCTTTATTTTATGAGCTCAAAATAGCTGACTGTATTCAGCTGTGGTTGATTTAGTTAGTCTACAATAAAGGAATGATTCTGTCTCTTTTATTGTTTTTTTTTTTTGATATCTTCACTTTAGACCTTTCAGGTTGCGTGAAACCCTGCAGTGTTCATCCTTTCTTGCCCACAGTCAAACAACATTGACCAAAAAAAGACAGCTTAAAAATTATTTTTAGAGCAGTCAAGGAGAATTCTTATCAGTGAACTGGTTAATTTTCACACTTTGTATGATTAAGACATAAGGAGGTTGTTGTATTTGTGCTTATTTTGTTACCATTTCTTCTTGTTTTTCTGTTAGATTATAGCATACCAACCCTATGGGAAATCAGTGGACTGGTGGGCTTATGGAGTGCTCCTGTATGAGATGTTGGCAGGACAGGTAATGTGCTCTTTTACTGCACCAGCTCTTTGCAAGGATTTAGGGACTTGTTACATAATTATCAGATGGATGCAACAAATGAGAAATAGTATTACTAATGTAAAAGTTAAGCATATTACTGGTAGCTGATGCAACAGTAGCATTCCCTTTAACTGCTGATGTTATCATTTCCACATTTTTCATTACAAATTCTGTCTAAACTCTTTGTCATTGCTGTTGTATTCCTCAGCCTCCATTTGATGGAGAAGACGAGGACGAGCTTTTCCAGTCGATCATGGAGCACAATGTATCCTACCCCAAGTCCATGTCTAAAGAAGCTGTATCCATCTGCAAGGGAGTAAGTGATGTTTAAACGATTTTAGAAATTTGTAAAATCTGGTCACGGGTATTAAACAACATCTGTGTCCAGATGAGTATTTTTTATATTAAAAAAAAAAAAAAAAATATGTAATTAATAAAAGATTATTGCAGTGAATCCAGCACAACTGAAGCTGGGGTATAAATGGGTATAGTGCTGCGTTAATGTCACAGCTCATTAAAAACAGAAGCAGCATTGCAGATAGAAGGTGACAGAAAGACACAGTAGCAATTATTATAATAAGCTTAAATATCTTTTTTAAACATTTTGTTGAACAACCACATTGTTTTCAGGGTTTTAAATTTAAATGGTAATGGAAAGGCCAGATGTGTTATCATAAATTATGTGAATCTGTTCAGCTGCCATGTGAATTAGTTTTAGATAGAAACAGTTAACATTTTCCTGTTGGCTAAAGTTTACTTAACAGAGAGGTTAGTTAAAATGTATTTAAACTTTTGTTCCTGTGACAGAAGACATGTTTTCTCAGTTCTAAAAAAAGCAGATGTTGTTTCTCAGCAGGGATCTCAAACCCTGATGTTCAAGGGCCACTGTGTTGCAGGTTTTACATGTTTCCCTGCTCCAACACACCTGATTTATATTAAATAGATCAATGGCTTTTGTCAAGTTCTGCACAGTGACTTATTAATTTGAGTCAAGTGTGTTGATGCAGGGAAACATCACATTTGGTATATTTGAGTATTATGGTTTTCATGATTATGATTATTTACCAAGGAGGAAATTAGCTTTCAGAGTCAATTTCTAATCCAGTGGAAGATATTAAGATTCTGGGAGAGTCTGATGGAGTCTTTTAATAAAGTATCCCACCTCCATTTATTACACTCCATCCTGAGGCTGCCTTCTGCCACAAAATATTATTCATCATCTCAGAGCAGGTGGCGAAATAGATTACAGTCCTGTTATTGTCTGCTTCACATTTCATTAGCAAATAAGGATTCATGGTCCAAGGTAAAAATGGTTGCTGAGCAAAATTGAAAAAAGGTAGCGCTGTTCCACGTGATTATTTGGAAAGTCGGTTTAGTATCTGTTTGACTTGAACACCTTTTTACAACTTTACTGTTATTCATTCTTTCTCCTGTTTAACTTTCTTACTTTTTTTTCTGAAGCATCAAACAGCCTGTGCCAAATTCTCTTTTTCTATTTTTCATCAGCTGATGACCAAGCATCCATCGAAGCGTCTTGGCTGCGGCCCAGAGGGTGAGAGGGACATCAGAGAGCAGGCCTTCTTTAGACGTATCGACTGGGAACGTCTGGCCAACAGGGAGATTCAGCCACCGTTTAAACCCAAAGTGGTGAGTAAAGTGTGTTTACTATGTGTGAAATATGAGGTTTTTTTCTTTGTAACATTTTTTAAAGTATCACACCTTGTAAAGGTATAAGACTTGTAAAGGTCCTATCCTAGTGACTGCTATTATCAACCCAAAGCATGATCACTTTACTATCATGCTACACACAAGTTTTATATAGGGAATTTAGACCAACTATCTACTCAAACCCAAATTGGGTCTTGATTTCCCTTATACCAGTTGTACTGGTATCCGCGACCTCTGAGACTTGAAGTCAACCTCTTCAGCTGTTTATAGTATCATCTCATAATTACACTGCTTCACAAACTGAGGAAAGTACATCTTCATATAGCCTTCTCTTTCTTTGCAAGCATAAATTATTTAACATGTCAGAGTGCTGGGCGTACAGGAGTCCACAGATGCTGATTGCTTGGATGAGGTTTGAGCAGTTGGTTTAAAGCTTCCAAACTTGCACCAAACTTGTTAACAAACTTGTTTAAATCTGTAAAAGTGCTCACACTTTTTGGAACATCCAAACTGTCACATGGTTTAAATTGTCTTTAATTACATTTTTTTCATCTTCTTCCTAATTAAATATACAAAGCATTGGGGATTTTTGCCACTGTGCCACTCTGTAGATTATGCACACTTTATAAGATCCATTCCTTCAGGTATAAATTTTCAGTCACAGAAAGAAATGTTTGATGATGGTAGAAATAAACGTGTTTTTCCTCACATGTTCCTATTCAGGTTTTACATGGTGTCCAGCATGTAGAATGTGATGTCTGTCATCACTGCATCACTGATGTAGTGGTTTATATTCACCCAGCAGAGCTGAATCCCAGCTGCAGCCACCTGCCTTGCGGCCACTAACACTTGCTCACTTTCTTGCTCCAAGTCTTCTCCTGTCACCACAAATGCTCTTTTTCTCTTTTCATACCTCCATATCCTTCGTCCTCTTGCTGCCCACAGTGCCTAAAGCAACACAAGTGCTGTCACTGATGGTTAAAAATAGCTCCATAAGAGCAGAGTTCCCTTTATTTCTGCACAAGGGCCACCGTAGATGCAGGGTTACACAGCGGATCTATCCATTTCTACTCACACGTCACATGGGGGGATGGGCAGGAAAGCATTGCTAAAAGTGAATGCATCCAATTAGGGAAGCTCTGCATGGTGCAATATAGTTGTGAGCTCATACACTGTGTCATAAATTGGTCCAAAAGGACAGGCAAATGGAGGACCATCTGAGCCTTTATGGCTTGGGTTCTGTATTATTACACAACAGCTGAAAATATCTGATATGCTGATAGGTCTCTTAAGAGAATGTATTTCTAGCAGCAGGTGATAAATTCACGCTGAACAAGTTTGTTTTGTTGCACCAGAGTAAATGTTGTACCATTCATACATATATACATGCACGCACAGCTAAATATATATGTGACACATGGGAGCCCTGAGCAGAACCACACATGCTAATGACCTCTTCTGTTGGTGCTTAGGCTCGTTCCTAATCTAATTACAGCTTCTGCCTGGCTAAACATCGACAATTTCCTTCACCACCTTCCCCTGGGACTGTTGAGAAGCTATTTAATAAAAGACCCAAGAGGAAAAGCCTTTCATCATGAGCCAACAAGTTTTTATAGCATTTTACTGTCCCGCAAGCTAAATAACCTCCTTCATCTAACTTTCCTCTCATCTCTTTTAGTGTGGCAAAGGAGCAGAAAACTTTGACAAGTTTTTCACACGTACCCAGCCCGTGCTGACCCCGCCGGATCAGCTGGTCATTGCCAACATCGACCAGAGCGAGTTCGCTGGCTTCTCCTTCATGAACGCTCAGTTTATCCATCCATCCCTGCACAGCGTGGTATGAGGAGTAAGCAGAATGTAGAATAAAAAGCATGACTGTCACTGAAAACAGGATCCTTCCAATCCAAGCATCCCTGCTGTCAACAGACTCCTATCATCTTCTAGTGTTGCGTCTAATAGTTATCAATACCTGTGCACAGAACTGACTGAAGAGCGGGGAGTAAAATGTAAAGATGATGTTGCAGTCAGTACAGTCTTAGAGAATTTAGAATCTCATTCTTCTTTATTCTGATTCTGTATTTACAAACCTTCAGCTGTAGCTTTTATCACACCTACAGCCTTTTTCATGCGAATGAATGTGTCTCAGTATCAGTTACTATCTCTTTTTAAGTTAAAACTGTTCTCATTTACATCCCACTCATGTTCCCCATCTTCCAACGCAACTAGCTGCAATGCACGACAAGAACAGAACATGATTTTCTGCTCTGTCCTGGCTTTATCTACTTCTGAATTGTTATTCAGGTGTATATTATATTTCTATAAACAAAAAGAGGTAGTATACTGTTACATGAGTGCCAAAGTAGAGGTGGAAGAATACATTTCTATTGCAGTTCTGATAGTCCTTGTAATGTTTTTCTTTTCCTCTATGGCCTTTCCTGATGGTGTCAAGACACTAAAAAAAAAATTAAACAGGGGCTGTTTATATCTGTTGTTTTGTAGGACGTGTAACTACAGTTTTTCTAACTCAGCGTAGAGAAACCGAAGAAGATCGTGTCATTGTTTGCAGGCTGTCCGGGCCTTTTCAGTGCAGCAGATGTTGCCTGCAGTGGATGAGGATGTAAGAGTCAGAAGATTTTGGACCGTGTTCCTAAGTATTAAGATGCTATTTCCATATGCACAAAACAGATCTCTGTTGCATGCTTATTTTCTGACTCTGTATGAGCTGTAGAGTCTAGGATGCAGTACACGTCTAGTATCATTGTAAAGTTTAGTATTAAAATATGAACTCTGTTAATATATAACTGTTGTATGTTTATCTTGAAGACAAAAAAAATTCATTGGAAAAAAAGGTTTTGTTTCTGTTTTATGTTTTGTTTCGCTCCACTTTAATGTCAAGAGATGTCTAACCTTCTATTGTAAGTCAACATTTTTCTTTCTTTTTCTTATGTTTTTGGAAATATATTTCAAAGAGATGTTTCAAAAAGAGAAGTTACTTGCAGATTTTATACAACGAACTGAATGTGCTTTTTGACATTTTTATGTTTAGAATTACCCTAAAAAGATATGAACACAGACAGGCATACACACACACACACACATATATATATAAAGTTTGGCTGAATCTTTGGTAGCTTTGGTATCAGCAAACCCTGTTATATGTATATTAACTATTTATCCTGTGTTTTATACTACTCAGTGTCCTATAGAAAATATGCAGCACTAAGTGTGCGTGAAACTGTCAAATGCCCTCTTGCCTTGGTCTTCTCAGGGCTGACTCCTTCTGTAAAAAACTGAAATCCAAACCAAGTTAACAGTATGAGGAATCCAGAGACCCCTGTGGCCGAAATGTGTCCTTTCTTTATATATCACGTGCATGCGTGAGGCAAGGCTTGATCTAAGCATGAGAAACACCCCTGCATGAAACAGAGATCCCGCCGTGAAACCTGCCGTGGACTTTCCCATCTTGAGTGAGACAACCAACCAGCATCGTGCTCTTTTCTGCTCATGTGTCTCCCCACTCGTTGTCCTGTAGCCCGACCTGTTTGGCTAAAAAGCTGAATTAAAAACAGACAAACGTGTTTAAATTGCTTATAATAACTTTTTTTGTTTACTTGTGCCAAACACAATATTTCTTTCCTGTTTGTTCAATGTACTTACTTTTACTTTTCTTGTTTTTAACTACTAAGATATACTAAGTTATAAAAGTGACGCTTAAAAATAAATAAAACAAACTGCCAAAATTAGGAAAACTACCACAGCTCTTACCCAAGTGTTATTTAGTTAATATGTTATCTGATTTTTCAGCTATCACATTCATCTGGACCAAAATGAATTCTTTAAGGTTAAACCGAATGTTTACATGTCTCACATTGAGAATCCATATCAGAGAAGAGATTAGAAAAAAGAAGAAAAAAAACCAACACTTTTGAACCCATGACAGAGTTAATCAAATGTCAGGTCAGTCAGGGTACAGAACCACTACAGGCTATAATTAGAGCCACATGGTTGTTTATATGTTTCTTTCACTGCCCCTGCTTTGTTAGCCTGATTATTTGTGTTCCTCTGTTCATTGTGGTATGATGGATACTGTATATGTACTGTATATAAATAAAGTATGAAATATATATTACAGATTTTGCTGGTTGCTTTTATTATGGAATGTTTGCAAATTAGCATGCATTTTTTGCGTCTTTTAATCCTTTGAGCCCTGTGCCTTTTTTATTAGGCTTCTGTTTGAAAATCACATACCGATTAAATGGATATATCTCTGCAATCACAAGGTCTATTTAAATACGTTTGGAGTCATACTACAGGGATGATTTGTAAATATCAGTTCATGAGTTAGTGGTGAAGATGGAACATTGCAGAAATTACAAAAAAAGTTTTAGGAAACTAAGTAATTTACACTTACGGGATTAATATGAATATTTCTTTTAAATGATGCAGCTGTAGCTTAAAACTTCTATCAACTCATAATACAATAAATTATTTGATTTCATGATTTCATGATTTCCTCAAAGGTCTTCAATGGCCATTTTGGGAAACACCCTCACAGCATGATGCTGAACCACCATGCTTGTTTCAGTCTGGAAGTCATTGTGGTTAAGTCCCCCCCTAGTTCAGTTTGTGTGTTTGAACTAAAAGTGCTTGTTGTTTTCCTGCTCATCTTTATACTGCTTCACTTCCTGTCAAAGCTCAGGAGAGCTGTCCTTGGTGCTGAAGCATTCACACTTTTGCCACAATAAGACACTAACCAACATTTATTTCTTTATATTTACTATACTCCAAGCCAAGCACCTTAAAATGCAGCGATTAGCCTTTTAAATTGCTATTTGTCTTCAAAAGAGAGGCGGTTCCCCACAAAGTGGCCATGTGAACTCCTGCTTTCTGTCTCTCTCAGTTATTGCGTTCAGCGGCAGAAACCTGGCAGCACGGCGGGACAAGACGTCTTCCTCACTTCCTTCTGTTGGACTGACGCACCTACACACAACAGCGCCGTCTCCCTCCTTTTAACCGCTTTGCTTTGCGTCTCTCCGAAGGAATCTGTTAGTAAATCGACTAAACACCGCCGGATTTTCGGGTCAATTCAACCCATCAGAAGACAAACAACAGCAGAAATTTTATTTTATTTATTTATTTATTTATTTATTTATTTTAATCCTCTTTCTTCTATCCAAGTTCCGGACGTATTTCAAAAAGGTAGGGGGAAACTATATGAAGCGCAATCAGACTACATGCGACGCATTTCTTGCATATTTTTGCTTACATTTTTAGCGCCTCCTTCCAAGTGGACTTGTGAGTTGTATTTCTTTTTTACATCTTTGTTCTGTTTGTGAATTGATTATGTTTAATAAGCATTACATTATAAATTAGCTAGCTATCATCTACATCTAGTATGCATGTCGATGATTTAAGTTGTAGCTCATAGTTGTTTCATCACGGATTATTAAAGAGCACCAGCTGAAACTCTTTCGGTGTTTTCAGTTACAATTACAAGTTCTTTAGACTGAAATGACTGTTTGTTCATCCGCAAAAGTTTACATTTTCACACACATCTTTGATGATTTAGTTAAGCACACTATTGATGAAGTCTCCTCCCAGGTGAGCATTTCAACCACTACCACTCCACCTTGTTTGTTTTTTTAGCTTATAGCCACAAACACAGAGTAGTCTTGGTTTCTAATCAGCTGCTGAATTATCATTAACCTTCTTAAAGTGTTTTTTTTAATTTTTTTATTTATTTATTTTTTAATTTTTAATTTTTTTTTTGTATTCCTTGAAGAAATTACTTTATTTTTTCTCAGATTTATTAGACTGAGGGGCATCTTGGTTAGCTATACCATTGGTTTAGGATCTGAGCAGATAATCACAGTGTTCCCAGTAGGAATCAATCAAGAGTCCTTGAACTCCTGGTAGCACTCAACTGTCAGTACCCAAGGTAATAAAATACTGCTGATGATGCACATAACAAGCGAGGGACTGAGCTCCAGTCAAGCTTTTTATCAACAGTATGAATATGGGCTTCTTTAAAGTTACTAAGGTACCTCTAGATGGTTTTTAAATGTTTTTTTTATTAACAAATGATGATCCAATAAAACACAGCCAATACACCCTTTAGGCAGCTGAAATTGCTATAGCTCACCTTCATGCAGGTAAAGACGTTTTATGTATAAGACTGTTATATATTTTGCAAAATTAGCTTATCATCAATAAAAATTTGGCTTCATTCTGATAGTCTGACCTCTAATCGACCTCATTCCTCGCCTAGTCACATCTAAATCTTCTCCTAGTCTCTCTTTAAACGATGCTTTACTATGTGATAAGTCAACCCAATTCACACCATGACAGTGAAGGCTTTTACTAAAGGACCAGCTTTTCCCCTGCAGCTAGTTTCGTATCTGTAAAGTAAAAAAAACACACCAAAAAACGGTCCTTAATTACAATATTGTTATCATTTGTATTCATAGTTGCAGACTGTAACACATTTCATGTCCGGAGGCTCACATGACTATTCCTTTTATGGCAGGTTGGAGTTAGACGGGACATGGACAGAATTAGAAATGACTAACTATAAAGAAAAGGAAATAATGTAGAAAGTTGCATCATCGTTGTTTTGCATGCATGTGTGAAAGTGAGATATACTGTAAAGCATCAAAGATATTATCGATTCCTTCATCTATATGACTGTCTAACATTTCATAACCTGCTTATTATGATTAAATTCAACTTTCAGAAAACTCTGAAATATTGTGTGAACAAATTTAGGGCATCTTCTTCATTTCTTCATCTGAAGGTCTATAATTTATGATTTTTTCCCACAGTCCTCCCACCTTTTCCCTCAGCTCACAACGCACCTACACACTCACATACACCTCAGAAGAATTTTATCAGTGCAAACCCAGTGAGAGAATTGTATGAGGCGCATGCTGCTTTGTTTAGACAAAGACTCTGCAAACCCTGACAGTTTGTTTTGGGTTTGTGAGAATCTGAACGCTGCTCATCAATGGTCAAAACAGAAGTTAAAGCGGCTAAACAAGGTGAAAGCTTGGTAGTTAAATTTATTGTAGATGTATTTCTCTCCCAGTTCACTGGAGAAAATAATAAATATATTGCTAACGTGTGTATTAACCAGGGAGTATTAGTACAGTCTCGCAGGAAAATGTATTATTTGACTTTGAGTGTGGGAGGAATTAAAAAAACATGCAGTTTATTGACTGTGAATTTGCCCCAATACACATACACACAAAGACAAATAAAATACTTAAAATGTTTAATAATACTATGAAATGAAGAATTAGACTAACAAATGTATATTTAAGCATGCATGATAAACTGTAAGCCTGGTTCTGTCCAAAGGGACATTAACAGGCTACATTCATGGTCATAAATCAAACACAAACATGGATTTTGTTCCTTTCTGATAATTACACTTGTTGCATTTAGTTCACATTGTTATCCCTCAAATGCAAAATAGATAATATATTGGTTTTATATTATTTTATTCTGCAATATTATTTCATTTATTCATTAACATTCATTGAAACAGCTGGATTCATATCAGTATTAAATGCTATTTTAACTTCTAAATTTTATGGCTTCATTGTTGTTTTGTATGTTTTTCTTTGAGCTCCCATATCCATTTGCTTTCACAGTCCCATGAGTAAACCTTCCTCCATGTCTCCTCTTTCCTTCAGATTGCTCCAGCAACGTTCTTTTACTTTTGACCAACAGCTGCTGGAAGCCATGAGTACATGCAGCAGGAAGGCTCTCACTTTACTCAGCAGTGTCTTTGCAATCAGCGGCCTGGGGTTGCTGGGAGTGGCAGTGAGCACAGATTATTGGCTGTATCTAGAGGAAGGCGTCATTATGCCTCTGAACCAGAGCGCTGACATCAAGACTTCACTGCACTCCGGCCTGTGGAGAGTCTGCTTTCTGGCTGGTTAGTAGCATAGACTTCTGTGTGCCACGGCAAAATTGACAGTCAGTCATTTGTGAATAAGGTCGGCGGCAATGGTGATGGCACGCAGTTTTACAGTGTCACATGTTTAATCTGTAGCTGTGGCTGCAGAAAAGAGCCGATCCTATCACGCTGACATACCGTCACTGCAGCTGCCAGCTTTGACAGTAGCACAAAATGACATTCACAGTGACTTCATCAGAGTGTGTCTGAGCATGTGTATGTGTGAAAGATGGGCTATGATTAAGTGTGAAATTGAAGTTGCAAAGTGATGGAAAGACTGAAAAGTGAGTCCAGTGTTAGCCACATACACACAAACACGGCAACAACCTTCAGAAACAGATGTCATCTCATCATGCCGCAGAGAGGATGATGCCAGCTGGTGTCTGTGTGACACTGACTGTGAAACTCTTCACAGGATGTGATGTAACTCACACTAATGTAAAAAAAGCAAAAAAAAGCAGAAGTTGAGGACTGAATATATAAACTTGGCATCTGGAGCTTAATGAGAAAAGGCAAATCCACATGTAATTCAGTGGCAGCTGAAATTAGCATTTAGTGAAATAAGTACCTGAACTAGTTTATATATTTATACATGTTTGTCTAAGTTTATGCAGTAATGTGGTTATATCGCTTGCTTCTTCGTGTTTTGTTCACACAACAAATTAATTTAATTTACATGTAATACAACATGTTGCATGAATAAATGGAAAGTTGCCATTGCCAGATGTTGCTGAAATTTTTGGTTACATCTGGATGGAACTTGTTATATGTATATTTGGGAGTGGTTATTTTCATTCTCTTATGAGTTCAAAAGCACCCATATGGTTGATAACCTCTATTTTATGTAGCATCTTATCTAATTTGTATGTATCTTCATTTTTATGAGTTATATATCAGAGTTTGTTTGTTGCCACTAACAACACACCCAGTTAAAGAACAATTTAAAACTTTGGATTTAATAAGGGGCTGCATGGTGTGCTGGTTAGCACCACTGTCTCAGAGCATGAAGGTTCCTGGTCTGAACTTCAGCAAGGGCTTTTCTGCGTGGAGTTTGGAAGTTCTCTTCAGGTATTCCAGCTTCCTCCCACAGTCCAAAAGCATGTTTATTAGGTTAGTTTGTATCTCTAAATAGTCCATAGGGCTGAGTATTACAGTGGCTGTTTGTCTCTCTGTGTTGACCTTGCAATGGGCTAGCTACCTCTCCGTGGTTACCCTACCTCTTGCCTAGTGGCAGCTGGGATAGCCACCAGCTCCTCTGTGGCCCTACAATTGAATACACAGTTATAAACAAAGGATGGGTCTGATAAGTGTTTAGTACTGCTTTGAAAACTAAGATTAACTGTGTTATTTACAGTACATTTGGAGGCTTTTAAAATGGACAGTGTATGTTTAAACTAAACTCAGCTACAGACTCTACATAGCGATACAGACCTAATAAATACTGTTTCTCAGGGGACGTTTTTCACAGTTCTGGTAACGCACGCTCTCATTGTGTTTTCATATTTTACCATAACTTGACATCGTTGGCCCCCTTTACATCTGCTTGCATGTCAGTTAATAATGTAACTGCCCTGTCACCAACTGTGACCAGTTGCATCATGTTTCTGCCATTTTCCTGGCCCTCTTGTTCCTATTAATGCACCATAAAAGGTCATCTTTGGAGTGGCTTTAGGATATAATGAATTTAGTGAGAATATTATGAATCACTCAACTTTACAAAGCCAGGGCAGAATCATGTTGGAAAACTAGCAGCTGAAAATTTTATTTGAGGCAATGTTCAAGCATGGAGAAACATTCAAACAAAGTAAATGAGGCAGATGGTAGCAGAGGAAAGGTCCAAACCAAATCCTGGAAGGGAGCAGAACAAGGAGTATCTGTGGAGGTAAGAGTTATCAAACACAGGTGTGAAGGAATCAACTGATTGAGCACAGAAGACAGAAAGCAATGCTGTCTGGCATGCACAAGGAATAAACTAAACAGGAAGTGATGAGGCAGAAACTTAAAATACATAAAGATTCACAAATAATAAAATTCTCGATCTGTCCGTGTTACTGTAAAAATAAATAAAAATAGATGACAGGAGACTGGAATATTACTTCATCTGGTTTGGGCAATATATTGTCATGGTTTCTGCGTTTTGGTCTGTTTGTGTGTTAGATTTTGATCTCGGTTTATTATTTGTGGTTTTCAGGTTTTATTTCTGTTGATCATGGTTTAGGGTTTTGGTTTGTCATGTTTAGTTCTGTTTTGTTCTTTGTTTCTAGCTCTGGTTTTTCTGGTGTTTAGTTTTCTGTTTAGATCATCGTATGTGTCATGTTTTAGTTTTTGTCCTGATTTTTGGTTTATTTGTAACGTTCAGTTGAGTTTTCCTGTTTTTACTCTTGTGCTCCTGTGGTTTCTGATTGTGGCTCGTTAGTCCATCTGGTCTAATTACTCATTCACTTCACCTGTTCCTTATTACTCCCTCTGTGTATATATACCCCATAGTTTTCAGTTTGCACTTGTCAGATTCTTGTGGTTGGTCCCTGTATTGTGTGGTTCCCTGTTCCTGAGTCCTCCAAAATAAACCTTTTCACCAGCACCCTTCTGCCTGTGCTTGGGTCCTCACCTCCACCAACACATAACATTTATAGTGTTGTGCATATAGAAATCTGTCTATATAAAACCAATTGCAGCCCAGTAAGCTCTGCACACTGTGACAAATTTTAAAAAATGACTCATGGCGAGATGCGGGATTTGCCACTATCTACCTTCAATATGTCCACTTATTCTCTGCTTTCACTGTGGCTAAATCCTTCTTGAACTTTATTTTTACCTTACTAGTTCTTCCCTTGAAAGTAACAAAATTTCTTATGTAATTTTTGGTCATCTATGCTGAACACTTGTGTTTCTTTAGCCTGTGGAGATGAACATGTTCAGACTCTTTTGTTGTGTTTTAAGTTTCTGTCTGTTGCTTTTACAGGTGACGAGTCAGGCCGCTGTTTTACCATCGAGTACATCATGCCTATGAGCATCCAGCTGACATCAGAGTCCACAGTGAATGTGCTCAGTGAGTTGGAAGAACATAAACTGCCCCTTTGGTCTATTTCAGGCCATTCATGCTACCAGCTGGAGTATTTCTATGACAAAACTTTGTTTGTTTCTAATACCACTGCATTCAGAAATGGACCATCTGAATGCAGCTTGACAGAAGAGTCTGAGTCATCTGAAACCTTGTCCTGTCTGTGGCTCCAGAATACTTATTTCCTCCTCAGACAATCAACTTCATAAGTCCTTCAGCGTAGCTCAATGTCAAAGCCTAACAGAAGGAGTAATCACCTTAGTACGCCATTTTGATTAGCTCTAAATTTGTGCTGTGATTTTTGTTGAAAATATATAGCGGCAAAGGAGCAAATGTTAAGTATATAGGTAATAGGTAAGTATCAGAGTCAGTGGTGACACAGTTGATGGTTCTCTAACTGCTGTATGAATTCTTCACAATATTTGTCCCTATCCATTACCACCCACTCCTCCTTTATCAGCTGGTTTTATTTTCATATTGTTGCCTAAAATCAAATTCTCCTTAGCAGTTTTAATTCTTACTGTCTATGTACTTTTTTTTGTAAAAACAGGGAGAAAGTATTAGTTACAAGAAGTTGGACTTTAGTCTGAAAGAGATGCTCGGGGTAAATGATACCTCTTGGGTTAGACTGGTGGTGTGTTATCATCCCACATTCAGCAAATGGAGAACATTAATAAGTTTCATATTATGTATCTTTGTGATTGATTGAATTTAGTCCATGCAGAGATTTTACATGCCTAACATCTAGTGTGGGTTTAACGTCAACTGTTCTCTTCCTCAGAGATGATACGCTCAGCGACTCCGTTCCCTCTGGTCAGCCTCTTTTTCATGTTCATCGGTTTTGTCCTCAACAACATTGGACATGTCCGTCCTCACCGCACCATCCTGGCATTTGTCTCTGGAATCTTCTTCATCCTGTCAGGTACACAGACCTCCACTCTAAATTCTTTCTTGCCATGTTTTGTCTCTTGTTCATCTTTGACTAACTGAACTTATTTAACCTCTCAGGTCTTGCTCTGGTTGTTGGTTTAGTGCTGTACATCTCCAGTATAAATGACGAGATGCTGAACAGGACAAGAAGCAGTGAGGCCTATTTTTCCTATAAATATGGCTGGTCCTTTGCCTTTGCTGCCCTCACATTTCTGCTCACTGAGGTGAGACACTGACTGTTAAAGCAAGACTTTTTTTTGTTTTGTTTTTTTTAGTCAGTGCTGGAGTTTCTGCACACAAAAAAATGTATGTTTACTGGCATCTAGTGGTTATAATGAGAACTGCATAGCTACAAAAAGGCATAGTTGAGGATCTGAATTAAGCAACTTGCAGTCCAAAATAAAAGGAAGACTTATTTAAAGGATTAGATATGACATGTGTGACATGATGACATGCGGCACGCATACAGAACAGTAACCTTAGCATTGGGGGCTTGTGCTGATGTTTTCATCAGTTTATCAACATATAAAAGGTACAGCAAGTCTTAGCACATTAACACTTTAGTCTGTGTTTGTTACTATTGTAATAATCAATAAGTCATTTTCTACACACGACTTATTTGCTTTGGATCTTTTCTCTTTGCAGAGTGCAGGCGTCATGTCTGTCTACCTCTTCATGAAGCGCTACACAGCAGAGGCGATCTATCAGCCTCGTCACCCCAATTTCTACCGCCCTCGCCTCAGCAACTGCTCAGACCACTCCAGTCAGTTCCTCCACCCAGAGGCCTGGTCGCGTGGACGAAGCCCCTCAGACATTTCAAGTGAAACTTCCCTCCAGATGAGTGCCAGCTACCCCGCCCTCCTTAAATGTCCCGACTATGACCAGGTGTCATCTTCGCCCTGCTGAGGGCTCATTCACAAGAGCAGAGGTCACCTGAGGATCACTAATAGGTCTAACATGTTCAAAAGGCATGCAAACGTTTGCTTTAGGAGGACACAAGTCAGATAGTTTTCTAAGTTTGTTCTATTTTGAAAGTGGCCGAAGAACATGAGCCAGTTGTAGCTTTGCATTGGGTCAGAAAAGCCTTTTTTTTTTCTATTGTAGCCAAAACTACAGTATAATGATAGGGGCAAAGTCTGCAGATTTTAGAACTACAGTGTTAGTCTTTCTGCAAAGGTAAAACATTAAAGTCTCATAACTGTTTCTTTTTTAAGATTGTTTAATATAAATTATATTTAAACTTCTGTATTTTATTGTATCTGTGCATTTACCTTTCAGTGCCCTTTACTTTGCCTTTTATGTCACGTCTTTTTTTTTCTTTTTTTCTTTTTTTTTTTTTCAAAAAATAGATATTTGATTGTTTAGGATCAAATTATTATAGCACTAAGCTCTGGCAGTATTCATGCATTACTGCAATAACTTGGGATGCACAATGTATCTGTGGTCAATGTTTTGTTGACTGATGAGAAAGAATTTTATTTAGATAGATAGGGATTTTTTTTATTCCCCGATGGGAACCTATTTGGTTCAGGATGCAGTCACTCATCATAATGAGCAATATGGTCAAACTGGAATTTAAAATGTCTTGTGATTTTAATTAATATAGTCAAGTTTAAAAATAATTCTTATTTTTCATTTATAAAGTTCTGTTGGTTCATGTTGTGGTATCTGCAACAACAAACACAAATAATTATTTATTAGCCCCCTCCCTCTGAACAAAATAATAAAATGATATCCTTCAGATAAATGGAACTTTCTGTCAAATCTTATACGTTTATATAAAAATTCACTACATGAATTTCACCATCCAAACCATAGATATTTCTTTTATATGTGCACCAGTGCATCCGTAAGATGCCTCATTCACCTTCATAGGCTTTTTATATGACGTACAGGTGTTGGACGTATATATATATATTCTTTATGTAAAGATAATGCTGCTTATATTTTGAGAGTTGCTCATTGTAAAGCTTCTGTGCTGTAGCTAAAGAATTGTTGAGTCTGACGATGATTTACCTGTGAAATAAATGGTTAACATATATCAGTGGGTTGTTGTGGCCTTTTTCCAGATTTACAGACGCTGTTTTAAACATATCCACTAGGATGCAGTATTTTATTGTTTTTGAGTGGCACGAACAACTTTAGTTTAATCTTAACTTCTTTTGATATTTTACAACAATTAAAATGCAGATGTAATATGTGATGCAAGATACTTTTCATGCAAATTTTCACTGCTGACTGACTTTCACTGTCTGATACTGTGCAGTCTTAAGAAAGCCCTTATTTCTTTTTATTTCACTTGTAATGACTCAAATTTTCTTGCAAACTTTCAAACTTGTAGTGAGCAGTATTTCAGAGTTGTTCTTTGGGAATCGACACCTTTTTCCCTCCTTTTTAAACCAGTCTTTGTCTCCGACCATTATGAGAGGAATTTATTTTTAAACCACTTGATACTGATGTATGAACAATTTGGGCATAAAAATAAGACACCTATCATGTTGTGCACACACACTGTTGTGTTTGCTCACACAACAGTATTCCAGACTGTTTCCTGTAGCCGTCTTTAGGAACGATGAATCCTCCCTAGACCTCTACATTACTGAAGCATTGTGGGATTAGTTTGAACAAAAGGCAGTGAACATCCAAGGAAGAACTTCTAAAAAAATCCTTGAAGAAGCCTGGAGAACTATTCTGGAAGACTACTTAAAGTAGTTACAAGAAAGCTTATCAAAGAAGGTTCAGGCTGTGCTGAAGAATAATGGTGGTCATATCCAACACTGACTTTTAAGCTCACTGGGATTGTATAAAATGTTTTTTCCTTTTATATACTATTTTTTTAATTACCATTGACACATTTCAATAAATGACTTCATCCAATTCCCGTTTACTTGGCAACATAACAAATGGGGGCTGAAGACTTTTGAACAGTACTGTAATTAGCGATTCAATTTATTATGCATTTATTGATTAAATGGGGATTTATGCAAAACAAATAAGGCTTTGTGCTGAAAAAAAACCAAAACAACTATTCTCTCATATTTTCAGGGTAACAGTACACAGAAAGTGTATATCTACTTAAAATGACTTTTATAACTGACTTCGACTTCTGTATTTAACCAAGTAAACAGTAGAGGGCGCTATCCCTCCACTCATTTTGCTCCACATCTTCTCACGTTTATCTTGTGATTTACCTGGTTGTGTTCAGTCAGGTAGAATTTCTGCAACTCCTGCATAACTGCACAGCATTGCTCTGCAGGATGGAGGTGATATAAGCTTGTCAGAGGAAAACGTCTTGAGTGTTTCATGAGTCACAGCTAATTTTTTATGCAAGCAAGTAGGTCAAGATGAGCGCCAACAATGAATACACCACAAATCTGCTATAAGCTTTATGTATACTTTATGTAGATACATGTAATGTACAATGTGACCAATAGCTTTTACAGAGAATATAAAAGTTAACGCAACATGCCCACACAGGGCAGTAGAAGATAATGTTGAGCCCTGCCTACAAGGCATTCATTTTGTTTTACAATCACATAGAAAACTAATAGTGCTTTTGACATCTTCGTCATCATCAGCATAATCAATTATATTTTCATCATCACTTCTATTATTTCACCAAAGTCATCATCATTAACATCAAACATCATATTCACTAGAATCTGCATAATCATTATAAATGCAACCATCTTTCTCACTCATCAGTCATGGCTTTTTAACAGCTTACTTATCGTTCTTGACCAAAGTTCTCTTCATCATCATCATCATAACTGTTGTTAACATATATCTTCTGATGATTATGTTTAAGGCTTTTGCTAAGAAGACCCCAAACTTCAACTGATGCAAACTTGCTACACAGAGTGTGCATACTACAACAAAGAGACCAGAACCTATACATGATAATATATACATACATAACTTATATTGAACATTTACAGGTAATATTAAACCATTTCACAAAATGAAAATAAATACAAAAATGATAGCTGATTGGTATTGAGGAATTCTTAAAGAGGAACACAAAAGCAAGCAAGGGTGTTTAAGAGTACAAATGCAAACAGGATCACAACAATATATCGACTTTCACTAACGGAGGCAATAAAGAAGAATAAAGAAAAGAACAAATCTTAATAAAACTGGTACCTGTTGTTTTTTATTAAACCAACCTTTGGACTGAAAAGTCTCTCAAATTAAAGTTATATTCCGTAAGATGTTCATTAAATCAGATCTTGGTCTGATAATTTTTAACATTTTTGGTAATACAAAATTGGCGTTTTTTCCTCATATTTAGTTAAACAGCGTGTGAAAGCTTTGATAAATACTTTTCATGCTATCACATCTGAGTGTTGGGGACATTAAACACAATAAAGTTCCCTAGATTGTAAACATGTGTATAAGTTAATCTTTTTTTGTATTTATTTGGGCGAAAGTTTGATAAAGTGGTATATAAAAAGGCGAATAACCAGCTGTTAAGTCTTAAAGATTACAACTTTAGGTCCAAAAAGCAAGTTTAATCTGAATCCTAGGCAAAAGCACCATTGCAGACCAACTAAAATAAAAAGTATGCACATTTCCAAAATCTCTGCTCAATGTAGATAAATGAAATCAGTCCAGCTGACTTAAGACTGCAATCCTTAGTTTAAAACCGAAATGTAAGCCATGTTTTTCTGAGGTTACTCTGAGCAGGGCACCTGGAGAGAAAAATCCAGCACCAGAGTGAGATGACTATACGGTCCAGATGAGGTTATACTGCACTGATTCAACCACCGTCCCTCAAATGTGTCCCTTTGTCTTCTCATCTCATGTCTCTTAAGTGTGTTTTATGCCCAAAGTTGATTAACATCCACCTGAAAGCTCATACTGAACTTTTATTAAAGCACAGTGGAGGCAACATTTGCATCACCTATGCACCCATACTGTAGGTGCTGTGTGCACTGACAACATGCACACTGCTACACACACACACACAAACACAAACATCTTGGTTTATAATAACCCACACACATGCATGTGCACCTGAAATATGGCAGTTGTGCTTAAGGGGGCACAGAAATTATGACCATGAGTAGGGATGTATGGGACAAATATGATATGGACGAAACACAAACAGGCTGGTTTGTTATTTTGCTGCTCTGTGTAAGAACCAAGTGCACATTTTTGCATTTCCTGGAGTTTTGCTCTTCCCTCAGTAGTGATGTCCTCCGTACAAGTGCGGATAACTTGTAGACAGTCCAGGGAAGAAACTGAGGTTTGGCTCCCAGTCCAGACAGTCATTTCTGAGGTGAACTAGAATTCCAGCGTGCAGTTTAAATGTTCGTGAACTGGAGGAGTAAAAGATGAAGGGTTTTGGAGGTTGACAAGATTGTCCCTTTCACTTCTTGTTGGCGATGCGTCTCTTCCTGGTGGCCAACATGTCGTAGAAGGGGTCTCTGCTAATGCTGGCCCTAAAAAAGCCAATCAAAGGAGACAGCAATGAAATAAATAAGGCCACATGAGAGGAGGGTCTTAAACATCTTTGATATGGAAATGTAGGCACATTTATACAGACCCCTGCCATAACTAGATCGTAAAAAAAGAAGAAAGTTTGTGCTTTGACCTAGTTTGGTTTCCATGGTTTCAGAAGACGAGCCCCCCGCCTCCCAAGTTTTTTTTCCTTGGTACTCTGGTTTGCTGGAACCTCTCGTGAGTTCCCTATTCCAGAACTATGCCAAAAACGTAGTGAAACATACAATCGCATACTTTCCCCCTCGCTCCTCTGCAGGTTTATTGGCCTGAAGGTGGGCAAACAATGACGCTTGAGATTACCGGCTCTTCTCCGTCCCCTCGCTCTCCTTTTTTTTTACAAGAGTGACGGAGAGGCAGCTCACAATGAATGCGAGTGAGTCAGGAAGCCATTTGGGCTCTGTTGAGAAGCCCAGTTTCACGGCTGCTAAATCCTGTTAGCACCATCACAAAGTGCGAAGAGGCTCAACCCCCCACTGCGGATATCTCTGATTCCCTTTGTAACACCACACGCTCAAGAATGAGCCTGCATTCGATGACTATGTCCCCTTTTTTACAGCTAACTGTTGTTTTCAACAACCCAACAACCCAATTCATGAAACAATGACTCCACTGTTGAATGATCAAATCCAAGCAAGGCTGCCATGACCAATTCAACATTTTTGTTATTTAAAACATGGAAAAAATTGACATATCTAATGGAATGGAAAATCTTAAATTACACACTTTTTACTTTTACAAAAGCATGCATTAAATCAGATCGACACCCAGATGTGAATGAGTTGGCCTGGCATCATCTGAGTCTGTGTGACTCAAGATAAGCAGATACACCTAAGGAGTGTGGGTTTATAGAATGCATCATTTCTATAAAAAGAACACAACCCAGAAACCAAACCTTCCACAGCCAAAAATGCATGAACCAACTTTGGGGTTACCTCTTCTGGACAGGCTTGCTAGCTCACCCCTGCTCAGCAGTGACTTATCCCTAATAATTTTCACAGTGAATACTCTTTGAAGGTATGGAGAAAAGAGGAGGAGGGATTGCACGATGTTCCGGTTTGCAAGTGCTCTGTTCTGCTGAGCCAACTCTCTTCGACATTGCACCATCTTCTATGCAGGGAATTTTAAGAGCTTCCAGCATTAAGGCTACTAACAGCAGTGTTGTTATTATTGTGGGACCTACTTATAGTATCTAACTGGAAGAAACCACACCTATATTGTCTGTTTTACTGTTTTCCAAGTTTGTCCAAACTTTTGACTGGTACTGTATAAGCAACTATTTTCTCCTCATACTTTGAAAATATGTATATATAAAACTTCATATTGCGAACGGGGTCCGGCGTCCTTTGCATAACTGATAAAGGACTTATGCAGCGGTGCAGGTGGTTTAAAAAGCTGCAGATTGTTGCAGAACAGATTCTTTCTGCTACTTATGGAGGACTTGGCCAGCACCATGGTGAACATCAGTTCTTGGAAACATGTAGAAATAGACTGTCTGCTGGCATTTTGTGGGGATGTTTTCATTCGAACCAAAATGGAAAAGGACCTACAGGTGTAAAGCTGCATTAGCAACGTAGATATATTTTTAGTGATGCTTTCATCAAAAAATTCATCTATTTTCCATTTCCACTGTATCAGTTCAGGGTCATAGGGGGGCTGGAGCCTATCTCAGCTGCCACCAGCTGAGTATGTATGAACAAAAATCCATGCGCATTTATTTCTAATACCAATTTTGAATCACCAGTTAACCTAACATGCGTGTTTTTTGACTGAGGAAGAAAGCCTAAGTATCAAAGTGTACCCACATTTTAATGGTGAGGATATGTCAACTCAACATATAGGCTTTAATACTGTGTTGTAGCAGAATTGTAGATGAACACAATATGGAATTTCATTTATAAACTATTTCATTAAACGTGTTTGATTTACTGTACTTAATACAAAAAGTAAAAGTATAAAAACTCTAAACTGTTATTGGGATGAATCTTACTTAATGGATTTAATCCACTCCTCTTTTTCCTCAGGTGTGGGTGCTGATATCCTGTATACCACATGGTTGCCCTCGACAACACGCCCATCTGCCTCCGTCTTGCAAGCTTTGATCACCTGGCCTTTGTGATTGGGGTTGTAGAGCTCAAAACAGTTCTACATGAAGGACACAGAGCTGATAATTAGCTTTGACCAAGAAATGTTGGTAACCAAGGGATGACAGATATATGAAGAAAAGCTGTGGTCTCTAATGAGGTGCGACTCACAGGTTTCCTGGGCTCCTCCACTTCCCTGATGCTCAGATTCTCCAGTGGGATGATCCCACGAGGCTCCTTATCCTGCAGAAGAGAAAGACAAGAGGTAACTACATGTGAGGACAGAGAAAGACAAACAAGTAAGAGAGAGAAATTGATTGGAAAATAAAAAAGGTAATCAATCAAGAAGGAGCACAAAGCAGAATAGCAGCAAAGCAAGAAGAAGCAAGAAGAAAGAAAAAGGAGGAAACAGTGCATCTAAAAAGTCACACGAGATGTCATGAGGCAAATAAATAGATATCAGTAAGAAAAAAATTATTCAAGAGCATTTGTTTTTGTAACAAGAGTAAAATATCCACATTGACATGTTGTCAGCAGTAAAATAACCTTGTGTTTCTCTCCTCTCGTCCTCACTGCTCTTTTTACTGGACCAGATAATTTGTGCATGCAGCAGTCAGACTAGAGGACAGGACATAATGATAGTGTCCTGAAGGATAATACCAGGGTAGAGAGAGAACGTTGCTGATGCTGTAGTAAGCGCAAAGAAACACTGATAAAATCTTCAAGCGCTACTTACAGTAAAGCCTGATAATAGATATTCAGTGGGGTAAAATCCAGGAATTAATAACTGAGCTAGCAATACACTAATATGATCAGCACAAACATGCACAATTATAAAGATGCCTGAGCAAATTCATGGTCCTGGAATGAGACTCACAGTTGTGTATTCGAAGTAGTAGAGGCAGTTGTCAGTCAGGATGAACCACCGTCTCTTCCAAGTTTTCACTCGGCCTCCTGACAGGAAGGTAAGAAGAGACAGGAAGTGACACAATGGCCACAGTGACAGACTGGCTGTCTCCCGTCAGGAAAAAGAGCAGGATATGCAACATTCTTTAATGAGACCGACCCACATCCTCCACGTTTTCTTATTCTAATTTAAAAGTTACATTCATACTACAAATTAATGGAGTGCTATAATTTCATTTCCTCTGGCCGCCCACTACCAACCACATTAACATGTCATGTGATGCATAAATGCTCATGATATTCCACATGCCACTGAGAAATCAATTAGTGGGTTTCTTGTGATTCTGCTACCTTGTTTTTGTGTCTAGTCCTACATGTATGATTAGGTTTGACATTAAGAATGCACTCTATGCACTCTAATTTTGAGAGCATACATTATAGAGACTAAATTACTAAATAAATGCAGCTTTGGATCTGATCTGAAATTTAACACCACAATCTCGCCTAACTTCAAGCTTAGTTAAATGATGACTCCAGCAGCTTTAAATTATTTCATACCTTGCCTATTCATTTTTCAAGAGCACAGGATAAAACCTTATTGACTCTTAGAAGAGCTGAGCAAACTCGGCACTTGATATGAACCCAACAAGGCACTCAATGTGCAAAAACAACCTCACACAAACCAAATCCCACAGCTACCACCTCATGCATGAACTAATGCATCCAAATAAAATTCTAAAAAACCCTAAATGCACATAACAAAAGCGAGTGCAAATGTCCAACATGCTTGAGACAGAATTCAGCCTCTGGCGGTGGCAGCAAAACCTGGAGATGGAAAAAACCACCAAAAATGTAAAGCAGAGAGACAGAGGAAGCTCTCAAAGTGGGACACTGGGGTCTTGTGTGTATACAATGCACTTGCACCTGTCTTCATGTGTGTGCACTATGTAAACTTTCAGATTATTTTTTCCACTGCATTTCCTTCCTGTTTTCTTGGTCCCTCACAAGAGCCTACATGAGCCACACACAATTGCAAAAGCTCTGTGCTTCTACATACCAATAGACTCTGGCTATTGAATTAGTATGGCCAAATTTCCGCTTTGCATAGAGAGATTTACTAAAAAGGCATTTATTCCTCCTCATCCTCCAGGGTTTATTTTTAGAGAGTTGAATTATAAATATTTTTGTGAGAACTTGTGCGGGAAATGGCTCCAGGGAGGAACCGTACCAGAATGTAATCATGTTAGGTCTGTAAGCCACAATGGGGCTATTTGCATTCGTGCTCACAAGCTTGATGAGGCCACAGAGACGTTACACAGAGTTAGAAGAATGTGCAGGTCAAAGCCAGGTGTGTGTACGTGTGTAAACACGTAATAAACCTTACCACCTGCAGTGAGTTTGCCCTTTAACCCATGACAAACAGCACCCAGGCTACTAAACAGTCATTATGTTCAATAATAAAACTAAGTGTTAAAGAAAGGATGTAAATGAACAGGGATAAGATCCTGTGTAAGAATATAGGGACTGCTGGAGAAATGGCTCAAATTAAAAACACATGGAGCCAAGCAGGAAGAAATTGCAAAAGAGCATATGCGTGCACCAGTTATACATCCCATGGCTCACATACACAAAGTAATGTTTCCTCCATAAATGCATTAAGATGCTTCCCACAGGTTCCAGAGTTATAAAGGGTGCACAACCAAAAACAATGCATGCAACATTTGTCATGGTCTTTGTAGGAGAACTGATTATGCAATGAGAGCATTCATATGTAGCAATGGATTAATAAGATTCCTATCCTGGTGTGAAACTGTGGAGAATAGAAATATATAACAAACTAAAAACAACAACAACTTTATCTTAGAAAATTTTTTCAGAACTTAAGTCATAAGTTCAGACAAATGGATTTCTCTTAGTGAATGAAATATGAATAAACACCTAGGAATAAATGTTATGCCTTAATATTAATACCTCTTTAATTATTGTAAATTATAATCAGATATTACTTTTAAAGTAATGACTTCGTTCCACAGTTGTAGTTACATAAAATAAACTGGCAATTACCAGAATTATTAAGAACACACAGTAATTAATATAATGTATAAGTCATCATTGAGGCATGATTAAAATAAGGCAGATGCTATTTGTACCCTGACAGACATGTCCTCACTGGCTTATTAACATCCTTAACTTAATTGACGTCTCTGGTTTAACCCAAACATTCCTGCAGTCATTTTTCCTGAACCAAAAGTCAATAAAAAAGCTTCATTAGACCCTAAAATCCCCAAAAATTGCCTGTGTGAGCCACTTCATTTTCCACAACTTAAGATTTTATTATTTATCATAGGTCTACTGGGTGTAAAAGTAAATAGTCTAAACTTGCAATTGGTGTCTTATCCTTGTGCTCCTTATTTTCACAAACACACAAGTTTGCACTACTCTCCTTATTAGAACATGTTATTAGCTTCCATTCATTGTACACACTAAGCTGAAACATTACAGGTTCATGCTTAATCCTGACCCTAAAAAGATCTCAGAAATGACCTTCTTGGGGTAACTTTAGTTCACAGCTTGATGTCAAAAGAAAAGTGGACACACTGTTGTTTCACAGTAGCCACAAATTCTGTTAAAATAATTAAATAGTGATGTAAGCAAATTGTTACAGTTTTCATTCAGATTGGAGACATTTTGTATAATCTAATTAAAAACTGTCTCCAGTTACAGAGGAAAAGCATTCATCGCGTTTTTCAGGGGATTATCTCGTTACTGTACAATGTGCTCCTGTGAATCCATGGGTCTTGACATTGATGTGCTACTGATGCTATTGATTCTACTTTGACCTCACCATCTAAATGCTGAGGATCAAAAAAGCTTTTTAGGATAATGGACACCAGAAAATCAGCTCAGGAACCATATATGCAAACTCAAAACTCCTCATATCCCAGTGTGACATGACTGGACAGCCCCAGAAGCCCCCTTTCTGTGGTTAGTTTAATTGTGTAAAGGCATTTTACAGAGAGAAAGCTTTACAGTTCTATAGTTATTTAGTTTTTGTGAAATTTTTGTGAAGTGCATTAGAGTAAAATGCCTCCAGGTTTTCAAGCCAGATGAAAGTATGTATGGAAACATCTCGAATGGCAAAGTTTATAAGATAAAAACTAGTGTAAAAATGTTTTTTGCAATTTTTCCATTTTCATTCAACAATGTTAAGTTACTTTGGTAAATTTAAGAATCTCACCTTCATCTGATTCAAATAAAATTAGATTCTTGATATTTCAGGAAGCAACACTTCACATTTATTCCATTAAACTGAGAAGGTAAAAAAATGCAACCATTGAAACTTTAATCTAGCTTACTGTGTCTAAAACATGATGCCTTACCTCTGCTTTGCATGAAAATGCTTTATCATACAAACCATATAGGAATAAAGTCACAGGTGAAGAACAAAAACTGCACAAGTAAATGAATGAAGTCATCCAGGACTTCCTGCCGTCTGTCAGCAGCCAAATGCAGGGAGACTCACACTAACCTAATTTAAGCAGCCAGCCTTCTCTGTCTGGGTTGAAGAACGTGTGCGTCAGGTCATTCCCATCATCCTCTGGGATCTTAAAGGGTTCGCTTTTGATACTGTCGTATAGATTCTGGAAAGAAAAAGCAACAAGGTAAAATGCTGATGAGCTTGAATGTCTCAGTGACTTTCAGCTTTGCAAAAGGTTTCTTTTGTATTTGCTAACACAAAAATTCAGTAAAATCCACTTCTACCAGAAGAATCTTTCAAATGCATACTATGCGGGTTGTTTTCGGACAGTCTAACAAACTAATTAAGTCAAAGCTCTCACCCTGAGTAGCTCCTCTGGGAGGTCTCCCCCCTCATTGATCCCTCTGTTCATGGAGATGAAGCGCTCCACTGGGGGCTTGTCTCTGACGTTGGGATTATGAAGGCTGGTGTTCAGCATAATAATGGCAAATGATAGGACAAAGCAGGTGTCTGTGGAGGTAATTGCACAACGAGTTACTGGGAAACTAACTGCTGCGCAAGGCAACATCTACGTGTGTGTGTGTACTTCTTCTTCCTGCTGGCAATGAGCTTATGTACTGGTGATTTATAAGTAAGCAATATATCAATTCATTTTCTAATCAACAAATTTAGAATTCTGTCAAATAAAAAAAAACAGAATTTAATCAACAAAAAGCCTCCTTCTTCTATACACACATTGCTCTGAAGCAAAGTGTCCCTGCAGTCATGACCTCACAGAAACACACACATATCCACGGTCCACTGCTCTTACAACTCCGCATCATAACTCCTGCTCCCTTCATCCTCCACCTCATCCATCTACACACTAACTGCTCCAGTCAACATCCTCTGTGCTGTAATTTATAGCATGGTGGGGTCCTGTCTTGAAAGATGACCAATATGTTAGTCTGGGTGTGTCACCGATGCACCACATCAATATTCATGACCTGAGCTGCCACCCGTGTCCTCGCTAAAGACAGGAGCAGCAGATAATGCACAACAAGGCTGCACTAATGGCTACTACTGACCAGAGATCAATTTCATTATCACTGCTGGAGACACAGATACTGATAACACTGGGATTAGTTAGCAACCTGCTAAATGAGCAACAAATTCAGCTTAAGTGGAAAATGGAAGTAAAGTAACAGTAAACTCAGGTCCAGACTCAAAGAGTAAGCGGCCTTTCTGAATACGTTTGTGCAGGGAAAAGGTGCTTGAAGTGGGAGACGACAGACAGTCAAAGGCATTGATGTGAGTCTGGGGTGGTCTATCTGGCACATTTAATCTGTCCAGTCTGACTCATCGGTCTGCTGCAGTGTGTGTGGGTGCAGTACCTGTGGACTGGAAGACGCCAGGATTGCACTGGCAGTACCTGGAGGCAAACGCCTCCATCATACGATCAATCTTCTGGGCCTCGCCGGGAAGTCTAAAGCTCCACAGAAATTGCCTGTAACAGCAGAGAGAGAAGAAATATGTTGTGAAATATTTATGCAAATGTACATTACAGTTGCTGAGGGTTTGCCGTAAATTAAAAACTCCATTATTTGCCTCAGATATGTCTGAACATAAAGAAGAGAAAAAAAAATCTAAATTAACACATTTTTTTAAGGTTTTTACATTTACATTAACATAAAAAGCGAATGCTGGAACCTCTGATCAAAATAAATCCTATTATGAGGAGCTAAGTGAGTACAAGATTATCTGAAACAGAAACGGGCCCAAAGCAAAAGTCAAGAGGCTTTTAGTTCTGTGAGATTCTTCATTTGTCTTGCATGAAATAATTTTTATCTACAGATTTCAAGTGTTTTTTAGTTCAGGGGACTACAAGTTAATGGTTAAAAACTTTAGCTTGCACCATCATCTTTTTACCTTCTTGCAGTCCTTTTTTATCTTCAGTCTTTCTGCAAAGGATGTGATGCTTGCCTCCGGAGTTTACCGCTAATTTTCTTCTATTAAATTTAACTCAATTAATTCTTTCCTCTGACAATGAACTTTCTTCACACCCTCTGGCAGAAGCAGGAACCAAACTGAGCCACTGCTTTGCAGAGTACTGCTCTTTTTAGGAGATTCTGCTCAATTAATCCTCCAAACCAGCCTTTCTTTGTTTTTCCTGTTTCTTTTAACTTCTGTTTTCTTTGAACTTTTAACCAGAAGACTAATTTTCTTTTGTTTGAATGTTCAGATTTTGTGGAGAAGACATAGGAACTTTTTCTTTTGACAACTATAAAACAAATACGAAGGACATATTTATGCAGGTGCGACTGCACACTAGATAAGTTCACTTCACTCAAGAGTCTGATAAAATGGTCTGATTTGCTTTTTTAGTATTCCAACATACAAGTTTACTTTTCCATCCGAGTGATTCTGTCAACTGCTTTTTCTTAGTTACATTCAAAGCTGGGGAAACTGCAATGTTAAAACACTTTTTATAAGCTTTTCCTGCTTTGTGGATTCAGTATTTACATTTCAGTGCCAGGCAGCAGCTTAGAAGAACAAGACTACTGATTGTGTAAAAAAAAAAGAAGTTCATATTCAGGTGGATTAAATAGATAGTCGTCAGTTTAATTGTGTTTATTTTGCAAAGAACTATGGTCACGATAACAGAATTGTAGAACACCTCTCACGGTATCAAAGACACCACATGCAGTGTTAAAAATATAATTTAGTGCATGCACTTCTGGATCTGGACCTTCTGCTCTGAATTTTCCCTTGTAACGTACTCAGGGTCAGCCCCCAGTTTTATTTTGTTTAGCTCACCTTAAGGCTTGAACAAGGTTGAGGTCTGCAAACTCATGGAGCTCCACAAATGCCTGAAGGACCTTGATGTTAAAATCATCCCTGGAGAGCAGGAGGAACACGTGTCACAAGTTCAAATATTTACAAACAAAAACAAAAACAGAAGAAACAGAAACTTTGTTGATCAAACAAGGAAATGCACTGCTTTACATTTTGGACTTTAAAATGTTGCAGGGCCACTTTTAAACCAAAAACTATAGAGTGGCCAGAGTCAGACACCGTGACATCCGTGTTATTTTGACAGTCCTCCTGCCCTAGACGTCCCTCCAAAAACCCCCCCACATCCTTTCATTTATTTTAGTGGCGCGGTCCATGAATCCAGACTACTGACTTCCTGGAGCTTTATGCTTGTGTCTAAGCACAAGCAATGCAGATCTGACAGATGGGGAGAGGAAAAAGAAAGGTGGAAGAAAAACAGAGGGAAAACTGGAGAGCTCACCGTTCCCCTAAGTAGTCCCCGATGACGGTTTTGTTGAGCCCTTCGCCTTTGTAGAGGAACTGTGCAATGTCTTCAGGGGTGTTCTGGAGAAGATCGTTCTCTAAAAGAAACTGGATTCCCTGTTAAAAAAAACCCATTATACTTCATTTAAATATTTTGTTCTGTTTTTATTAACTTTGATGAAAAGCATTAGGCTGATTCAATACATTTAAAGATACTGGCACACAGTTCAGGATCTGGCCTGACCTTTTTAGGATCCATGTTGAATTTCTTCCTTCCCATGGCAATCTGTTTGTTTCTTTGTGTCGTTTTGCTGTGATTAAAAAGAAAGAAGAAAACTCAAACTTATTTGTCATGTAAGTAGGGCGTGGTGCTGTTTCAAAGCTGCCGTGTGTTTGCTCAGTGCATCAGTTTGTGAAGGGTTTTAAGGACTGTGTGTTTACCTCATGTGAGTCAGATGTAACCTTTTACTTGTGTTCATAGAAAAAGTGAATTTTGTCTCCTTAGCCAAGCCCTTCTTGCGTCTATTTGGAAAAATATAATTTCCTATTTTAATGTTGCACTTTTTTAAAACACACACTGACTTCACCCTGCAGGGAAATCTCCACCTTTATGTGTCAGTGTATGCTCCCAATGCTCCCAGTGTAGCCAAAATAACCTCTGCAGGCCCTTTTACCAGCTGCACCTGAGACACACAGCCTGACACATGGCCTCACTCCACCTCATCGACTAATCACACAAAAGCCCCTGAATGTTACTGTTTGGCTAATATTTAGTCTAGGGGCTGTCCCGCTTTATTCCTCAAACAAGGGATGATTGATATACGAACACAAACACGGAACGGGACAGGTGTGAGGCTAACAACAAAGCTTAATGTGTAGAAGAGACACATAGAAAACAGGATTGTGACCTGAGCTGTTGGTTATATGAAAGAATTATCAACTATAACATCTGATTTATCATTTCAGTCATCAGTATGGCGCACAGAAATGTTTTTCCCATACAAGCCATTCTAAGTGACCATGAGTTATATTTTAGTTCACTTTTGACTTTCTTTTGTCATTTAATCTTGTAAACTATTTCTGTTTGAACAGAAAATTCATTTTCAGATCCAGGAACATGCCAAGAGACGAAGCTTATTCTCATTTTCCCATCATTTTCTACTGAATGTCTTTCTTTGCTGTACGACTTGCTGGACAAAATAAGAAATATGAATATGCCACCCTAGCATCCTAAAGAGAAAATTGGCACAGGTTGATTCAGTACAAATATTTCACATAGATTGCATTTGGGTTTTTTTTATTACACTGAAAAAAAAGTTGAACAAAATTTTCCCATCTGTGTCCCCTGAGAGATATAGGAATCACAATGGCTAACTGGCACATCTGTTATGGTTCTGTCCCACATCAGAAGCATAATCTACGGAGATTCAGTCCAACCATGACCTTTACAACTTTACAAACCTCTATGAACTGCTCTACAAATGGTGGCAGCTGAGAAAGTCCTCACCTCTACCTTCCTTTGGACAAAGACTCAAGGAGATGTTTCATAAGACAATTTTAGATTATCTACATCTAAAAATGTGAGACTGCTTGAAAACTCTTAGAAGTACATCTTTACATTTCCTTACTTACACTGGGATCTTAGTCAGCAAAACATCTACAGAAGAGGAGTCTGGTGATGAATCAAGTTCATGTATGAGTGTAACTGTGCCTTGTCTTAATTGTTCATATTGTAACTGTCTTCTGTCTTTTAAGCCTTCTTATCTTTGCAGTGGTCTGGTAACTTCCTTTCTCCTCCTTTCTTGATCTTATAGTTGGAGCTATTGTTGTTTTCTAATCTTGTTGATTGCGAAATTGGGAAACAAACTAAATTAAATAGTCTTTACTGTCAGTCATAAATTTAATAACCACTTGATTAAAGAAGTAAATAAACAACTGAAACTCACCTCTCTCCCACACAGGTTAGCTGTTCAATCTCTGTCATTACTTCTGCAATCTCAAACTTCAGCCGCTGCAAACAAATGGCAATTTCAAACTCTTGAGTTTGTATTTTATCCATTGAAAAACCAACATGTGGCAAAAACTAAACTGTAAGTATGAAGAACCTTATAAAGGGTTTATTTACAGAGCTTGATAAGATGATTTGGTTATTACAGTTTAAAGTGCTGATAATAATCATGATATCAAAAAAACTAAATATCAAAAGCATAAACGTGGGATCATGTCTAAACATTACTCAATACAGATATTTTTTTTACAATTAAGAATCCTATTTAAAAGACAAAGATGAGTCACTGATGGGAATTTATTTACAAATACAAATTTCTTTATTATAATAGCATTGATAGACTGAATGTTTTTGTCAGCAAGTCACATTATTAACTTTCTAATCTTAATTGTGCCTCTATTAACATGTAAACACCCATTTGAAATGCTTTTTTTTTACAATTCCAAATGAAAATTTCTAGCAGCTGCATGCAAAAATTAAATAAAATTAAAGCTATGCTCAATGCAATGCAAAATTCTTCATGCCTCTTCCAGAGGAATCCAGTTTCCATCATGAAACTTAGTTAAAAAACTTTGACTATTATAACCTTCCTCCTGCTGAGACTCACTTATTTATTAACAAATGATGGTACTGTCATTGTTACTCACTTCAATATCATCGAGAAGCTCTTTTTTTCTGCGTCGTATATTCGACAGCTCATCTCTCTCCTCCAAAGACAGGTCCTCTGGCACTGAAAAATACAGAGTAGGGAAATTGAAACAGAATCTGAGTGAGAGAGAGGGGCAGGGTTATGAGGATGAATTAAATTAATTCACCTTCCGACCAGCCAAGCAGAGTCACAGGGATTAAGCTTGACAGTGTATACCTGTTCAACAAGTCCATCGAAAAGGCATTACATTTGACCTAAATTAATGCGCTAACGATTTTCATTTTGAAGCGCAGGATTAAACACAGTAGAGACTGAGAAGCAGGAGGCCCCAGAGCTCCAAGTTGTTTTTGCTGCCTTTTCTTTTTCTGCATATTTTATTTAACCCAGCAGGTGGGTGCACAGTTGAGGGAAAAACAGTTCAAGCTTTGAGCTTATAATATACAACATATTCAGATTACTCTCTATAAATAATAATAGCTATAGTTAAAGTTATAGTTTATTAACTGGAAGCATAAGCAATTAATATTGTTTAGAGATAAATGCACATTTTTGTTTTCCAGCTAGCTCAATCATAATGATGTTTTTTTATTTTACAGCAAATGCATCAGAGTTTGTAAAGAAACAGCTTTTCTTGCACCAATAGGGCTCTAACATGACGTCTTAAGAAAAATAAGAAGTTGCTTTTATTCCTGAACGTTTGATATTGTACAACATAGCTTGTGGCTACATCCATCTTTGATATATAGTCTATGGCTTTGATTACCTCTGAATATAACAAACTTTTGAGCATGCAGTTTGTTATTTTCACATTCAACATTTAGAAAGCAACAGTATCAGTCATCTGAAGCTGTTTGTACCCATCTGATAAATGAGATTTTTTAAATCTCTACCAACTCCTGGGGGAAATCCATGTCTCATTAGCTGTTAAATGCTCCACTGTGTTCACCTGTTACACTTCAACAGGGTCCATCTGCTGTTTGGTTCTTAGCCTGTGAGGTACATTTTGTCTACAGCCCATTTGTACCGTGATGCAGTGGATGATTTTAGTTTTGGGAAACAAACTAAACCTGTTGTAACCAGTTTTATGATATGTGGATTTGCTTGAGTAAACAAATCATGGTTTCTGGACAGAGATGAGGTAGTTTAATAAATGTATTTAAATAAATCTTTATTTATTTTTTTCTGTATGTTATATACACAAATTACAGAGCAGGCATTAAAAGCAGATAACACATATTAGGAAGAGTTTTTTCATTAGATTTTTTTTTCCAAACCACAGAAACTCCCCTGTTGAAAAGCAGATGACTTCCAAAAATAACATCCTGTGTGTCCAACACACACATACACACCCATCCAAGTACAGAGCATCTGCCGGGCCTGCCCTCTCAAATATTGGCTTTCTGATAGTAAACTCATCAAGCTCTCTTTTGGGGAGTTTTGGGGAATTACAAAACTGAGACTGAGAACTGCACATCATGCAACACACATGCCTTGCTGCATGTGCTCACACACATTCCGCACACAGGTAAGTACACAGTGCACATGCCACGCCATGCATATAGAATTGTTATTGCACACACACTTTAATTTTATTCCACACAGAAGCTCCCAAAAGCCATCAACTTATCCCTCATTTAACCGCACCACGCCAACCTCTCCCCACACAGACCCCACAGAGGACCTCCCCCATTGCTCCTCCTCACATCAGAAAACAGCAATCCGTTTGAGACAGGATGTAGGTCATTTTCACATGGAGCTGTACCAGATTGAGCTTCTCCTATGCTGCTTCTCAGTCTCACACACATGCATACACACTCCCCCTCCATCTCGCGCTTTGTCCGCCCCCACTCCACAGTGCTTGAAGTGGGGGTGAGCATAGATTCAAATCCCCCAAATGAATCATACAACTAAGCAGCTTTGCAATTCAGCCCCCCCTTTCACCAAATGAGTGGAAATAATGATGGAAAAAAGGGGGAAGTTATTTCCTTTCTTTTTTTATCTATTTACTGTTTCTTTACTTCACACTTTTTACATCCATAACTCTTCTCCGTCTTGCTCTGTAAGACAAAGTGACAGAAATAGCGTGGACTATCAGGTTATTATGTTCTGAGGGCATGAAGCCTATGTTATCACAGACGAGCAGTCGGTCATGAGAGCAGAAATCCAGATGGGTCTTCAGATATTGTGTTCTCACGCACACTAATGCTCACAGTACATACCAGCTTAAACCAGACTTTACAAAGAGGCAAAACCAGAACAGAAAAATACAGTGAAATCATTTCATAAAGCCTAGACGGAGAACACAACTTTTATAGATGATTATTTGTACAGTAAATGTAAAGTGGGTCAAATGCTAATGATGTATAAATACCATGTCTAACAAGCAATGCAAGACTGAATAATGACTCACTCCTAATTTCTCATGATGTCAAAAGAAGCTCTTTTACTGGCTTGACTGCACAGGATCTTACTTTACATAGAAAACCCTGACAGGCTACATGCTTGTCCTCTTTAGACCATTTTTAGGTGCAAAAGATTCAGTTATTTGCATAAACGTGGTTAATGACAAGGGATTCATTGCTTTTATTGCAGCTGCTGTGATATACCGTAATGTAAAGATTATTCAGTACATTTTTTCAGTGATTCGTTGAGATTATTTGAATATTATTTCTGCCTTTGTTGAAGAAATGGAGGCTGGAGGAAGATTTCTGTGAAATTGTTTTTACAATCCCTTTTTTCCATGATTATGCTTGCAAACAAAGTTAATGTTTTATACTGTAATTACACACTTACATTCTGAACCCATAAACTGAATGGTAAAAAATATATATGTAAATCCTTGATTTCATTCATTCATTCTGTTAAATTAAGATAAAATAAAAAAACACACAAGGGAGAAAACCCATGAACACATCTATTAAAATATGTTTTACTTTTTGTTTGAACACACATCTACTTGTTTTTCAAATTAAAAAAAAAAAAACTACATATACTAACACCTAAAACAGCTTTCATTTAAAATGCACAAAAGATTTACATTTAAACAACTTAATTTCCTCCACAGCTGGGTAAGATCCATCTGTGGAGGAGGATCTTTATCTTCTAAAGCAGCTGGACTCTCAGGAGATCTGCGAGCTCCCGATCATGAAAGAGTCCTTGTCCTTCAAGTTTGTGAAAAAGGTGTCATAATTAGGACCAACTGATTGACACTGGCAGCTGTAAGTGGGGTTCAGGTGTAATGGCAAGTCAAAAATGGCAGCTCATAAAGAGTTATGTGTAGATGCTGAAGCCATCTGCTTTAGCACAACTGGTATCTCTTCAATTAAAGAAGCTCCAAAGAATGTTGCCGATCTAAAATGATGATTTCTATTTTTTTTATTCCACCTGGTACTGTTATGAATTCATCATGGAAATGGACAGGTGTGCCATCCAATATCTGTGGATGATGGTGTAAATACATGCTTGAAATATCCAATTATGTTTGGAAACAAACTATCCTTCAGATGAAAGCAGACACACGTCCAACAGTATCTGGGATTAAAAACATCTGATCATTGTTATTCTACAGAGTGCAGACCCTTTGGAAGTTTTGAATCCGAGTTACAGCTGATTAAGTGCCCATCTTCATCCAGAGTCTGGTCTATTTCTGACCATGAAAAGAGATTTCATCAATCGGGATATTTCCCCCCCAGTGAGACTTTTTGTCATCCTGATGATATTAATTCTAATTGCTTAAACAGGAGGCCACTGGACCCCTTTTCTGGGTTCTGAAGGGACAATGTTCCCCCTTTTATCCAAAATGCTTCTAAGTGATAAGATGTCGTTGGGACACATGTAACTTATAAGTATCACAAACTGAATGTTTAAAAAAATAGTTTAAGTCTAAAACGATCAGGTTAAATGTAAAAAAAAAAAGAAAAAAAGTCCAGTTGGCTTCTGTTTAGGCACTTTTGTATTTTTGTCAATAATCCACTTCTTATTAAGGACTTTTGAAATGATTTTGTGCACTCACAATTAACAAAACAGGGATGCTTTCATTAAGCTATTTTGTCTTTTTTCCTTTTTTTTGTCCATAGGGTGAGCTCATCCCAGCAACCAGTGGATGAGAGGCAGGGTGCATCCTGGACAAGTTGCCAGCCCATCGCAGGGCCAAAGGTTTTACTGTCATCTTGAATGTGTAATAATTGTCTTTTCAGCCTCTTTGAGTTTGTATTTCTGGATCACTGTCAAAAGGTTGGCAGCACTGAAAAAGATAAAACGAAGGGGGAAAAAGTTGGGAAGAAGCAATGTCTGTTTTTTTATGAGAAACAAAGAGGAGAATCTCAGTGCCAAACACCAAAGAAAAGGACTCAAGAGTGATGTAGGAACAGATACCAGCCCACTGGACATCTTCACACTCTGCCTGTTGCTCTTGTTTTTTTGTCTACAGTTAGGTTGCTTCATAAAGCAGTGATTGTGGAGTGCAGAGACCCTGCAGGCAATCTACGTCTGTAATGCACAAATCACTCCTTCATCCCTCCTACTCTGGCTTGAAGAGCTCAGCTGGACTGCAGAATGGGACAAATTGTCTGAAGAGACAAAGTCTGTTTTGGTTAACAAACCCCTGCTGCATGTGCAGAAGTAATCTGATGTCATTGTGAGGGCAACTACTGCTAAACAGCCTGCCCTGGACATCTGATGCATTATTTATGAAAGTCTAGGAATCGGTGTGTGTGCATATTTCCAGAGAGAGCAGACCCTCTAAAAAGAAATCCATATTAGGTTATATACAAACACTCCTGCTTAACCCCAAGTATAGTTGTAAAGAAAACCAATGCTTGACTGCTCAGCCTTTTCATTTTAACACATTAAAACTAGAACAGAAGTTCCCAATCAATAAATCATAATAGTTCAAACTTGCATGCTTGGCCTTTTGGTGACTAAGCATGCATATATGAGTTACTGCCATTGAGTGCAAATTTTATTAGAAAGACACGTAGACCAAACTATTTCCAACACGAAGTCATTGAGTTTGTAGGCGTCTCCTTTTCAATCTGAGGACAAGTACAAGGTGGGACTCCAGCATCCCCACAGCTCAGGGAAAAGGCTGGTAAGATCTGAAGGAAAATCCAGTCAAGATCAATGTGTTGCTCATAGAACAGAAGGATAAGCCAGTTGTAGGTTGACAGACCCAACAGTTGCACACATTGGACTTTGTCACACAGCCAAAGATAAAAAAGGCTGCAACTGTAGCAGACATCCTAAATAACCAGAGCTTTAAAATTATCACATTAAAATGCTCAATATTCTGACTTGTCCAGAGGTCCCTCTGTTGCCCTCCAGTTATCAGATCACTGTCAACGCTGACCACAATTTGTACCTAATAAAGTCTTATGACTCCATTTTAAGTGGAAGTTATTATGATTTATGCTGCTCTAGATTTTTACAGGGCTCATAAAAAAGAAGGCAACGATCACATCCAAATTATTCATGCTGCAGATAATAGAAGCTGTGTTACAGGTCCCCTCATCGTGCACCCTTATATTTATATAATCTCAATGATGTTCTTTGTTGAATGCACCAATCTTCATATCAGTTACTATCAATAAATGCAATTAAACATGTGGATGTCAGTTGCTGCCTATGCTAAATTTGCACATAGACACTGAAACCTAAATGCAGCTTTAAGCTTTTCACAAAAATCTTAGTTTTTTTTAGCACCAGGAGCAGGCCACACAGACCTGTACAGCAATCCTTTTGTTCTGATTCAATGTTAAAAAAAAACAAACCTTTAGCCCCTGGCTAAAAAGTTCTCTATGCAGAGCCCTACTGAGAGTGACAATCATGACTGTAATGATGACAGAAGAAAACAACAAATAGAGCCAGAGAAACACTTCCTGGTTTTCACCAGGCTTTCAACAGGACAATGAAGGGGATGTGTGCTGCCAACAGGGCTGGTTTTCCTGTAACAAAAACAGCCACGCAAACATAAAAAGGGTGTGAGTCTGTTCTCACACCAGGCTGATCACAGAGCGCTTACACAGGTTTACAACATGATGTATGCAGAAAACATGTGTAAACCAGCTGTTTATCAGTCATAAAGATAGTACCAGTTCACAGGGCACCCTCCAAAGAGATCTCGTATCTTTTCCCCATTTGTCATGTTGACTGACATGGCACCAGCAGAGGAGTCTGTGCCTGTACATACAGCCATGCTGTCTCTAATCTGGCTTTAGTAGCTTGTTTCATTCTCATGCAAGCTGTAATAGTGGTTGGTAGGTGTGCAGTAATTGTTTTTCCCTCTGTGTTACACCTACTCACAGCTCTCAAATATGCACAAAAACACTCGCATACAAAGCAATTACACAGACACACACTGACAGCCTCTTTTTGCTAACTCCTGCCTCTTGACAGATGACAGTAGTGGTATGGAAATAGTCCACATTCCTTCTACAGCAACCACCCAGTCTGGTCCAACCGGTTCTTTGTTCTTACCCTTTCTTGTTATCCATTTTCTGCATCTTTTTCTTCTTCGTTAACTCTGTCTGGGTCTCTTCGTTTAACTGAAACAGTTTAAGGAGCTCTATTCAGAGATTTCAAAGTATAATTGAAACTTGAATTAGACTTCTGTCTCTTACTGCACCTATTCTGTTATGGTCCACATTTCTGCCATGCCATGTCTGTCTTTAATGTGTTCACCAAGCAGCCTTATTCAGCCCACCTGGGCTCTTCCTAAATGTTTCCCAGTCTTGCCTGTGCGCAGCACTACTTTAGCTCTCTCCAGTCGCTGCCTCTCTGCCAGATTATTGACAGCCTTGTGCCACTAGATGGCTTTTGGTCTTTCCATGTGTTTATTTCCAAGTTGCTGATCAAGTTCCCTGGATTCATCTCAGCTTGCCTTGCTCACAACGGACCTCTTCTGCCTTCTGGATATCTGGACATCGACCCATGCTCTGACTTTTGACCAATGACTCTCCCCTATTCCTAAGTATCCTGACATCTGCCTTCCTGTGTTTGACCATTGGCCTTTTTATTTACTATGTTTCTGGATCTGGTGCTTTTACTGTAGAGTGTTTTAATGTCTTCATCTCCTTCCCCTGTGATAAGGATGCCACCCCAAAGCCCCCTGCCAACATCCGCTCTTTTGTTCAATAAATCCATTCCTTTTAAAAGCTTACTCCTGGGTTGTAGCTGAATTTCCGGATCCTCTGTGTTACCCGTAACATTTTCACTCTGTCTTGTTCTGACCAAGTGAGTCAGAAACAAGAACAGTTTCTCTGCTATGAAGAACGCAATGGAGCATGAGATGGACAGGTGAGTTAGTGTCAGCTGAAGTCCAGGTATTAGACCGGACTGTTGTGGTGAGACGCTAAAGCCGACTTAATCTATGTTTCAATCATATGATACTTATTGACCAAAATTACATATAAATGGCTGTAAGGAGCTGCGTTTTTATAAAGTAGTTGAGGTCAGCCCCGTAGGTGGCCTAAACAGAAAAAAGTGTTTCACCCTGGTTGTAGCTGCAAGTGCCAAATGTGGTCCAGACGAAGCCAAAGGGTGTTCATTATCTGGGTGACGAGCAGGTATCCTGAGGTGGTTCAGGCATTTGATTAGAATGCCTCCTGGCCACCTTATGTTCGAGGTTGTCTTGACACACACATCTGGAAGGATTTCCAGAAGACTAAAAAATTTGCTGTATTCCATATTCCAGCCAAAGAGAATCATCCTCTGGATTCCCCCACGAGGAATTGTGAAAGGAAAAGTGCAAAGAGAAGGAAACACATTGCCACTGTAAACCAACTTCCAGAAAAGTTATTTTAAAAATGAATAAATAAACACTTTTTTTTTCTGTCCGTTGGAGAAATTGCACAAGTCTGACTTTTGTAAGACATGTACTGTCTTTACAGACACTGCTGTCCTTGGACTGGGCACACATACACATTCGAAATCTGTGAATGTTTCCAAGTCGGCAGCAGTCAGTAGTTAGCTTGTGTCTAAGAGGAGACATCCGCAACATTCCCTTTATGAAATTTTGATTACAAAGGAAAAATCTGAGGCTACATCAAACACAACATGGCCGTTTGATTCTTCAAAGTCTTGAAGACTCTATAAGACAATCCCTTAAAGAAAAACAATATTCACATAACCTACTAGTTACAGTCACTAATTCATGAACAAGTGCTGCTTTAGACAAAATTTTACTCTAAAGTCTGATTGGTTTGTTTTTGGTTCCAGCGTGTCTAATGATTTCCACTGTTTTTTCCATCTATTACAGGACAATCTATATCTCATTTATACCTTTTCTTTTTTTACCCAAGAAACAGCAGACAAATGGGTGATTTTGAGTATTTTCTGTTTTACCAACTGAGCCATAATATATGTGCAAATATTCTTATACTGCACCTTTTCTTTTCCTTCTTGGTTCTTCTATTGTACATAATCCTCTTAATAATCTCACACCCTGTCTAGACAAGAACTTTCCTAATTGACCAAGGATTCAACTGTTACACAACAACACTGACTCCCATGTCACAAAGACTAACTAAGCCCTGAAGAAATTTGTAGTTTGTTAGGTATACAGTCAGATCTGCTTAGATGAGATGAAAGATCCCCCTTATTAGGAGCCAGCACCCTTCACACAATGTCCTTTTTCTTTATCGTCTCATGTGACTGATTATTGGAAAGTCTGATCACTGGATAAGGAGGTTTAACATGAGAATACGGTTACAAAAAATAAATTAATGGATAAATATGAAAAGAAAGGGAACTCTCAAAATGGCAAAGGGGTGTCACATTTTCCTTTATTTTTTTGCGAGTTATTATTTTTTGAGAAATGTTTCTAACTGAATGCAGCACTGACTGTCAATGCAAATTGTCACCAGCAAACAAAACTTTACCAACAATTCTGGTATACTAAAGATTATTTATTTTGTGTGCAAGAGTGCTCCGTTCACCAGCATCAATCATCAGACCTTTGTTCTAAGTGGCTGCAGCTTAACGGCCACCGTAGTTTTTCCTACACACTGGCAGGAAAAATTGGTTACAATCTTAAGCTTCACCCACAGATGCTGCTAAATCCTAATCCTTTAAATGTGTTGGTATGGAAACATAACTCAATGGTTAAAACAAATTCATTTGCCTGATTTATGTATATTAAAATTCTAAAATACTGGTAAGAAGTTCATCTTTGCCATCATAAACTACAAATCAATGCACAACAAACTTTCGAAAGAAGCAACGGGAAAATAAAATTGTGCAATAAGTTATATCCTACACAACTAGACTATGTTCTGTTCATTACTGAGATTAAGGAAGATTAAGGAAGATTTGAACCAAATTGGAAAAAGTGCCCTCAAGGCATTCCTTAACTTGAAAGTCAGACAGATGGGTCACCCAAAAACAAAATGCCTCTGGCCACATCTGCTACTGGCATGGAGTCGTAGAGTAAACCATCAGTGGCAGTCTATTTACACATGTATAAATTAATTTACAATTAAACTAATTAATAAGGTTACTTCTTGAGAGTGCTTGAGTCAAATTACCAGTCTGAACAGCAGTGACTTCACTCAGTCTCTTCGTTGCCTTTCTACGTCTCCAAAAAATTCCTTGTGATATTTTATGGCCTCGTGCCTCAATTAAGCATTGTTACCTGGAAAAATTGCTAAAGGGCAGCAGATATTTTACTCTGCATTGTTTTTATAAAACAATGCTAGTCATGTCAGAGTAGATATGCCTGGGAAATAAATACAAGAGTTTTTAACATATTTAAGTTGGGCAGTTTTTGCTGTAGCCATGAAAACACACACAATGTTTTACACTAGAGCATCATGTTGTGAGGTGGTCTGTCAGGACAAACGAGTCCTCCATCTCTGAAGGAAACCAAACAATCCAGAGAGAATCATTCAGAAAATACCTGCTGCATCATAAACACATATAAATGCCCTGAGAAGCCTAAGACTGTAGAGAAGGCAGAAGCAGAGACTGTTTATGTTTTGCTGGAGCACTAAAATCCAGAAAAGAGAAACAGCAGAAATACAGGATAGATGAAGAGAAAGTCAGAGAAATGCTCCAGCAGCCAAGTAGGACTCTGTGTCCACTTTGTCTGTTCTCAGACAGCAGGAAGAAGAGGAGGCGGATGAGGAGGAGGAAAAGAGTTCATAACTGAGTTAAAAATCTAAGCCAGGATTTCTTTATTATGCAAAATATGTGGGTGGTTCAGGTCAGAGAATAAGTCAGATCCAGGTTTTGGATAAAGGGGATTTCCAGATTTTGAACTTCCGCACATGTAGTGGCCCTTCACTTAAATCTCACAAGCTGAGCCCCGATTAGCAACGAGAAGTTAACATCTGAGCTAATTATCCCCTCTTAATGAAACATCACCAATTTGCCAGGAGAACAGCATTTTACAGAAATGCTAAAGGTTGATAAAAAACTTGACTTTTGACACACTCCATTATCAGTGTGTTGACAATTAGCCAATATTTAAAACAATTTCAGATGAGCTACAGACATATTTGGTATTTTATTAAAACTCTAACACATTTTACATAATGCCGTAATGGTAGTCATGCAAAGAGAGCACAGGAGGAAACTAATGTTAAAGAGATATGTAAATAATGACTGAACACACAGGTCAGGGCTGGTCAGAATACATGATACAACCCTGCGTTTCCTCTTCAAGTGCAATTACATAAAAGTTTTAACATTTTTTATTTTATCAGCTGTTTTCATCTAACTACAAGCTAGCACATTGCTTCCTCCTCCCTTAAGTCGGGCAAGTGCCCAGAGTAGGTGCATGTGTGGCCTCCTGACAGCTTGCAGGCATGACAACAACAAATCTCTTGAGAGTTTGAGGGATGGAAACCTGCTGATGTTTAGCATTGCTCACAGATTTTACCCTAAAGGAAAAACAATAATTATTGCTTAAGTTTAGTTATCGCCTAAGTTTGTTTATCAAGACATTTATGATGAAACTGTTGCATTATGTGCATTTTGCCACGTGACATTATCAGGAGGCAATGACTAAAATAGCAGCATGCTTTTCTTTAGATTAGGTGCAGAACCCCTAGTCACTGATGATGATGGACAAAGGTCAACAAAGAAATTAAATACATGTGTAAAGGAAACTGTGCCGAGGAGCCACAGTAAATCACTCACCCAGTGAGTGTGTGTGTGTGTGTGTGTGTGTGTGTGTGTGTTTTAATGGTTGCGACCCACTGAAAGTTATCATACCCAATCATCATCTGTGGGAGCTTTGACAGTAACATATCCTGAGTTATGTGGTGTGAGTGTGAGAATGTGGCCAAGCAGTGTGATTGTCGTGGCTGTAAGGGGTTGGTGAAAGCACCTTACTAGGGCCAGGAATCCAGCCACCGCTGTCCTGGTAAAAACAGGCATTTATCAGTGCACCACTAAGTCCTGGAGCCCCTCACCCTGACCTGCTCTGTCAAAGCCATTCATTTTATTTTTCACAGTCTTCACACATAAACAATGGCCATCCTTTCTTTTAAACAATGTAAGGGTCAGGGCAAAGGAAAAAGTCTCAAAATGAAGAGTGAGAAGCCGAAAATCCTGGTGACACAACATATGATATATCACATGACAGACTCAAAACACATGGAGGTTCTTCCTCTTTTTCCACTCCATCGTTTTTTTTCCAGCACTCCCTTTTTTGCCATAACAGATTAATGCTTGTGTACATATGTGTGTTTGTGGAAACTGTTTTTTTTTTATCAGCACTCCAGTGGGGATGTTGCAGCATGCACCCGAGCCCCTGACCTATAATCCACTAACTGTCATCCATATCCCTCCCCACTTGATCTCCTACATTTGTCTATCCATGTGTAGGGCTCCCAGCCCACGCTAATCCTTTGTGAGAGAATCTATGGATACAATATAAGAAGATGCACACACTCACAGTTATGCATATACATTCATATGCACACATGCACCTTCATTAGTGAGAAAAAGCACGAGGTACACACAGCTGTGCTGAGCCTTGCACCACTAACCTACTTTGAGGATGTGACTGCTTCTATTAGTCTCTCTTTGAATCTGTGCCACTGCTGCACTTCTTCATCTACCTACCTCAAACATATACAAAGTGACTTACTGTACAAACACACTGTCACAAGCACACACCCGAATATACACACTGACTTGCTCAAGAGTCTGTGTGTCACATGGCCACGCTGCTGTAATCTTAGTAGCCTTTCTCTGTTACAACCTGACCACTGCTGCCGTTCTCAATAGCGATGAGCCGTTGATGGAAACGTAGAAACACAAACTACACAACTGCAACAACCCCAGCCTTCTTCACAGTGCTGCTTATGCAGCCACACTCTCATTTTGAAAGATGAATGAATTTTGCATGATGCAGCAGTATCTTACAGCAAAACTTGAGTGGAGAGTCAAAGGAGGAAACATGCATATTTTGCTAAATAGAAAATGTTATGACAGAGACTCAGCTTGTTCTGCTATAGTTTAAGAACACATCGACCACCTGAGTAAGTCTGTAAGTGCTACAAATCCCTTCTTAAAAGCTGGGTTGGCACTGGAGTGGTAGTAGTATGAGCCTCAGGGGGAAGACAAGAGGGCTGTAAGAGGCTGGAGGCCAGCCTGAGGCGCCAATAACTGATTGTGCAAGAGTCGACTGGACAATAGAGTTGAATACAAAGGTGCACTGAAATTTGATTGTTTTCTTTTTCAAACTAGGAACAAACATCAGGCTTACCACACAATGTAACCATAAAATACATTATGGGACTTTTAGTTCCAACAACTCTAACTGAGTGTCTCTAAATAGCATCTAACATATGTCGCTTGTTTTCAGGGAAACAATTATAAGCTGGGGAAAAAAAGCAGTGCAAAGCTGCTCCACTTGGAAATGATTTCCATGGGGAGTTGACACTTTCAGACAAATTTTGCAAGATTTTAGAAAAAACATATGAAAACAGCATGCATGCAAGATAACATGCATCAAGGACTGCAAGCCATCAATTAATTTGATATTTAGCCTTTTAAGCAGCCATAGAAAATAATGTTTTAACAACAAATTACTTCATTTGTCCAATCGGCACCCACTATAGTGTATAACAAAGAAAGGTAGAAAAACTTGACATCTGATCAGCTGAAAAACAGGCTTTGATTCGCTTGAATTTTTTTTTTTTTATGATAATTGATCAGTCAAAACACAAGTTTTCTCTTAATTGGTTTCAATAATCAACAGTGTTGCGGCTCTAGGTACTGGTGCATATCTGAACACAAACACAGGAAGCTCAGCTTCAATTATGAGGAATCTGATCATGTATAAAAGCACTAAGCAGTAAAATCATACATCTGTGGGGCCATAGGGTTAAGAAGATGGCTTTAATTCTTACTGGGCTACAATGTACACATATTTGCTTCTCGATCTATTTAAGCTGCATGTGATTATAGAAAATGGGAACAACAACAAAATTACTGGCTGTGATTTATCTTTCCCTTAGATGTGCTCTCAAAACAATCACTATTTATACTGCTGTTCTTTCCAGAGATTGTTCTTTGTGCATGAACTGTGTCACATGGTGACATGATAATAAAATAAAGTGTTGTATGTGTGTCAAACTGTTGAGCCTCCCAACTTAATTGCCAGTGACCTTCCTCATGCAAAGTGCACACATTATGCTTATTTTTTTTAACTATTCATCTCCACTCCTTGTGTGTGTTATTTTAAAGACCCCTGCAAAATACTGTTGAGGAATTTTGAGATGGTCCATTAGACGGACAAACGCAAGGTTTGGAAGGTGATATCATATAATTACATTTTACTGTTACAATTGTGCAACATCTGTTTAATGAAGCGGTTAGAAACCAGTATTAAAATCAGAGCTACACGTGGAATTAACACAGCAAACTTTACACCAGAACAGAGATCTTAAACTCTGGTCCTTGAGGGTCACTGTCTTCTTCCTTACTATACCACACCTGAACCAAATAAAATGGATCCAACAGCTTGTTTTCAAGGTGTACGCAAGGACTTGTTAATTTGAGTCAGGTGTGTTGAAGCAGGGAAACATCTAAAACCTGCAGGACAGTGATCCACAATATATCAGTCTGCTGATTCAATAAGTTAACTCTGACCTTTTGACTTCACCTTATTTACAGTCTACAGCTAGCCTTGGTTTGAATCCAGCCTGGGGTCCCTTGCTGCACCCCACACCCTCTTCCTCCTCTCTCTCTCTGTCTCTGGCCCACTTTCCTTTCTAAAAATCTGCTTAAAAAAAGGCTATTAGAGCAAATACAATCCAAAGTAATGAAATTTCTCTGATGAACGGTTAATAGTTTGCTCATCATAGTTCTGAGTCCCAACTAGGGCTGCACCATATTAGTAAAAGATGCGATATGCGATAACACTGTTGAAACTTGCGATGAAGATATGACCTGCGATAAATACAATAAATAAAGCTGCGGTTTTGATGTTTCCTCACATGGAGCTGCACTGGCAAAACTGTCAGGCACATAAGTCTGCTGAACTTTATGGTTTGTGCTATAACAACGCTTGTAGCCTGTTTTAGCTAACGCTAGATTCTTGTAACTCTTCTTTTTAATAAAAAGTAATTTGGTCAGCCACACAATCATGTACTATGGTGTCCTTTAGCCTAAAGACTAGAAATAAAATAGAAAATTGACAG
>JBAMHW010000023.1:14612975-14633385 GCA_037177495.1 Rhadinocentrus ornatus
GTCACTGATTAGTGTTAGGAAAATGAAATGGTGATATTCTAAATGATTCTTAAACTTAATAAATAATGTGTGTGGAAATGAGGTTGTGTATTAAAATACTGCATTGCAGCTATGGTCAGATTCCTGCCATTTCCATTTGCAGTACTATCTGTGTTTCACAGTCAAATAAAACGTTAACTGCTGCAGGTGCCAAAGGCTAAAACTCTTTATCTTTATGCCACTTCCCCATTTTTTCTGAGGGTACAAACGGCCACAAGCAAAAACATGGTAAAGATAACCTACGTCTATAGAGCTCTCTCTTTCAGTCGGTCCTCTATAATAACCCTAGTAATATTTCTCCAAACAAATCCCTTTAAAATAAATCCTCTCTTTTTTCAGGAAAGGGGGGCGGGCAGAAAGGTTTGTCTGTCACAGTGGAAAACATAGTTGCCTTGGCAACCACTGATGGTTTTATGCTGTAGTCTGGCATCAGAGTGACTGGTTAAAATAAGTTTGCTGGGAACATTTTGCGCTGAAAGAGGGTGTCAGCGTTTTGGAAATTCACTTAATAGAAAAGCCCATCACTCCTTCTGCAAACACAAGAATCAGTCAGACTGAATTGTTTAATTGATGTAGATTAGAGAGGCACACAGCCATTAATGCTGGCTATGAACACATTATTATTATTATTATTATTATTAAGAGTTTTTTAAATGTGATCTTGTGACATAAAGTGTTGTTATAATGCATGTTCATTAACCATGTAATTCTGACATGTATCAGTCATTCTGCCTTAAAAAGACAAAAAAGGACGTCTTTTAAATCTGCTTCCAACAGGAAGTAAAGGTAATCTATTTTGCGTGGCTGCTGCCCTCTGGTGAAAACATTGTGCTACTACATAATCCAGCCAGAAGACAAGCAGGCCTGAGGTAGTTGAACAAGCTGACCCTGTCACTTCACAACAGGCAGGATTTACAATTCACAACAATACGTAGTGAAATGAGAAATTCAGGGCACATTTTTTAATATTCCTTCTTTTTATGTTTTTATTAGCTTAATCTAAGGATTTTTTTAATTTTTTTTTTTTTGAGTGATGCGTGACATCAACTATGTTGTCATTCATCTTAAAATGAAAAACAACAGTTTTATCACTTAGGAGAATATCAGTGGGTGGAAATTATTATGATAGATATTAATCAGGTTTTTGTGAACGTCTTCAGTCCACACTGACAAGTTTATAATTTGTTTTTGTAACTTTTACTCATGAAATTGATAAAGGAAATGTGTTTTATAAAACATTTATGACACATGAAAGAAATATAATTTTTATCCTCGTGGAATTTTGAATGTTCTTACTGTGCATGCATGGGTTTCCTCCCATAGACCATAATACATGCCTGTTAACTGGTGTTTTGGAAACTGACCACAGATGTGAGTGTGCTGTTTGGGCCTGTGATGGATTGGCAACTTCTGGGATAAGCTCCCACCTCTTGCAAACTCAAAGGTAAAGTACAGTAGATATAATTATAAATAATGACATTTCCTGGCACTTTCTAAATCACTTTATAGCAGATTTTTCTTTGTTACCCATATGTCTGGGCTCTGGCTGTATTATCTGATTCCTATGTCATTATGATTAACATTTCTGGTATCCTGTCTATGCTTTAGATCACTGTAAACACGTTATCATTTAATAAAGCTCTATATAATTTAGATAGTACTTTAAAAAATGGTATATATATTAGTGAGCCTGTTTATGTTTGTGTGTTTTCTGATATTAAATTTAATATCTTTTAAATAGAACCAAAGGTCTGCATTTACATCTAATTCCACACCTTGGCATATACACACGCATATGTATAAAAAGGGCTTTTTCCTACACTGTGTGGTCATATGCAATGTGTGCGTGCATAAAATAAAAATGGTAGTTATAAATCCATTTGAAAAAATTTGAAAAATTGTACATGAAACTACAAGATTACACTAGTTTTTGTATGTAATAAGAGTGAACCTGTAAAATTTGAAAAAAAGACACTTGTGTTTTATATTCATTTATTCTTTCCAGTATTCAATCATTCCCTCTATCAGATTCGTGATTTCAATCCCCCCATTGAATCATGAAACTGAAATTAAATCTCAAGAAAAATGCAGCTACACACACACACACACATATGTGTGTATTTTTTCAAAGGTAAGTTTTCACTAATATAACCTCTCCAGTCCTAGTGATATGCAGACACACAACAGTCAGTGTGTGTACTTGTGTGCACAAACACAAAGACATGCAGTGATTCCTGCTTATAGTGCACTTGTAAGATTTAAGCTGGGAGCTGTCATTCTCTAAAACAACTAAACCGCGACCTCAAAAAAAGTGTCCAAGCAGAGAAAAGGAAAACAAATTTAGCATGCTTGTTTATATGTCACGCTGAGAAATATTTCATTTTTAAAGTGAAAAGACTGTTTTGACTGTGAGGTGCTACATTTAGTGACTGATAAACATAAATGTCAGACAATTAACAGTAGCAAAAAAAAAATAAAAAAAAAATGTTTCACAGCAACAATCATCTGATTTCATTTTAAACTCCATGCTGGTCCTCACACTCTTAAGAGAAAAGGCTGTGTAAAAATCTTCACAATCTGGATGAGCAGGATCAGGACATCCTTCACGTCTGTGTTTGACTCCTCAGCTTGTCTCGTGTTAGCAGACATGACTCCTGCCCTTTGCCTGAAAAGGCAAGGCGCACTTGTGTGAAAACGGCAGAAACAAGTAGCCGCATCACTTTATTGTATGGTCACACCAGCTTGCAGGATAGAGTGTCCTCTCCCTCCACATCACTGTGCAGGGTCAGCCAGTGTTTTGTGTGCATGGCAGTGCTTAGTATTCATTGTCATAAATCGAAATGCAGGAATTGAGGATTCAGTGGATTTCGATGTGGACCTGTAAAGAGAAAAAGCTTCTTTGAGGCTCAACACTACAAAAAGAAAGAATGGATAAGACAGCTTTCTGTTTTTGCAAATTCACTGCCCTTCAACTTTAAATCAGTAGCCGATACTTGCTGGGTGTCAGGTTCATTTTAGAAGTTGTGGTTTGTGTTTAACTGTATGATGCTTACAGCTAAAACCATGAGAAGATCCTTGGTTTCATAAAGTTTCACTAACTTCAGTTAAGCTTAACCAAATAGCTACCTGATTTGGACAGTTACATTAGAAGTATGAATGGGTAAATCAATCAGACTGGGATATCTGATATTTCCTTAACATAAATCAGTCTGTCAGACAGGTACAAAAAAAAAATAAAAAAATCTTAAATTAGTCTATTGAAACATTCAATTTTTCACCAAAGAGTACTGAGGATTAGATTTTCTAGCTATGCAAAACACCCTGGTATGTACCATGGCTAAAATTTTAACTTTAAAAATTAAACACATAAAAGAATTAAAAACTTTTTTTCTGTTAAAGGGGGTAATCGGCAGTTACATTATGTTACAGTAAATGTCTCATTAACATACTCAGCAGAATAATCCATGAAATTAGTTATTTGAAGCCTTAACTGTGTTTAAAAAAAAAAAGAAAAGAAAAAAAAAAGAATCTAAGGTTGGGCAATTATTTGACACAGTCAATAAAATTGATTAATTAAATGTTCGAAAAATGGATTTTTTGCCTCCTCTTTTTTATGCACCGCAAACACTCTACTTGGGCTTCCATAGTTAGCGGCAGGCTCAGCCCTCCCTCCACACCAGAAAGGTGTTTGTCTGAAAGCACTAACAGATTTTCACTCCTGCCTGGAATTTAGTTGTGCATATAGCCATGGTCGCAAATGCTGCTCGATTTGAGGTGCAGATGGTAACTTCAGCCCACAAACTCTCGTTAAGAGACGACCTACATCAGGGGAGTTATTTCCACAGTGGATCACGTATAATAAGGATCCAGATGAAAAGAGATCACGGATGCAGTTGCGTTGCATATCTCTATGCAAAATATGAAGCCATATATGCTTGGAAAAGTTATGACATTATTTACTTTTTGCAGTCATTCATATATATAAACAAATAAGTAAAGCATACACATTTTGCATGCAATAGATTTACGTTTAATATTGTTTTTAATAAGTTTAATGTGTTTGTGAGAAAGAAGAGGGGGGGGGGGGGGGTGCCGGTCGATTAAACTCGGAAATCGGATTTAGTTAGAATAAGATCGGAGATTTTAATTTTAGGACATATCACCCAGCCAGGTGATATGTTTAATATATAATCTACTTGATCGTCATTAACGTTATTAAGGACACCCGAATATTAAAAATATGTCGCGGTTTAATGTACCACAATCTAAAGCAAAGAAATTATGCTACGTTAAAAAAAATAAATGAATAAAATTTTTAAAAGCGGTTTTAACATGATTCATTGCAGGAATACATGAGGCTGCTTTATTTTCTGCCTGACCAAAACAAGAAAACACTGGCAGTTGTTTTTAAACTGTGTAACAAATTAATCTTTCCTCTGCTTGAAGAATACATATATTAAAAATCCTCTAGATATGACTGGTCTTATTCAGTCAGACCAGGTACTCAACACAAACCAAACATTATAGGCCTATCCAATCAGCTGTTGGCATGGTTACGCGCAGGGTTCCTAAAGGGAAGTTTTACCAAACAAAAGGCAACTGTGCGACAACTTACCTGTAATCTGACATTAAACATCATGGAGGCTACAAGGTAGATATAGGGGAATCTTATTCTCAGCCGCCATGCTAGATCAAAAAATATCAACAAAGTCCTCGTCAAACCTTTGCAAAACACTCCGTATGTCCGACCAGCGGAGCCCGAAAATCGGAGCACTAGATAAGTCAGACCTGCCATAAAGCCCAAATCTGCCCGGCGGTTTGTTGGTTTACTAAGTCCACATGCGAGACAACGCAAGAAAAGCGCTGAGTAATGTGTGACAGTCCATATTTCTATCGCTGGCTGACGCCGAGCTCCATCTTTTACATTGGTTTTGTTGGCAGAGCTGCTCCACCCAGACGGCTTTTCTAAAGAGGACTGATAACAGTGCGACACGCGGATGTAGCTCGTAAAAAGGGCTAACTAGCCCTGTGTTTTGACTGTCAGGAACACCGGACTTTTCTATAACGTAATTAATTATTCAGCAGGAAACTGAACTACTCATATAACCGATGTTTTCTGCCAGAATTAGTAAGTTTTACTGCTAGGTCACATGATTTGGGAATTTCTCCATTAGCAAAACCAAATGTTTTTATCTGCAAGATCTCTATCTTATAAAAGTTGCTTTCAGTATGAGGATGTAATGTTATTGCTAAATGTAGGTAGATAGCATAATAAGTAATACATTTACTATATTACTTAAACCTGATTACATCAAGTTGTCATATTGTGTGTTTAATTTTTTAAGTAAAGTCCATAAAAGTATAATCCCGAATTTTCTTATTAACATTAGCTTATCTCCACAGTATTCTTTTGTCACATGTATCTACTGGCAATCACTTGGTAGACCCAAACATGTCATTTTCTTCTTGAAACATTAATAATCGCATGTGTTGTTCACTGCAAATTATTGTCAATTATATTGAAAAATGATCACCCCAGGGGGTTTTATGAAGCATTGTAAACATCCAGGTGTAGTCTCTTTGAATAGAGATAGTTTATATATGATAATATCTAAGTGCAACCTCACAATGTTTATGGCGCAATGGCACGCATCACTGAATTACAGATCGACCTAGCTTCGTCACGAAACACAGCCTGGAAGATACAGCTCAGGCAATAAAGCTTGTAACACAAATTCCACAGTAATCGTGAAGCGCGTACAGCTGACGTCAGTTCCTCAAACAGTGTCACATCCTAATTCACCCGTCTTCCTTGTGTTTTTATATGTTTTTACAGGCTAAATTTTAAAACAACTTTTCCGATTGTTTTCACGATATAATTCTATACATCACTCTTCAAACTGAGAAATACGACGGACCGACAGCAGCTTGTTTTAGGACTTTTCACTTGGTCAAAGTGGCTGTGGGCGTACCCGGTTTACCGGATGCACCACCTGGTGGTGACTGACTACGTTTTTGGGTTTTTTTTTTCCTCAGGGGTGGTGGCTGCTATTTTGCTTCATAGCTCCCAGAACAGCCCACGAAAGCATGGGAATGTTGCGAGAGAATTCCTGAGTAAACTTGTCTTAAAGTGCGAGATAAGTTGCTTTAAGTTTGCCACACCCTTCTAGGCGTTCGAGGAGTTCTGCTCAACCACCGTGGGTCCTTAGCAGGAGTCTGTTGAGACATTTCGCCAGCAAGCAGTTCCGGACAAAGGAAAAGAGACTTGAGCTAACGTTAGCTGGGTCTAGGGCTAACTTAGCATTCCTTTAGCTGCGACGCAATGCAGGCCATAAAGTGTGTCGTTGTCGGAGACGGGTAGGTTAACATAACTGATTTGTTTATAAGTTAGTGTCTGTCATTTAGGGTTTAATGACTAAATGTAATGTTAGCTGGAATATTGTTATCAGATTAGCTGCCGTTTAATAATGTAGCTTCTTCTTTTTCCAAACGGGAAAGTTGGCAACTAAGCTTTAACTTTTTTTAATCATTCCGGTTTTGACATCATAATTTAGTCAGCTATTTTGCTAACGTGTGTTACTCAACATTGTTATCACTAAGTCAACTAAATACAGAACTAGTATGCAAAAAAGTGGCAATTTTTAACGTTGGTTTTCCATTTTCTTGGGTTGAGTCAGGCATCATAAGACAGATTAAACACATCCTTCATTTTGAAACTTTAGAATTTAGTTTATAATACAAAACCCGGATAAATGTAAATATTGAAGCGCCAAAGCATTTGTGTTTGCTGCGATCTAATGTGCTGGTCTTAAAACGGGGAGTGTTTCTATTTCTTAATATTAATAAAGAAATCTGAAGGTTTTGTCTACAACCATGTAATTTGGGGGTATTAACACATAAGCCAAGACTAGCACTCATATGTGTAATAATGTGTAGGAAGTAAACACATACGTTTTTGTATTGGATGTGGTGGATCCTACAGAAGCAGAGTCATTCAAGGGCCTCTGAATGAGTTACATCTTTCATTTTTGATTTCAAATAAGAGGAACCTTGCAGGGGATTGGGCTGACTGTAAAGTTTCACTATTGACAACTACGTTCTTTTGTGAACTACCCATATTTCACATGAACGAAACCCAGCCTACGCAACATGGCAGGTTTTATTAGTTCATTGCCAGTTTTTGGTATGAGCTCTTAAATTGCTATCACATGGTTATTGTTTTATGTTAGTTGGGGATTTAATTGTATGACCTTTTTCAGAAACTAAAAACTTTGGTGAATCTTATAACTTATGGTTTTGGTGCATTTGTTGGACGTTTATGTAAATTTTTAAAATATCCTAAGTTTTTGTGTCCTCCCATTTCATTTTTATTAAAATTCAAACTGTTCTCACATTGATTTAGTGTTTTGCTTCGCAGCTTAATTTAAGTTTGTGTCAACGGATGTAAAAGTCGAGTAAAAAATTCAGTAGCATTAGACCAAAGCTAATGCTAAGGATGACAGAAGTGCGACATTTTTGTTAGTTTTATGTTACAATGTAAGTATTACCAAAACATCTGCTTAATTGTGCACAGTAATTCAAATGATGGTGGTAAGAAAATGATGTAATTAGCCAGACAGATGTAATCTTAGATTTTCTTTGATTGGTTGACTGTATTTATTGGCCATTGTCAATTTGTGATGTTAAACTTGTGATGCCATTTTTTGCACGAATGTCTGATGCCCACCTGCCTCTGAAAAACCAGTTGATCATATGTAGAATAGCTTCATATTTAGCCTTTTTTTCTATAAATGTTAAACAAATCACTTTTGCCTTCTAGTGCTGTGGGTAAGACCTGTCTGCTCATCAGTTACACCACCAATGCCTTTCCTGGAGAGTACATTCCCACAGTGTGAGTGTCTGAGACTGCACTGCAGTGTGTTTTTATTTATTTATAACAGTCTAGCTGTCCATCATATGTCTCCACCCATGTCTCCTAAATAGTCACTGCACATTGGGCAACATCTTGCTCGTTTGTTTTTTTTATAGCTGAAAATTTGCTTGCTTGTGTGCTGAAGGCTACATTAACTGTTGTAGAGTGCAGTTAAGAGTCAAGGAAATGTTTGTTACTGGAAGTTATGAGGAAAGCCTACTTCTGTTTCTGGAACAGATGTTTTGATCATTACCAACGTCATTGTAATGTGGACAGACTGAACCTTGAATAAACAAGTTCATGGTTCGAACAGATTTTTAAAAATGATCAGTTTACAAGCAAGAGATCAATTAGGAATTTGATTTCCTCTTCAAAGATTCAGTTGTGTATTTCATGTCACATCTTGCCAGTAGTTTAATCTGTTTTTATTAAGACTGGTGGGGTTTTCATATTTGCACATCATTGCTTCTGTCAGGTTTGATAACTACTCTGCAAATGTTATGGTGGATGGGAAGCCGGTAAACCTGGGCCTTTGGGATACAGCAGGACAAGAAGACTATGACAGACTCCGCCCACTTTCCTACCCTCAGACGGTACAACAAAAATGATTCTGTATTATATATCTCTTAGCAACCACTGTGAATCACCTACTTAGAACATTTGGATCGAGAGAATGAAAAAGGAAGTTGGATAGAGGGAAAAAAACATCTTGGTGAACATTGGCCTGTTATTTTTTCCCTGTGTTCTTAACAGGAAGTGAATCTCATGAGCTCTGATTGCTTTGTTTCTTTGTCTTACCAGGATGTCTTCCTCATCTGCTTTTCACTCGTGAGTCCTGCCTCATTTGAAAACGTCCGTGCCAAGGTAAGTAGTGCCTTTGCAGAAAATACTGAGGGCTGTAAGAACATCTGCTCACATCAGTTTAAGGAGACATGAAGGGTGATCTTTCATTACTTTTTCAGCATTGCTTGGATACACATTTGCTTTGTTACTCTTGTCTTGAAATTGACTCTTGGCACCCTCCGTATGACATGTATACTTGTTGCTTTAAAGTAATAAGGTGATACAGATAAATTGTGGATTAAAATTAATCCCACTATATATATTTTCAGATGTGCAATAATTAAACTTAGTGTTTTTTTTGGCAGTGACAGAATGGAGCATTTGTTTTTTTAACCTTTTCTTTATTCAGCACAACCTGAGACAGCCTAGTTGTGGCACAAGGTCATGACATTGGCCTTTTTTTAATCACTTGTTCATTGGTCAAAGACTGATACTTTTTACTTTCAGTTACCTTTTTGCATGAATGGTGAACAAAGGTTAAAAAAAAAAAAAAATTTAAAGCACTACAAGGAATTGTTATTATGATTCAGTCTGTCAACATCTGTTAGAAAGCAAGCTGGTTAAAATTTTAAGCCATTAAACATGTATGCTACATATGTGTGTTTTTTACCTTCCAAAGAAAGAAACATGAAACTTTGCAGGCCAAATCTGGTTGGATTTAATTAGTTCTTATTTGTGGGCATGTTTTGTGTCTTATTGATCATCTGTTTCTGAATTTTGGTTATATTTAGACAGAGCAATATTTAGAACCCAAAGTCAGATATTCACTTGTTTTTTCAGCAAAAATAACCAGCTGTTTCAAAATGGATGAAGGTGTTAGTTTGTTTTTACTTGCTGGGAACTATTCACTTGCCTTAAGATCATTTATTTGTGAGTAACTTTTAGTGTCAAGGCAGAAGAGAAAGAGAGGGCAAAAAAGAAAATGAAGAGACAAGGGAACACCAGTTTAAAAGGAACTGCATCAGCTGTTCAATCTAAACAGGAAAAACCAGACAACCAGCTGCTACACATGAACGGAAACAGAAAACAACCTTGAAGAAAACATCTTCAAGGAAAATAAAGCTGACAATCATCAAGAGCGCTGCAAAAAAGAACTTCACAAGCTGGGAGAAAAAGATGAATCACAAAAAAGAAAAAAACATCAGCAAACTCAAAGAAAACATGAAGGATAACACAGTGACTGTATCGGCATGCAGGTTAAGAAATGTGGGGGCAAAATAACAGGCATGATTAGTGATCGTGCAAATGCAACCAGGTCACTGCAAAGATCAGGGGAAGACCACGGGACCCGGGAGACCAGCCGCCACCCCAGAGCATGAATACCATCTAGCCCGCTACAGAGCCAACCGTGCATCTGCCCAGGGGGCGGCAAAGAAAGGCCCTAGCCAGAGCATCCCATGGCCATGAAGTACAGGCCCCCAGGGATGCCAGCCTCCAGCCCCACCAGGTGCTGTCCATCCAAAGGCAGACAGAGCACAGGAGCCCAGAAGCATTAAGTAACTTTTCTCACAGCTTGATGCCAGTTTACTAGTTATGCACTGAAACAGTTTGACAAACTTATTCCTGGTTTGTACAAAAGTTATAATAATTTTTTTTTACTGAAATCTATTGTTGAATTTTGGATTATCAGGCATGTTTAGCAGCAAGAAACTTGGGTTCAATGTTTCAGTGTACTTGAGCACAACAGGCACAAGCGGAGCAGCAGCAGACTGCTCACATGCAAGGGGATTTTGTGTTGGTGATAAACTCCCAGGAAATTGTCTGACTGTGCAGTTCCCCTCCGCTCTTTACATGTTAATGCACCAGTACATGTTTGTTTTTCTAGCTCACAACTGTGCAGCTTCTTTTATATTACTACTTATGTTTTATAGATTAGATCATTAATCAATGAAAGCAAAAATCAGATTAGTCTAATATGAAAAATTATTAATTGTTGCCATACAATCTGCAACTTTCCCACTACATGTTTAACACTGTAGCTCTGGAAAGTTGTACATACGATTTATCAGCATTCTTTCTGTGCAGTGGTATCCTGAGGTGAGACACCATTGTCCCAACACTCCCATCATTCTGGTGGGCACTAAACTGGATTTGAGAGATGACAAGGACACCATGGAAAAGCTGAAAGAGAAAAAACTTTCTCCCATTACCTATCCCCAAGGCTTGGCCATGGCTAAAGAAATTGGTAACAACTTTATTAACTTTCTTTCTTACACTGTATGTTTTGTATTTCTTCAAAATTAAATTCAAGAGAAACATATTTCCAGAATAAAACTTGTAGCTTTCTCTGTGTCCCCCTCAGGTTCTGTCAAATACTTGGAGTGCTCAGCCCTGACTCAACGTGGCCTAAAAACTGTGTTTGATGAGGCCATCCGGGCCGTCCTGTGCCCTCCACCCGTCAAGAAGAGGGGCAAGAAGTGCAGTCTTCTTTAAGACTGCCTGCAGTGAAATGGTTACAGGGGAACATGGCCGCTAGTGGTGAGGGTAGCAAAAGACACAAGAGAAACACACCAGTATACAAACAAAAACAATGTACTTAAGATTCTGTCCTTCCATACGTGTAGTTTCAGATGTTTTCATGAAAAATTCAACTTGAGGTCAGATTTAGGAGAAGGGCTTGGACTATTAAAGACACTAGTTCTATGTATACTGTATAGAAAAAACTGAATTTCTTGAGGCCTTCTAAAAATGAATTGGATGTTTTATAAACTGGACTAGAATGTCTTCAATTTATTCTTCCACTTGTTGCCCACCATTTTTCTTTCTTTTAACATTCTTGTCTTTTTTTTTTTTTTTTTTTTTTTTGAGTGGAAGAAATATTGCCAAATACATTCTGCACGCATGCTGTATTTTAGCCGAAAAGAAAACCTTTGTTCTGTCATCTCAGATCTCCAAAACTTTGATCTGACAGCTTGCTGTTGTGACCTGCTGTTTGTTCAGCTCCACGATCAATTGCATTTTCAAGTCACAAGCTCACTTTCTCTTCTGTGAAGGCAGTCGTGTCATCCCGCTGTCAAGAAGGAGCAAAAAGAAACCATCTGTGAAATTCTGATTGCCTCAAATGACTGTTCATGTACTATAACCTCTTTGCCAGTAGTTTTTCAGTAATAGAACGATTCACTATGCCTAAAACACACTGAACATTCAGTCTGAGAAAAGATCTGACACCAACAGTGCTATTAACCCCTGAAAGAGCTAAAGGATCCAGTATTTTCTTAATTTCATTCAAATGGGAAAATCAGGTTTAAGCTTCTTTCTTTTTTCTTTCTTTCTTTCTTTGAAATTTTCTCCTGTGTTCAACTGAACAGCTGCCCGCGGTGCAAGGCTAAAAAAACTTGACAATATTGGAACAAAAATGTTCAGATATCTTGGTGATGGGGAAGAGGAGCACCTTTAATGCTCTGTGGGCATTTATCAGATACCTTTTGTGCAGCACATTTTGATTTATTATTTTTTTAAAGCATCACTACTGGCTGAGCAATGTAACTAAACAGAGCTTCTATACCTGCTAACAACGGTAACAAAGCTACTGTCGGTTGTGGTGTAGTATACTGTGTACTCATCTTTTTGTTATAATCGTGATTTGACTATTTTGTGTCTTCACAGAAGTTACACACACTCACTGTATTGTTTAACTAACACTATGAATATTCTTTTGTTTATTACCTCCTCAGTTAACGCTACCTTAATCTCCCTAAAAGCCTAGCTTTTTGTAATTAATGCTGATAGCATGTCTGTGCATCATATACTGAAAACTAAGATTAGAATGGCTAGTTATATATTTTTTTGCCTAATTGCAAAATGTATTTGAACTACTAGATCAGGGGTTAAGTACATGTTGCTCATTGGTATTGTACTCGAACATCAAGCTGTGCTTTTATTCAAGCCAATGTTGTGACTCTTAAATTTTATGGATAAAAGCTATTGTCACTTTTTGAAAAGCCAATAAATTCATGTAAAAGACTTTTTTTAACCCATTTCCTGACTTTGTAATCCTAGGTTTTTGCTTCATTCATTTCAAAAATATTTAAAACACTTTTTACTTAAATATTAAACGATTAAAGGCTAACCATTTGCTATGAAGTTATTGCTTATTATTTTACATAATCAAACTAGAATGCAATACAAATGTTTGGGGTAGTTCTTAAATTGTACAAGTACCCAGTTTATCAGCTCTCCAGTATATCAATTTGTCAACCCAATTACCAGCTATGCAGGACAGGTATTCATTTTCACTATATGGCAAGTTTTGTACCAGTACTGGATTATACCACAAGTTCATCTTTACATGGTATAGTGAATTATACAAGTCTAAATACTGTGTATATGATTTCCACAACTAACATCATCCTTGCACATTCTCACCTCTGAAGGTTTTGTGTGCATGTGGAACAATATAAAATGTGGATTTAAGGGATTTATCATGAAATTACCCTTACAAACCAGCCATTGGCAGTCGTATTTAATACATAATCTGTATTAAAATCATTTAATTAAAGATGAAAGAGGTTAAATCAATAACGGAACCAAGTCTGAAGTGTTCAGAATAAACGGAAACCAAAAAAAAATCATTTTCATGCATGTTTTATATGCAAATACATTGTTCCCCCTGGTAATTTACAATCTTATCTGCCTCAGCCCACAAAGAGAACCAGCAAAGTACATTTCATGACACGCACCACGTGTACAACTATTAGGCAAATCCTATTTGATTTAATTTTATTGATCAATCCATAAATGTTAAGAAACCTCAAACCTGAATATTTAAGAAAGTGAGGTTTTGGCTTTCTTAGGAGAAAATATGTGCACAATTTATGGGCCGCTATTAGTGTAATCTAAATGAAAAATAATTTCACATCTCATTTATGTTAAGTTCAAACAGAATAACCTAAAATTGACAAATATGCCTGACATTTAAGACTAAATAAAATCAGTGACCAATAACGGTCATCAGGTGAGGATGGGAGCCATGTCGTTCTTTCCAAGGCCTTCACTGTCCAGCCACGCAGTGGAATACTTTGGTGCATGCGATGGAGTATTGTCCTGCATAAAAATCTCTGCCCATTACTGATCCAGCCACAGGTCAATCCATCTTGTCAGTCAAATGTCACTCTCATCAGTCAAAAAAAACTTTAAAAAATCTGTCTTCAGAAATCTCTTGGTTCAGTCTTGACGTTTCAAATGTGTCTTGTTCAGTGGTGGTTGGGTTTTAGCCTTCATTACCTTGGCCATGTCTCTGAACACCTTGTACTTCTGGATGCTCCAGGTAGGTTGCAGTTGTGCAATATGACAGCGCTGAAGGACAATGGGTTCCTAGTAGCTTATGTTTGATTCTTCTCAAATCTTTTCCCTTTCATTTGAATCTTTTTTCTCAACATGTTTCTTGCAACAGCGTTGACTATTTACAGCCAAATTTGTGTTTTCTGATCACGCAGTAATATTTTGGCAATTTCAAGAGTGCTACATCCTCTGAAAGACTTCTTACAATTTTGTACCTTTCAGTCAGTTAAATCTTTTTTGGCCCAATTTTGCCTGAGGAAAAAAAGCTGCTAATAATTATGCAAACCTTTAATATAGGGTCCTCCTTGGGTCACAACCTCCCCCGTTAGACAAATACACATCACCTGATATGCTTAAATCCAATAAGCATTCAAGTTTATGCAGATTGGAGTTGGAGAATATGCATGAAAATGATAAGGTCAAAATGCTCCTTATATTTGTGCTCACAGTGTACACTGAATCAAAGGGAGTACTTTGCTCCAGTTGGGAAACTCAATTATTTTAATAAATATAACCTTTGCTATTTTACTGACAACGTAACCAGATTTGAACCTCTGCTTCCTCCTTGACAGGATAGTCCGTGTACTCAAGTCATTTTTTGCATTTTAGGATAATATAATCTATTTTTAACAAGATCAATCAAAACTTGACATGGTCGTTATCAAAATTGACGACTCGTTAACCCACAAGAGTTTTGTAATGCATTTGGCACAAATTCTGCATCTGAAATCATAAATGAATTCATTCAGTTTCTTACAAACAATTTCAATAGTCTGTTCATTTTATGTATTTCTCATCTTCAGTTGCTAGTGGTTGATGGAAGCCTTGTAACAAGCTCAGGAATCCACAAAACGTAACAATATTCCTGACGTTGTAGGTATGCTGGGAAAAGGAAAAAAAATGGATCAGTAAAGCGAACAAAGTATAAAACTGTCCAGTGTTATGTCAAACCAACCAGCTTCATCAATGGGTATTAGTAAAAAAATAAAGAACAGATCAGTAGATGAGATATTACATGGTCCTGTGTCTACATTTTTTTAATAGCACAAATTTAAACGCCCAAGAATTGCCAATGTGCTACCAAAGCAAACATAATTCCTCAATAACTTAACCCAGATTAGCCTCATTGACGTTTAGATTTATCAGATATTTGACGAAGTAAACAAATATTACCTTTCTACCAGCTCTGCACCAACAATGTCGTGGATGTGGTATTTCATGTGGAATTTCACTTGCGAAGTTGTTCGCCGCTCCTCTATGTCTGCCTTTAATACTTCACTATATTTAGACTTCTTCACCATGCCGAGCACTGCTTTACGGCCTGAAAGAACAAGCTGTCCAAGTCAGAAACACACCCTCAAGTAGAAATATGAATAGTCAGACACTACCTTGTATTTAGCAGAAATGGAAAGAAATTAAAGTGACACAATAAAGACAAACACTTCACATTAAGATGAAAACCAACCTTGGATGAAGTACCTTGTGAATTTGCCAGAGTTGGGAATAGAAAGCCACCAGCTGCCAGCATCCCTCACAGTCAGGACCCCTGACTTCACCAGCTGCCTAGGTGTGAGAAAATAAAAGTCTGTGGTGACATTTTAACCAACTTGTTGTTTTAAACATCTGCTTTACTATTTAATAAACCATGCAATAGACAAGGTTCATTCATACGTTATCTCAGAGTCTGTGAAGAGAAACTCCCTCAGCATCTTGTCTTTGCTGAAGCTCAGATCTGTGGATGAGGACACCACTTTCTCCAAGAACTTCTCCACCGTCGCTTGTGTTACTTTTCCCTCTTGTCCTGCCAGGACTTTGGCTTTGTAATCCAAAGCAAAAACTAGAGCAAATGCTTCTGCATCAAACCCAAGCTGGAACATCAGCAGCTCTCCATGCTCGCGCAGTTTATTCTGTTTACCAAAAGTATGTCAGTGGGTTGCATTTAAATTCATACTTGGGGTAAATGAAGCAGCATTTTCAACATTAAAGAATCATATTACCACTTCTTTATCGACCAACGTTTTGTCCTTATGTATGCTGTACAGCTGGTGCTTCAACACAATTTGCGGCAAGGTGTCATTGAAGAGTTTTCTGGGAAACAATGTCATAAGGTACTCCAGGGTGGATTTAACGCCAGCTGGTTCTTTTAGAAGAAATTGATGGTTAAGTAAAGACTTTACATTCTTAACTAAAATCAACAATGTATAGTCTTTTTTAGGAAAAGCACTTACCATCTTTATCGTCTTCCCCTCCAAACGTTTCAGGACCACCTCTCCTTTTCTTCACTTTGAAAGTGTCTAAAATCAGAGCCCGTTTCCTGTTCATACCTGCAGAAGAAATTATATCAAATCCATTCAACTTGTTCAGCTAGCTTGTCTCCCTATATTGATTGACATATTGATTCTCGAAAGGATTTTTATTTTAAAATGGCGATTATTTTAAAAATTATTATTTAACATTTAAGTCGTAAGAACTTCAGTTGAAGTTTCTCGTGAAGCTGATTATTCCTTTTAGAAATAATCCTTTGAACACAGTTCGGTTCGCTTAGCTATCAGTTCATTGTTAGCCATACTACTGCTGCTAGCTAATTCTAGTTCCAGAAGAATGTTTAACCAAGCTATTTGGAAAAAAAATTAAATAAAATACCTGATAGTTGTTTCAAATATTTTGTGTAAACATACTCTGCTCCCACGTAGAACTTGAAGCTTCTCAATATTGTCTCTTTTTCCAATGAATAACTTTCAAGTTTCTTCTTTTCATGGTTATTTGAAATTAGAGGAAGTATCGCTTCTGCCACCTACAGGATTGGGTTAGAAACTACACGCGGGCGGAAGATTGTTGTTAGCATGAGATACTAGTTAGCTTCCTTGCAAATGGGACACACGTTTCCTTTCCTGCTCGCACTTCTGTTTGGATTTTTTTTTTTTTTTTTATCAGTTACAAGAAAGAAGCGAGTGTGATATCATTTTCTGAATAAATAACAAGAAGTAATATGCCTTTACAGGTCCAACAGTGAAGGTAAACGATCCACGCTAAACGCTACAATTTTACAGCATGCGTATGGGGGGATTAGTTTGCAGTAAAAATAATTTATTCCACGCATAAAAAATGTCCCACACAAGAATAAATTTAGCATAATCGTGCAACTTCATTCACAGTCTGAAGGAATGTTTTGTTTTTCTCTCTGTGTTTTATACCCAGTTACTTTTAATGGGAATGCGCTAAAAACGACAAGACTCTTAAAACAGAGCTGCCCCAAAGTTTGTGACCTGGAGGAAAAGCTAAACTGATAAAAACTTTAATCTTCAGCATCATCAGTTTTTCCCCCGTTACTCTGTTGAACATTAGAAATGGACCGCCACAGATCCCGCAGCCCCAACTCTAGCTACCATCACAAGTCAGCATACAGACAAGAACGAGGCGACAGCAGAAGGAATCACGGTGACGGTACACGCTTCAGACCAACCAACCCTTACCAGCATCAGTCTGGGTCATTACCACTGAGCTCTCAAACTTTGAGCACAAGAAGGGAGCTTTATGAGAGAGACTTTCCTTTGTATAAACAACCAGTGGAGGTGGGATGTTTCTCCCTCGACTCTCAGCGCAGATTTTTCAATGACAGCAGACAGTTGAGATACTATGTGGAACCTGACAGACATCCTAATTTTGACTTGAAAGATGGATACAAGGAGCGCTACATAAAAAGAGATGAAAATGTAAAGGAGAAGCTGGACCATATTCTTCGATGGATTGTAGCCAACAGATCAAAGCTTAAATTAAGGGAGACCCCTGGCTCATCGTGGTGAGTGTAGCTGTTTGTTTACTGCTGCTTTCTGTTTCATTTCCAGATCATCACACTAAGCCAATATTAATGAACACGTTGTGTATATTCTCTAGTTCCCATATAGCCTTTGTGCCTGCAAGACAGTTATTCTTTGATCCACCTCTGCTCCTCCCAGTGCTTTAGATGCCCACTTTGTGACATGGCGCGGTCACCTGACGAAGCTGCTGACTACTCCTTATGAGACAAAGGAAGGATGGCTGCTAGCAGTCACCAAATTCAATGGCACACTTTACATCAGTGAGGTGGAAACAGAAGCTGCTCGCAGGGAAAGGGAAAACCGCCCGGAGAGGAACAAAGAGATGATGTACTGGGGATACAAGTTTGAACAGTACACATGTGCAGGTAGGTGTAGCAGTGTCATAGAGATTAATTCCACTTTGCAGATGTCATTATGCGGACATATTTCAATATTTATCCAATCATTTTCTGCCAAGAAAGCAAAATTATAAGTTGTAATATAATTTTAGCATTTAATTTTTTAAAAGATTATTTCATTTTAACAGTGCATATGGCATAATAATTTTATTGAAACATTTATTTTGTATTTACCTTGTTTTTTTTAATGGCACAACTCCACCTTCGTACTTTACAAACAGAACAGTGAAGCACAAGGTGCAAAAGTCCAGCCTTGAGCATGCACTGTAAAAAAAAAAGAACCACAAAGTTATTACGGTAAAAGGTATGGTATTAGAGAAAAAAAATGTCTTTTTTTTCCTGATATTTTTGGCATACATTAAACAAAATATTATCTATAGATTATATATTTATAAGTAGACTTGTGTGCTTACTATAAACAACTCAAATCCTATGTCACACCTGGTTTTGTGTAAATAAAGTTGTTCATATACTCGGACCATATAATGCATATATAGACATAAAATAGGTGCTTAAGTGATAACATTTCACCTTTGTCCTCACCTACAGACACCGTCCACAGTTTACCTGATGCCAGTGGAGTGGTTAACACCAATGAGGCCTTTTGTACTGTGGTTCAGACTCGGCTCGCAGATCACAAACTTCTCTTTTCTGGCGAGGTGGACGGTCGGGATAAAGACCCCAATGCCCCACCTCCTCCTGCCTGTTATGTGGAGCTGAAGACCTCTGTGGAGATGTGCACACCCAAACAACGCAGCAATTTCCACAGGTGGCTGGCACGGCAAAATCCCACATTGTAAACAGGCTTTTTGTCATGTGTGCATGAATGTTGGTAATTTTATTATTTCTTTTAATTTTATCAGGTTCAAACTGCTTAAATGGTGGGCTCAGTCTTTCCTCCCTGGAGTCCCTCGTGTTGTGGCAGGTTTCAAGGATCATGACGGAGTTGTTGTTTCTGTGGAAACTTTTCTCATCTCAAAAATGTCACAACTCATCAAGGTGCAGAAACAATAAATGAATGCCACAGGAAGTGTAACAATGCTTCTACAAATTAAGTCTCATATGCGTCTTTTTTACAGAATGAAGAAAACTGCTGGAAGCCAACAGTTTGTATGAACTTCTGCTGCGACTTCCTGTCTTTTGTGAAGCGTATGGCCACTGAAGACAATCACAAGTGAGTACTAATAAACTATACTTTTCATCTTTGTCAAGTTGAAATAAAAATGTTAGTCTCTGTTAATTTTCAGGGTTGTGTACCTGTTCTCCTGGGAGCCCCGCAGAGATGTGACCTTCTCCATCCACAATGACTCGCAGTATTCCTTCCTGCCACACTGGTACATCGAGGAGATGACCAGTAGTCGACACTAAGTCAACCATGATGTAAAACATGATGACCCTCAAATTGATGGCTGTTTACATTAAAATATTGATAATTTATTCAGTCACTGTAAATAAAACAACTTTATTTTCCTCAGTTTTCTAGTTTAACAATAATTTAGATCTATAAACAATGTTAATTAAAAATTAATGTTAATCTTTTTGTAAATAAGGCATGTCACAAACAAATGTTATGTAAACACGTGAGTCAGTTTTTAATAATGAAAATAAAGCAGTGATTGACACCTCTGGTGGTGTCTTGTAATTGTCATCCAGATGTTTCTCTACCTTTGTTGTTGCGTTTTCTAGTTAAAATGTTTTAATTTCTTTTTTGTCAGCAGGACAATGAAAAATCTACCAGGACGGTGAAGAGTAGGAGCTCACTGAATCTAGGTGCCTTGCTTTTAACTGCATGTTAAGAAAACAGTGAGCTGCTTCCCTCATCAGCCATTTCTCTGAACCCCCTTCTGGTAGTTTCATTGACAAAGTGCTCAAATGAAGCATTAGATTATCCCAAAGGCTGTGATTTTCCACATGTGATGCTATGAAATACAATTAAAAGCAAAACCTTGATAAAGCAACTTCACCAGACTAAGCAAGGGAGTGAAATCATTTCAAGGAGAAAAAAAAGTTAAAGACAGCAGAAGCTTTCATTCACCAAATCACAGATACAGTGAGGAAAATAAGTATTTGAACACCCTGCTATTTTGCAAGTTCTCCCACTTAGAAACATGGAGGGGTCT
>JBAMHW010000023.1:14633485-14643662 GCA_037177495.1 Rhadinocentrus ornatus
TACGGGGCAATTGCCAAGCAGCTTGGTGAAAAAAGATCCACTGTTGGAGCAATCCTCAGAAAATGGAAGAAGCTAAAAAGCCCTCAGACTGGGGCTCTATGCAAGATCTCACCTCGTGGGGTGTCAATCATCCTAAGAAAGGTGAGGAAACAGCCCAGAACTACATGAAACTACGAAGAAAATTTCAGACCCTTCGAAGATTTCTAAGTGGGAGAACTTGCAAAATAGCAGGGTGTTCGAATACTTATTTTCCTCACTGTAGATATTGTACGGTACTGCAGCACCAAGAAACAGAAGACACCTGTGTGACAAAATGTGCATACAGTAAACTGACCATTACAATAATTATGATAGAAAACCACCACTCAGCACTAGTTGTCTAATGTGTTTAGGTAATTTAGTCACATTACATTACTCAATTCATTTAAAATTTAGTTATGCTACAACTTCAGAGGCACTTTGCATCAACTGCAGTATTTATACATATACATTCTGTTAAACTCATAGTAGGGTTAAGTTCTGATTGCCATTTGTGGTAAATAAACTTCAGCTTTTATACAGTATAGTCAACTTTCAGAGCTGGAAGAGTAGGTCCATATTTTACACACATCTATTTTTCCCCCACCATCATTAATATAACCGTTTATCTGTGTATAACAATGGGATTCACATATTTAAAAAAAAACGCTTTTATCAGGGCTGCAGTTTCTCTCTGCCTTGCAGGACATCAAAGCTGGTTAAAGTCATAGTTATGACACAAGATACAGTAATACCCCAGCGGCCGAGAATAAGGAAACACTTAAATATTGGTCTCATCATGTACAGTAAACCCCTGATGTTGAGGTAAAACTTTGGGTGACAGGGTTAGTACCACCAGTGCTGGAAGTATTCTGGGAGTTAAAAGCAAGGAAACACTGTTGGTTCTCTACATATTTACTACATTACGTCAAAATCAAATTACCTCAAATGAACAAGCGTCATGATTGCTGGCAGATTCCAGTTTAAGAAATAAGGTTATAATTTTCTCATCTGTCAGCTTAACAATGCAAATTGACTTCAGAAGTAGGGAAAGTTTTCTTTTCTTCATTTTTAATTGACGCCACCTCTACTTTGTTTTATGAACTACTGAGAAGAATTAAGGAACACAGCAGACAGGGGGTCAGACACTGGTTTACTAAATCTGTCTCCCCAGGCAGAAGTAGTAAAATCTAAGCCAAAAGGTTGTCACAAGTATTAAAGCCACTACTGGTCATAAGAGTTTATGGAGAGCGGGCAAATCTGTGGCCTCAAAGGCACAGACTCCAACTGATATTACAATATGTACAAGGATTTATACAATTCCTTGCATTATTATACATCATCAGCGAGGATTAGACTTAACCCTCTTGATGAAGAGTGCACTAATGCTGTATTGAATTCAAGTATCTGCTTTCAGTGCTTCAGCTTCTTGTTCAGACCCATTACTTTAAAGGTTGTAGATGTGATCTTCTCATAAACAACGAACATGAGGGCAGCTGTCAGCACCGTCTGCAGAAGTTTGGCCTCCAGGCCTTTGTACAGACCAAGAAAGCCGTTCTTTCTGCAACAAACAGAAAACATGCGTATAAATGACCATCAGGGAGTCCTGCTCACTGTGACAGTAGAAGTTTGGGAATTTCTTCAGCTGCTACACTCACTTGATCCTGTCCATGAAGAGGAGGAAAATATTCGAAAGGCTCCCCATCAAACCACCTTTGCTGTCACCTTTATACTGGCCAAACTAATGAAGAAACAAGCTGAGGGTTATGCCACTGAAATTAACCATTATTTACTTTATAACCAGATCCATAATTTGTAAAAAAAAAAAACAACAACAACAAAAACATTTCATCCAGTGTAACAATAAGTTTAAATGTTCTAGGTTTCTGATAAATGAAAATTATTTTAAGCAGATCTGACTAATTGTTGTTTTTGGTCTTTTGTAACTGAAATTTACTTAAAATATGCAAATCTAACACTTCATTAGCCTTTAACAGCAGCTAATGTTAAATAATTGCACTTTTTGGTAATGAGAACAAAGGAATGAGATGTTACATCAAGTATTTACCCTGAGGATGGCTTGGACTGTCTGGAGAGGGTATGTTGCCGTGGTAGCGATGGCCTTGGCAACTGCTCCAATGAGAAAGATCTTTGCTGATGATATCTGTTTCAGGAGATAAAGATGCAAAAAAGTTTTCTAATTAAATTAGTTTAAAATCACACAACAAAAATTGTGTTACAGATTCCAGAAACAAGTATTTCTTGTGTACCCTCACCTTCCTCCCTCCCTTGCCTGCCTTCCTCTTAATGGCTTCATAAAACATGAACTGGACAGCTGGGTTGAGGACGAGGAGGAGAGACGGCAGAGTGCTGCTCCAGAGAGTTCCAACCCCCTCGTTGGCAATGATCTGCGAGAAAGCATCTAAAAGGGGAAAGCCCAGATGAAGCAAAGCTCTGCAACTAAGTAATAACAAAGAAATAAAATGCATCTGAGGTGTTGAACTATGATACAGATATATCACACACCAAAAATGCCTGTGTACTGGGTTTGATGGAGGTCTTCATTTCGGAACTTGACTCCCTGCAGCTTCAGGCGTGTGTTGACCACCCACATGGGAGTGGTCAGGATCACGTTTGCCACCCCTACAGGAATAACAGATTTTTATTTATTTACTCATTTCTTTTAGGTTTTTAAAGAGTAATGATTAAAGATACTTTTGTATTTTTATGGGGTTTATAAGGGCTACAAAGCAGTTCTTAGTTAAACAAGGAATTACAGTAACTTTAAAGGAAAATTATTATGAAATGAAGCATCTGTGTTAAAAAACTTACTTTAGTTTCAACAATACATACAATGCCTTTGGGAGACCGAACATAACTATTTTTATTTTGAAAGGAAAACTCTCCTGGGAATCTTTAAGTCTTTAAGCATTTTAACATGTTTCTTTACCTGCTACAATCCCTATCAGCAGGTCTTTGCCAGGGCTGGACTTGCCGGGTCCAGCTTCTGTTGCCTTCTTCAGTGCATTGAAGGTATAGAAGTAAACAAAGTTGGAGCAGCAGAGGCTGGAGATGACTGGGAACCATCCTCTGTACAAAGACAGACTGGGAGAAACAGTGATATGAATGGTGAACCTTTAGCCGAGTAACCACATCAGACTAAAACTTAAGAGAGAGGGAACTGGTAAAAGTTATTTAGTCATCATACTAAACTGGACTCCAGATATGCTCTGAAACATCAAAATATTTGGTAACATTTAGACTGAAAAACTAAACTTACACGCCCTCTTCCTTTGCTATCTCCGCCAAAATGACAGGGGTAGAGGTAGACTTTCTATTTTCATCCACTGAAAGAAAAACAAAACACAAGTGGCAAAAAAAAAGTTATCTATTAGTACTCTGAGCTGAACTGTTACAGAGAAACAAGTTCACGCACAAAGATCATCTTACTGGACACAAGGAGTAGTACTCCCAGGTGATAGCACCAGGTTATCTCCGCTTGTACTTGACAGTTGCAATTTGTAACGGAGGCTACATATTGGGGCTGTTAAGGGCGTAACACAAGGGTGTTCACCTAGCAGAGAACAAGCACTTTCATAGACTCCAGATAGTGTGTTTAAATGACAATTTTAGACAATATAAAGGGAAAAAAGGATATCTAAAGCAGAATCAACTTAAAATATGAGAATAAACTATATGCTCTCTAATCGTTTATGACTGTCTAGAAATTTTTGTGGAAATACAAACTACTTTTACATGTTTGGGACAAAGTTATAGCTGTGAAGCTTTAACCTCAACTCATCCAGCTCTGTTTCAGCTTATTTCAATCAGATTACCTCTGATAACACCTTCAACTCACCCTGGAGTCTGCTTTTGGCCGTGTCCAGGGGAAAGAAGACGGTCATGGCTGTCACACTCCCCTACAAGGAAATTTATTACATCACAATCGACTCTTACTTCCACAAAAATCATTATCAAGATGGCAAAGTGTTATGTCACTCCCCCATTATTACAATTTTTTATTTTTTTTTTACAATGATTTCCTTCAAAGTCATAATGTTGCTGCAAACTTAAAATATTGAGAAGACACTGTGTTATCTCCAGTTGTCTCGGTTTAGCACTTAAACTCACCATTGCACCTGCCACCGCATGAACCAGCGTCTCGTAAGACAGAAGGCCAACAGCCGAGCCACCGTTGTCGGGCATCTCTGCAGGATCTCCCGGTCAGGCAGCAAGTACTCGAAGCGGGGAAGTTACCACGGAGCGACCCAAGGGAGGACAGTTGATGCGCGGTCCGGTTGGTCGAGCAGTGGGGACAGTGGAGGCCTGAGACAATACGTCCCGACTACAAATCCATGATGTTTATGAGACCGGAGGCGGCCAGGAAGAGAAAGCAAAGACAAGAAAAACTATGGCAAGACGTTTCCCCTGACAGCCTCCACTGATTGGTCGAGCCGAGTCGACACGTTTCTTCTTCTAATATTATTTAAAGGAAAGTTTAAATGAGGTTTACTGCCATCTACTGGACATGAGGGTAAAGTGGTCCTCGCGGAGGTTGTTAATCATTTCCCCAACACTCGCAGAACTTTTGAATAAATCATTTGATTATACTGGCAAAACTTTGTTACATAAATGTTGCTTTTCATGAATTTCTCTGCTTCTTTAAGCTTTTAAACATGACTTCAATTTGTTTAAAAGCACATTAAAACTGATTTTCCAAAGGCCTTATGTTATTTGAATACACAAGTTAGCTTTTTAAATGAGGCATATGTGTATGCTTGTGTAGATATGTATATCTTTTTCAAATTGGTAAAAATGTTTGCGTTTAATATTTGTTTATTATTTTTAAGCTCAATCTTTATATTTAAAAACACTTTGTTTTGTCAGAAATGTCATACTGCTGTGTTGATTTTTCAATAGAAAAGTTCCCATTGCTTCATAGTTTGTTGCAAGTGCATGAAGCCTGACTGGAGGCAAGTTTGTGCATGTCCATGTGAACATGCATGTGAGCGCCCTAAAACACGTGCATGTTTGCATGCCTAAGTTTTGTCTGTACATCTTGTAATGCAATAGAAAATCTTCTTTCCAGTAGGAGCATATCATGTCCTGGACTTTAAGGATCATGTATGCAAATTACTATCAACAAAATATGCTATAATTTGTATAGCATAGTTTATTTCAGCATGGTGATGTTGTGATTAGCACTTTCAGCTCACAGCAAGAAGATCACTGGTTTGGGTCTTGTTGATGCCTTTCTGTGTGGAGTTTGCATGTTGTCCCTGTGCTGGTGTGGATTATCTCTGCATAGTTCAGTTCCCTCTTACAGCCCAGAAACATGCATGTTTGGTTAAGTGTTGATTCTTAATAGACCCCGGTTGTAAGTGTGCATGGCTGTTTTTGTTGTTTGTCTCTGTGTTGGCCCTGTGATGGACTGACAACCTGTCATGGGTGTATCTCGCTTCTAGCCTGATAGCAGCTGTGACAGGCTCCAGCTTCACCATGACCATGAATTGAATTAAGCAGGCCTAGAATATTGATGGATAGATTTCATTGTAGACCTAACAGTAAAATAAATTGTTATATTTACTTAAATACCATTTATAATAAAAACAAACATCATGGTGAAAAAATAGAAATATAATGTTTCTCTTGGTTTTACAGTATAAAAAGTTGATAGTTTTGTTACAGTTTAAATGGAAAACATCAACAACTTGGTGGAAGTTACAATCAATTTGACAATAGATATTTTTCATTGTGCTCTCCATAAGCTTTCAGAGCTTTTAGTTAGGGATGATGATTAGCTGTAACAGGAAATGGTGCAGCTGACAGCAGTGAACTGGACTTTGCTTTTGTTTTATGGCTCAGAGCTGTCATACGCCCAGTGATCACTTTGTTTGTTCAGCTCTGTAGTCATTGCTGCTTATTTGACACTAGAGGAGGGACAAAAGGAGAGACAGTATAAGATTTGTCTTTTTTCCCCGTATTTCTTATGAGAGATGTCTAGGTACCACAAAGCAGCGATTGATGGTTACTTGGACCTCTTGAAGGAGGCCACGAGGAAAGACCTGAACACTGCGGATGAAGATGGCATGACTCCCACCCTGCTGGCTGCTTTTCATGGGCATGTCGATGCTCTTCAGCTCATATGCAGCAGAGAGTAAGAATGATTTACTCTTCTCTATTTATAATAGATTAGACAGAGTTTAAGTATTTTTTTAAATAAAGATAGATCGGTACTTTTCCATGTTATAATCATGATGTAGATTATATATGTCTGTTTTATTAATGTGGAAAGCAGGTCATTTGGACATGGATTTTGATGTAACTAATTTAAATAGGTGTATGATTATCTAAAACTGAAATTAAGATTACACCTGAGCCATAAATGATGATCACGGAACAAAGGTTAACATTACTAGACAGGAAACTGAATGGCTTAGAAAGCTTAATTTCTATAGATTTCATTGCTTAAGTTACTTCATGTAGAGCTAAATGTACAGCAGTTTTTATTTACCAAACTATCAGGAAAACTTCCTTTCTTTCTCTCCCATGAACTGAGCCAAATGTTTAATCAGCCAAATTTAATGCTGTTAAACAAAAGAGCCCTTCATCTCTGCTCACCACCCCCACCTACAGATCTCATTCAGAGTAACAAAAGACTGGCTGAAAAATCTTGCTTCAGTAAAGATAAAAGAAGAATATATGTAATGGGGAATAATGAGTGTCAGCTACGTGGCCAATTTGAACTGAAACACTTTGGCTTTGCTCATAGCCAGCATGAGCTGGGAAATAATGGCAAAGTGTTGCAAAAACATAGCAACCTGATGTTTTATTGCCAGCAATTAGCAGAGCCTTACAAAAGAAAGAAACAGTGAAACAGTTGACCTATTTTCATCTTTATAAAAAAGAATAACTAATCATAACATAGAGGTAAAAGAACAAGAAACCAAAACTGGGTAAATGGGCAGAAAAATAAAACAACGACAGCATGGAAGACAATGATCGGCCAAAGAACAAACAAAACCTGTTTATATATATACTAGGAAAGACAGAATACAACAGAATACACAATTAATTCAAGCAAGCTTTACAACAGGAAACTTGAGGTAAGGTTACCAAAGTCCATCCATATTCTCACCCTTTCTCTAATGGAGAGCCCAGATACCTTGTGGAGGGAAAAAATTTCAGCTGCTTGTATCTACAGTCTCATTCTTTTGGTCACTACATACAGCTTGTGACTATAGGTGAGGGCAGGAGTATAGATGGGCCAGTAAATTGCAAGCTTCACCTTTCATCTCAGCTTCATGACAGACTAATCAGTTGCCATTCTCCTGCTTCTTCCCATGCTCTTGATCAAGACCCAAAGTCTTCATCTTAGGGCGGGATCTGGAGCACTCCATCCATTTCAGCTCAGGAACATGGTCTCAGGTTTGGAGGTGCTGATAATCCTCATCCCAGTCACTTCACACTCAGCTGCAAACTGTTCCATTGACAGTTGAAGATCAGAGTCTTAGGAAGTAAACAGGACCACATCATCCAGTAGAGACTCAGTCCTTTTAGTCCTCCAAACTGAAACACCTTGGTTGCACCTAGAAATTCTCTCCATAGTAGTTATGAACAGAAATGGGAACAAAGACGAGCCTTGAAAGAGTCCTGTGAGAGGTTGCCAAAGTGAAGGAGAAAAACTGTTTTTTAAAAAGCATAATAAAACAAAGATGCAAAGAATGTACCAAAATCCCACACACAAAGGCACAAGATGGTGTTTCATGTCAGATATTCATCCAAATAAGCAAATATCACAGACTATAAAATATCACAGATTAATTACAAAATCTACAAACTGTACAAATTTTAGTAAATAAAGATTTTTTATTCTTTCTTCTCACATTAGGCTTCTCATGTGTTTATAAAACTGTTTATAATGAAGTTTAAATTAAACTGTACCCATACTAGCTTCAACAGTAGCCTGATGCTAACACGCTGATGCTCAAATAGTAACAATTATGTACACTAATATGAATATCAGAGGAACTAATTCAGTACTATTACTATATTTACTGTTTATTTTTGTAAAATTAACTCTGATAACAGCATCAAGATAATGTCTAAAAATCACATAGACACTTTTTAAAATTATTTGTCCTATTGTGTTTTACAGAGGAGAACCCAATAGGAGTGACATCTGGGGAAACACACCACTGCACCATGCAGCAGCTAACGGCCACATGCACATCCTCAGCTTTCTGGTCAACTTTGGAGCCAATCTTTTTGCACTGGATAATGAATTCCACACAGCTATGGACGTTGCTGCGTCTCGTGGCCACATGGACTGTGTGCGTTTTCTCGATGCTGCTGCCTCACAGCAAACCAACCACAATTCAAAAAAGGTTGCTAACTTGAAAAAAGAGGCCCAAAAGGAAGCAGAGAGAAGAGTGAAACTCTGCGAGAAAGTGAAGAAGAAACACCAGACCAAGATGGATAAAATGCACCGTGGAGCAGGCAGCACTGGGTCGGTTTCAGAGGCGAACATGGCATCAGGATACTCAGATGGTGGGACCACGACTGGCATCAATGAACAGTTCTCCAAGCTTATCGCTGCAGAAAAATCTGGCTCTCTTACAGCCAGGCTTAAAGGCACATTCCAGAGGAAAGGTGGGAACAAAGAAAAAGGCACACTGCAGAGAGATGGAAACGTTATCTTCTTTAAACAAGAGAATGTAGGATCTGAGAAACCCGAGTTTCTAGATGTCTTCAATGAGCAAGACGAGAGCATGTTTGATGAGGATGGGATGTCAAAATTTGAAGACGATGAAGGCAACACAGAATCAGGCCAAGTCAAACAATCGATCTTCAACCGGCCAGGCCTTGGAGGTCTGATTTTCATGAAGAAGATGAACCAGGAATCAGAGGATATTCCCAGAGGGAACAATGAAAGTCTTGGCTACCTTGTTCAGAATAAGTTGTTTGAAGGTGAGGAAGATACTGCTGGCTTTGAGGAGACTGGTGAAGTTGACCTTCCATGGGATCAGGAAGATTTGGGATTGGATGATGATGAAGATGAAGAAAGTTATCCTTTGGATGTATTCATGTCAGCCATCTCCTTGCCAGAGTTTGCTCTTACTTTCAGGAGAGAGCACCTGGACTTGGAGGCGCTCATGCTTTGCTCTGATGAAGACCTGAAAGGCATCCGCATCCAGCTAGGGCCCAGGAAGAAGATCTTGGAAGCTGTTGCTCGAAGAAGCAAGGCAATAGAGTCTCCTGGTATCATGAAGGAAAGCTCCTTGTGATCCATCATAATCAACACTGTTTTATACACTTACATATAATTTGTTTAATCCTCTCTTTTGAAGAGAGAAATAATCATTTGATTTCCTGTATAAATCTAAAGTGATTTAGCAAACTTCAAAAAAACAATCTCCACATCTTCGATTTATAAACACATTATAACATTCTCTACATATACATAATTATCTGAGTCTAATTAGAGGCTGTGCAGGTTCATCTAAGAGTGTTAATGGTACTCTTGATAAGTTTGGATTAAAAAATGACCTTAGGACTTTGTAAATGCAAAAAATAGAGATATTGTGGTTCAGAACTTGCAATTATTTAACATCAGAAATGATTCAAGGGGTCTTTTTTTGATTTGATCAACCTTCTTTTGACCATTAACAACCTAATTGTTTAACAAATAAAGCATGTTCGCATGATATCCATGTCCCTTTATTTTTTATGCATTTTTTAATTAAATATAATTGCAAAAACTGTATCATTTAAAAATGCTATTATAACAAAAATAAGGATTTTGTTCTAGTAAACAACAGGGATTACAATATTTGTCATATTACAACAAGCCATCATGAAAAATCCATAAAACTGCTTTTTTCTTTAAAATGTACAACCCAATATTTACAGTCGCACAAAGTAAATGGTCAGTGTGCAGAATTAGGAAACAAACTGTTCAATTTATTTGAATCAGGTGTGTTGGAGCAGGGAAACATCTGAGAGAACTGGAGTTTGACATCACTGATAGATACCTTTTTTTTTTTTTTTTTTTTTTTTTTTTTAAACAAGGCAAAAACAAAGCAAAACCTTAAAAAAAGTTCCCAAGCCACTGCTTCCTTTTGAAAAACTCAAAAAAAAAACTACCAGAGGGACAAAC
>JBAMHW010000023.1:14643762-14664906 GCA_037177495.1 Rhadinocentrus ornatus
AGGGGGAAACAAAATGGTCGATTTATTTGGAGCAGGGGGGGGGGAGGAGGGAAAAAGCTGAGGGAAATGGGGGTGGACACCACCGAGGGGGAATTTTTTTTTTTTTTTTTTTTTTTTTTTTTAAGCAATGTCAAAACAAAGTAAAACCTTAAGAAAGATTTCCAAGCTAATGATTCATTTTGGGAAACTTAAAAGAAAAACTGCTAGAGGGGCAAATATTATTTCAAACTGCTAAACAAATCAATAAATTGTAGCAATTTTCCCCCAAATCTCATCTGATCCTTACTTTAATTTCTGCTTGAACTTGACCATGGAAACTGTTGGGGATATATATGTTTATATTTCTAAGAGTATAAAACAAATAAAACGTGTCAAACCTATGGGGTTTTGCAGCCTATAAGGATTACTCTTTTGACTGAACTGCTGTATAGCTAAATAAATAAATAAATAAAAAATATATAAACTAAATGTGTTAAAAATAACTTATGTCACTTTTAAAATTGGGTCACCTTAAGAAAGACTGGCCAGCTGAAGAAAACACGAAACAGGAAGTTTTTGAGGCGAATCGTCTTAAATTATTCTTCGTGTATTGGATCGGAGACTGGGACGAAACAGGAGACACTCTCTACTTTGATTGGTGGGTCTTGTCAGGGACTGTTAGATGATTGGTTGTTAATGTGAGGAGAAGGCGGGTTTTTTAACCATAACCGATACAATCTGACGCCAACGATGTTAAAATGTACATTGAAGTGGGCGGGGCTTCCGGTGATGGGCGTTATGAAGGTTGCGACTAAAACTGGTTTGTACTGTATGTGGGAGAGTGTGTCCGCTCTGTAGCAGTCACGACTATGTTGTACAGGTATCGTGTTTGTGTGATGGAGTTGTCAAACGTTTATATTCACCTGTTCGCAAATCGCATGCATGTTTCTGAGCTTACATATTAGTTTAACTTGGTAAAAAGTCGCTTGTTTGCGCCGCTGCATCTGAGCTAAGCCTCATTAGTGAGACAATCTGGCTTCTCCGCCTTGTTGCCGCTCGACCTTTGCAAATCTTAAAAATCACAACTCGTTTGAACTGTCTTCAAGCGAGTTATTTTCCGAGTTAGTACTTACTTAAGTTTAGGTTAGCGTAACTTAACCTGTTTGTTTTACCCCTCAGGATTGCCTAGCACAGTCAGATATGGCTGAAGTAATTGCCGTCAGTTTGCACTTGCCGTCCACTATGAACGCCATCTTCCAGATCCAGGAGTACGCCGACACCTCTCTTGTTTCTACCGCCGCTCCCCCGGCCTCTCAGAGCAGCGAGGACTACCTGTTTGTGGAGACCAGACACCCCAACACTGTCCTGCAGGGCCTTAACAGCTTGCGGCTCAACAACGCCTTCTGTGATGTGACTCTCTGCTGTGGAGGCCAGGAGTTCCCCTGTCATCGCATTGTGCTGGCTTCTTTTAGCTCATACTTCCAGGTAAACGCATTTCACATTAGGTAAAGACACGAAAAGACACACACACACAGAAATCCACTTGTAGTTTAATAGCTCGAACCTTGTGACATAAAACATGATGAAAAACATATGACATGATACAATGAGGTCATCACAAATACATTTATATATCACATGTACATGAAACTGCATGTACAATACGCACAATAGGATAATAATTCTTTTAAAAAATCAGGTGCCTACTTAAACCAATTTGAAAGCTCAAGTCAGGCATATAAATACAAAATCTGTATTTAAAAGCCTAGTGACTAAATATGAGATGTGTCAAGGTCAGGGCTCCAATTCACATGCTAGAAAATCACGTGTTTGTTTTTCCTTCCCTGTCCTCAGGCAATGTTCTCAGCTGATCTGATAGAGTCCAAACAAGAACGTGTTGCCATCAATGGTGTTGAACCTCAGATGATTGGCATGCTGGTGAGCTATGCCTACACATCAGAGGTCTACATCTCCAAGGCAAACGTTCAGGTAAGGCAAGTGTGCCAAGTCCAGTCCTCGAGAGCAACTAATCCGCAACTTTTCGATGGATCCCTTCTCCACCCCTGAATCAATTGAATGGGTCATTACCAGGCCTCTGCAGAGCTAAATGACATACCCATATTCAGCCATTTGATTCTGGTTTCTTGGAGAAGGGATGCATCTAAAAGTTGCAGGATTGTAGTTCTCGAGGACTGGATTTGGACACACCTCAGGTAACGTCACCTTTTCCACCTCTTCCTCTCCAACGCCACCCTCCATACTTGTGTGCTCAGAACTGATTTGATTTGTCGTAGGCGCTGCTGGCAGCAGCCAATCTGCTGGATGTGATGGCTGTTAGAGAGGCTTGTTGCCACTTCATGGAGCGTCAGATGGATGAGATGAACTGTGTGGGGATTCACTGCTTTGCTGAGGCCCACTCTTGCAAGGTGCTGGAGAAACGCAGCATGGACTACATCCTGGAGAATTTCAGCAGCGTTTGCCAGCAGGTGAATGTGTTGCATTCAGTTGGATAGATTCACAAACAAGAGGGTTTCATAAGCTGGATACAATTTTTATCAAAATATAGATAATTTTGTCTTGCCATTCTGATTCTGTTTTTATTATGGCAGCTGAAGAATTTATGGTGCCTTGTTCTCGGAATTTAGAATTCCAAGGAATTCTTGCCAGAAATAACAGTGATCTAGTTTTTTATCCTAGCGGCAAACTTGTAAATTTCAGAGGACACTGAGATTCCAGATTTGAAGATGGCTTTGCCCAGTAACACCTGTAGTCCATTGTTTTCTTTTAAAAAATCCTTAATAATATTTTGGTTCGTTAAGTTTCTAATGTTAACAGCAGCGAGTTATAATAGTGTGTTGAAGCCCCATTAATGTGATCTTTTTAGCCAGGTGCTTTGTCAAAAGTGTCACTTCTCGAGGCCCCATTTAACAGCTCATTTGGTAGTGCTGGTCTGCAGGTTATTTGATATCCAGCAGTCATTCTGTCAATATGTAAACTACATACCGGTGGATATGTAAACATAATGAGATACTCGTGTGTTTTCTAAATTTCCAAGGGTGTGTATGTACAAAATGGGGGCAGGAAGTGCTTGTGTGACAGGGACATCAGGTGAGAGGGATGGTTGTGCTTTATTGACTCTTGTTTAGGAATAAGAGTGTTTTGACAGTTTTGGGGTTCAGGCAATTCCTCTTCTTTTAAAAAAATACCTTCATCATTAGTGATACCTTCATCTAAGGTATCACTATCTCACATTGAATGCCACATTAATCATTTTTCTCCAGTATGTGAGCAGTCCCACTAGAGGGGAGAAAACAATAGAGCTGCTGTATGCAAACAATATGGATGCACAGAGCTCATCTCATCTCACCTTCTGCCATACCTCTCTTGTGAAGAAACAGCCTCTGACCACAAGGACGGTGACATTGCAGGGTGCCAGAATAACTTTTTTTACGAGGAGCACAGTGGCAAGCAGAAAATTTAGGGGCGCCTTGCATAGTAAATATTCACATTTCCTCTCATTTTTACTGTATTAGTGATAAATACTTCAACAATAAATTCAAAAATGACAGTGTTTACAATTCACATTTTTTTGTGCAGCAGTTGACATAACATAAAAAATCTTACTGGCCGCACTAATGGAAAACAAGTAGACATAGAACTTGTCAAATCAGATTTGATGAATTGATTTGATTTTCACTTTGTAGTCGAAGCAGAACGGCAACTTTGTCACCATCATCCCCCATAGGGCATGGCATGACTTGTCCATGTAGTTCCTGGCAATAAACAGCTTTAGGGACTGATACTCCTCTCCTGCCACTGTTGCCAACTTCTCAGTAAAAAAAGTAGCTATTGGCTGTCCTAGAAGTCGCTAATTAGCACAGTCAGACTAGTACATATAGTTGTAATGGATGCTGCCATAAACAGGGATGTCACCGAAAGGCTAAAATTGATATAAAAAAACAAACAGCAAAAAGATAAATAAAATAAATGAATAAAATAAATAATAATTCTTTCAATATTTTCTTTATGTTTAGTTGCAATTTAAGTGTATTTTGAGTCTGGAACATGTCACAACACTTAACATTTTTAATTTTTTTGTCCACACTCTTCATTAATAGACATTACTATCTGACGGTAAGCCAGCGCAGGATCATCCAGCAGCAGCTTTGCACGTTTCATTTTCAGCCTTGTCATGAAAAGGAGGTGAATGTCATCTGCTCTATAGACAGCTGGAAGCTGCTGCTGCGTGAGCCTCATATGACTGCTTTTGGAAGGAAGGGGTGTGCGCAGCATCCGCTCCTCATTGGGAAGCGTAAACTACATTCGTCACGGCAGTCTCCAAAAGTCTCCAATAATACCAGAAAAAAGTCGCTACATGTGTTGCTAGTCGCTTAAAAAAGAAAAAAAAAATCACTAGAGGGGTCTTAAAACTCGCTGAATCTAGCGACAAAGTCGCTAAGTTGGCGGCACTGAGGAATAATAAAGAGCAGAAGTTTGTTGGCGACAAAATAAATTCAGTTATTACTACTTGAAAAAGACTGGCAAATGTAATGGTCGCCATTGCGCGAGTAGATGAAAAATTCACTCGCGCTGTCTCACGTTTTAATCGCAACATGCAATAAGCGCTCCAGACTGCGAGCATTTGCTCTGCTCTGCCCTGCTTTGTGGTCAGAGGAGGCCCATTGGATGCTGCAGGGCTGTTTTGATGTGACTGTCTGGTCATCATGGACTCACAGAGGTCACCACAGACTACATCTGATTCCACTTATGTCTCCCCTTCCTCCTTACTCCTCAGTCTCCTGCCATCTCGTACTTTATACCTCCTTCATCACTTAGCCACTTTGCACTTTCCACACTCTATAGAAACACACGTTATTAATCTGCTTTCACTGTAGACCAGGTCCAGTACAGGCTGCTGGGACTGCACTGGCAAGTCTGTGGGACCAAACAGTGTCAACCCCAGGGTACTTATAACTTAAAGCCACCCCGCTTTGTGGAGTTCTCCATCACATGACCCTCAAACTTCAAAAAGTGGAAGACTTGATGTCTCATTCCTTTGCCAACCATGCGACAACCCTAAGGGCTACAGACGTGTGGCCCATTAGAGACTTGTCCTGGACCAGTTCCAGCCCATGGTTCAGTTACATTTACATCCACTCCAGTTCACTCTAACTTGGAGTTGAGGCCATCTTCTATCTGCTGACGCTCACCTGGACAAGCCAGTGACTTCAACAGGGACTTCAGGTTTGTTTGATGATTCTACAGTAGATGGTTGGATCGCAGAGTAAATGATTCAGAACTGTGGTGGAAAACATTGTCATGTGGTGCAAGCAAAACAATCTGTAACTCAATGTAACAGTAAAACCACAACGGACTCAACAAAGTTTTCCGTAAAGCCAGTCATGTTGCGGGTGTGGAGCTGACAATGGTGTCAGAGAGGGGTGTAACATATAAAATCTTCCTTCAATGCCAGCAGTGAAACTGTTAGGCCCGAGAGTGATTAGTGGGTAGAAAGCTGTGGTCACTTTCATTTAATGCTGATACATGCTGTATTTTCCTTCCTCCAGGAGGAGTTTCAGTCTCTGTGTGTAGACAAACTGACAGAAATCATCACCAGTGACTTTCTCAACGTGCCCAAAGAGGAGATGGTGTTTGAGGCCGTCATGTTGTGGTTGAATAAATGTCCTTCGCGCAAGCAGAGCTTTGAAAAGGTCAGAATAACTCGAGTTTACAGAAGTTGACGAAGCTGTTATCTTAAGTGCTTGGGTGTTTTTGTTTTTGTTTATTTTTCTTTTCCAAATCTTGCTTAAATGGCTGCATTATGTCTCATCTTTGCTGAGTGCATTCAACCTAATATGTATCCTAGATTATGATAAGTGAAAGAACAGAACTCGGCAGCTGTTAGACATCTGTAAGTTAAAAGTTACTGTACAGGCACTTCTACTTCACGTCAAAGAATTTATAATAACATAATGAATCATCACTGTTTTTTCTTTGTATTTCAATCGTTATTTTGTTTGGTTCAATATATGTTAATAATGAGGAAAAACTCTTCCAGCCACAACAGATCCATACTGACATGCATCTTGTGGGAAAAGAACTCCCCTGCCATCCATCACTACTTTTGCACACTACACAAAATGCTGTAAAGAAGAGAATAGTGCTTTTAAAGAAGAAGCTGTTCTTTTGTCATATATGTAAAAATTCTGCATCATTAATATGCTAGCACTGACAAGTGAGCACAGTCTTTACAGTATTTAAATGGTCTATCAGCCACATCACATTCTCAGCCATAAGATTGATGCAAAGCTGTTTAGATGTCAAACTGCCAGGTAGTTTTTAAATAGTCAGTGACTTTGCAGAATGTTTCTTTCTTGTCTGCATTATCAATCGGCTCATTACTGGCAGCTTCTCTTCTTCGTGGCACATTTATCATGTCAGTTATTAAAACGGTAAACCAGAGATTTCTACGATGGATCATGGTGGTTTTAAGGAGACTCCTCCTGCTGGCACATGCATTTTCCGCAGTTTAAGAGGAAAAAAACTCTGTTTTTGCTTTTTGTCTTTCCAAGGTGCTTGAGCATATCCGCCTGCCTCTCATCAGCCCCTACTACCTCCATGACCTGATTGAGTCTTTGGATGTGGTGAAGGAGAATCAGGCCTGCCAAAAGCTCATCTCTGAGGCCAAGGACTATCTGCTGCTGAAGGACCGCCGAGGAGAGCTCTACTGCCCCAGAGCGAGGCCTCGCAGGTCTACAGGTAAACGTGCTCACATCTGCAACCGAAGTCCCGATCACACTGCATAAATGAGGGCATGACCAACATTTCCCCTCTTGAAGCATTGCTTTATTACTGTCGGTCTGCGTCAAGTTTTAAGAAGAATGTAGTAAGACATACAAAAAGGAACCAGCAAAACGTGGTCAGAGATGATTAATTGTCACACAAGTTGGTTTCTTTGGTTCTGTATGAGTTGTTTTGTCTGTTTTTCTTCTCCGTGGTGCAGCCAGCGCACCACCTGATGGCACAGGATGCTCTGTACTGCACAGCTGTATACGTTTATTAGGAGCAGAAGGTAGACTGGCTTCTTTCTGTTTCCTCAGAAAGAAAGGTCTTCTTCACCAAATAGGAAGTGTTAAAGGTTTTTTTACTTTCTTTTTACTAATGTTTTTGATGTGCGCACTGATTGGCCACAGGGAGGCCCGAGTCGGAAGGGGGGCTGACCTAGTGCATGCACAGTGCGTCCGACTCCAACACATCAACAGCTTAATGACAGCGAACAAACCTTGAAAACAAACTTGAAATTGTCCCATATTACTGAACCATTCAGGCACAAAATGTTTAGCACAAGCTAAGAGTGCGGCAGGAAGAGATGCAGGTACAACATTACCAAAAATTTATTTAATCATTTTTTATAAATAAAAGTGAATTAATCCATTTGTCTCTGGTAGTTTGATCTGCTGCTACAGGGAGACTAAAAACCTTTTAAAGCTGGTTTTGGCAACTGACAACCGAGCAGTTGACATGGAAACGCAGTTTAGACATCTTCATACAACTTGTTACGTGACTGCGGTAGGCTAAGCAGGTGATTTTAGGCGTGGAAGAGGGGCTGGCTTATTCCTGTGATGACGAAATCCCAGGAACAAATTAAAATCAGGCGTTTGCGAGAGTTTACCCTTGTTGGTGGTTCTGCTGTGAACAAAAAGGGCCCAGACGGAAAAACTTGACCGTCTTCAAAAAGACTTTTAGGGAAGTTAACGCTTCAATCCAACACCAATACACACGTTTTAACTTGGAAAAAGTGCAATTTCCAGGTGGTGACTCCTTTTAAGAAACTGGATGAGCTTGAAATCCGAGCTAGGAAAAGGACTATTTTTGTTAAAACATGCATCTAAAAGGCCCAAATCTATCTCTTCTGTTCATCCTCTGCTGTTGCCATGGCAACAGGGACAGCTGAAGTGATAGTGATGGTTGGCGGGGAGGATGACAAGGTGGTGCTGCGTAGCGTCGAGAGCTTTGACCCCGTGACGAACCAGTGGAAGAATCTGGCATATCTTCCTTTCGCAGTGAGCAAACATGGGCTGGTGGTGTCAGGTGAGGCCCATTTGGGTCTAAACTCAGTGATAATTTATTAAGATGCTCCAGACCTTATCTTCTAAAATGTGCAAGTGAGCTTTACTGTAGTTTCCATCCACCACTCTCTATCTTTCTGTAGGCTTGACTCTGTATTTAGCAGGAGGGGAGTTTCCTGATGGCTCAGCCAGCAGAGAAATGTGGCGCTATGACCCCTGCTTTGACTCCTGGATGGAGATGGCTCCCATGAATGTGGCTCGCTCTGAGTTGGGTAAGGGTGTATTTATTCTTGTACAGCGATATGTCTGTCACTTTTAGCTCAACCACAGAAGTTTATTGCGTGTCCACGAACCCAACCTACATAGCTCTAGAAGAAGAGGCTATGCATAGGTCGAATGCTGATTTATTGAAAAATTTGTCGAGCAGAGAATACGATCCTATCACAAAAGAAGAAGGAGGCATAAGAAGCACAGGGGGGAAAGCACAGACGAGCTCTGCTACACAGCCTACAATTATTTTAATACTTAGTGTTACACCATCACAAAGCTTTTTTTTTTTTTTTGGTCTATTTTTGATTGCGTCTTTTCCAGGACAGGGAGTTAAAGCAACAACACCGGCACAATAGCTCAGTCCTCACATAGTTCCATGCTTTACTGAGACTGCAGCAACACGCTACAGCATGTAGCGTCTTTACAAAGCTCCAACTAGACTTGGTGCATAACTTTTTCCGACATGCACTAAAAACATGCATCACTGCATGTTACAAGAACTTTAACTGTGCAATTAATTATTTTATAGTTTTTCCTTCTGCTGTGAAAAGTCAAACTACTGCACTCAGTTCTTTTAAAGAGCCCCACAAAGAGCTTTACTAGGCCAGTCTTAGGGATTTCCATTGCCTTGATAGTTTAATATAATTCCATGTTGTTTTAGATTTGCAACATATTTGCATATATGATAAAGACGACAGTTATACAATATTATTATCTCAGATGCGTTTTATATGCAAGTTAACAATCCTGTGCTGATTTAGCATCTCACTTTTAACACTCTTGATGGCTGAAAATAGATGCAGCACACCTTGACCATTTTTTATCATGCCAGACATTACTCAGGTCACAATGCACCTTAACCGTCAGTTTGTAGATCCTAAGTGTTCAAATGAGACTTTGATTTAAAGCTTTGGTTTTATTTTTAGTGCAGGTGCTCAAGTAAATATTTGCTCATCTGTTTGACTTTTTAGGTTATGGGTCACTGCACAAAGACTCAACCTTCCTAAAATTTAAACTACACAATCAACAGGAAACTAGAAGTATATAGAGCACTGGTCATCATTTTCGTCCAATGAGTGGGGACGTTAAATAATCTGCTGTATATTACAGCATAGACTGAATTACCATGTTGATTTGATTTATTGATTTGGTCTCTCCGTCCTCAGGCCTGGTGATGCTGGACGGCTTTGTGTACGCTGTGGGAGGCTGGGAGGGCCGCTCTCGACTTGACTCAGTGGAGTGCTACAACCCTCACACTAACTCCTGGCAGTTTACAGAGTCTGTAAAGATGGCCGTCACAAGTCCTGCAGTGGTGGCACTGGACGGACTGCTCTATGTTACAGGTAGGAAACATGAATTTTTTATATATATTTTTTCCCCGGGGGGGGCTGTAAAGTTGTACTATGCATGTCAATGTGGTTATGTCCTGGTAGGTGGCGCAGTCCTGGAAGATGGTGATGGCACAGACCTTGCACAGGTTTACAACCCTAAAACTGCAGTGTGGACAGAGGTTGCCCCCATGCAGATTGCTCGCTCTGGTTCAGCTGCTTGTACACTCAAAGGAAAGATATATGTTATAGGTAAAGAAAATGAAAAGTGCACTACTCGGTCGTCAACCTTCGTGGTTGGGTGTAAATACTTGGACCAATTTCTCTTGCATCCCTTGTGTTTTTGTTTTTTTCAGGTGGATGGCACGCTTCAACAGAAAACACAGATAAAGTTGAATGTTACAATCCCAAAACTAACCAGTGGACTATGTGTGCCCCTATGAAAGAACGACGCTATCGGCCAGGTGCTGCTGTAGTTGATGGCAAGATCTATGTCTTGGGTGGAGAAGAGGGCTGGGACAGGTTAGCAGCTTTTTCTAATTCCTCTGAATTAAAACAAGTTTTTTTTTCTAAGAGAATAAAGATACATTGTTTGAAAAGTTCTTGAATTTATTCATTCATTAATACTTGACTTGCAGATATCATGACACTATTGAACGGTACTGTGATGAAAGTAACACGTGGGAGATTGTGGGAGAGATGCCCACCAGTCGCAGCTGGCTCAGCTGTGTGTCTCTCCAGCTAAGGAAAGACATCCACGAAAGCAGCTGTCCTGATACACCAAATGAGAACTAAAAGATGACATCAAGGACGAAGTTTTTCCTGCTTGTTATTTGCACTCTTCTTGGTATCAGTCCACCATCAAGCTCAGAGCTATGGAGACCAGTGAACTGAGAACCCTGGAATTGACTCCAAGCCTGTTTGAGCTGTTACTGATGGCAAAAAGCGCTTGGTTTTAGTTGGCGATGACTTGACGTACAAGTCTTCAGTCACTTGGGTTACTCTGTTTTAGCTGGTGGTTGAGATACTGATGTTTAGCTACATGATCTCAAATTACTGTGACCCTCAATCTAGTCGGCGGCCTGAACTCACGCCATATGATGTGAACATTTTTAGGGTATTGTCATTGGTACGTCGAGGAACTACAATCTAAAGATGTTCCAGGTCAACATAATGTATTTTTGTATCATGCGGTGTATTTATTTCGGGTGTGACCAGCTGTCAGAATGATCTTTTTCAGCAAACCGTAAACAGTGTTGTCACAAAAGCTCTGTGGGCCAAAAGATCATATTGTGAATATTTTCAAAGGTTACCTGTGGAAAACAAATGTGCACATGTGAGCAGTCTTTTGTAATTAAACTTTGTAAGTTCTGAATGATTCTTTTTCAACCTGTGATATGTTGAATATATTTTTGTATTGTGATGTGAGTCTTACATTTTAGTGAATCTCAATGCATTTCACTTGTAATAAAGATGTTTAACTCTAACCACAACTTTATTTTTTAGTTATGTTCTCATTTTCTTTTTGTGATACATGTGCACTCCTTATTTGTACTTTCAATTTTTTTTGCAGATTTTTTGTTTTTTCTATTTCTTTTTTCCAGCTTTTTCTTCTTTTGTTATCTTATTTACGCCTCGTTTCGGTCTTTACAATTTTCTTTTGATATTTTTTATGTAAAATGTAAATAAAAACAAAATGCAATGTGCAGATCACATAAGCCTGTATTTTATTCCCAACAGACCATAAACTACATGTTACATGTGGAAGCAGACATTTTACTGTTTCTTGGAAAATAGCTAATTTTTTATTGAGCAGCACATTTCTGAAGAGTTCAAAGAGGGGCAACAAAAGGCTAAAGAAGGAAATGGCACAAATAACTGAAGGAATCTTCTGGGTTAATATGCAACATGTCGGTAACATGACTGGGTATAAAAGCATTTCAAGGAGAAAGAGCTTCTCACCAATTTGCAAAAGCAGGTAAGACCAGACTTCCTTCTCCCCAGCTATGTAAGCTCCCCTAGGGGAATCCCAAGGTGTTCCCATGCCAGCCAGAGACTCCCTCCAGTGTGTCCTGGGTCCTCCTGGTGGGATGTGTGCAGAAAACTATGCTCATGATCTTTGGGCTCTCAGATGGCACTACATATTGAAAGGTGTGATTCTCAACTGGGAACTGCTTGGGCTCACTGTGACGACAGTTTGCTGTGCAATCCACAAATTGGTTAAAGCTCTATGATGCAAGGAGGAAGCCATATGTGAACATGAAACAATGATGTCTTCTCTGGACCAGATCTCATTTAAAATGGTCAAAGTGGAAAACTCTTGTGTGTTCAGATTAATCAAATTTGTAATTCCTTTTGGAAATTACGTACGCTGTGTCTTGCAGATTAAAAAGGAGAGGGACCATCCAGCTTATTAGCGACAGATCCAACGCCTGCATCCCGGTTGCGCAATCTATGGCATTGCAGTTTACACATCTGCGATGGCACCATCAATGGTGAACAAAGGTTTTAGTTCCAACTTATAGAAGATGTGTTATACCGACCACGTATAAGGCTCAAAACTTACCTTTTCCATTTCGCTTTTGCTTAGTATTTATTGTTTTAGTGTGAACATTTATTTTTTGTATCCTGGTTTCTTTAAGGGATATTTTATTTTATTTGAATTGATTTAAATACATTTTATATTTTACTAATATATTTTTTAATTATTATACCTCTTTTTAATTCTTTTTACACTTTACCGTTTTTACTCTTTTTATGTATTTGATTATTTTTGCGTAGGGAGGAGCCCTCTACGCTGGGGGCCATGCCAGGCCATGCCTGGCCTGCCCCTGACGGTTCCCTGGTCGCTGTGGTTCAGTCGACTCCTTGAGTAGATGGCTGGTGTTTCCCTACCTGGTCCCTCTGTGCTTAGCCACATATTAATATGAGTGTATGTGTGCGTTTTTGTACTGTATGTGGTGATGAAGTGGTGTTGGAGATGGGGTAGCGGGTGCATGGCGGAAAAAAGAGGGTTGATGGGCTATTCTATTTTTTTATTTATTATTTTGTTTTTAAATTTGTTAAGCACTTTGTGCTACATTTTGTTATATGAAGAAGGTTTAATGAATAAATTTTGATTTATTGATTGATACTATTCAAAATGAGCTGATATTTCTATGAAATAATGTCTCAGTTCCAACATCCGATTTTTATTTACGTATTTGTTTATTTTAATGTTTTTTTGATGAATGAAATGTGACTATAAGTTTGCAAATCGTCACATTCTGTTTTCATGTATGTTTTACACAGATTCCTACCCCCCCCCCCCACACACACACACACACACGCACACACTTTCTTCACTCCTTCCTCCTGATAGCTACCATCTCCTACGTATCTTATTTTCCCATGTTTTCTGCTGGCAAGTACAAGCCTTGCACAAAAAATACATGTTTATTTTTTCCTTTTACAGTACTCTGACTCTAACACGTTGCAGTGGATTATGGGTAAAACGTCAGTCCGCCGCCATATCTGTTTCTGTGCCGGGCTGAAGGAGAGATTCAGGAGTCATGAGAGGAATTCGATCCCTCACCAATTTCTCTGTGAGTCCCTCGTTTTCCCTGGTCTGAATGGTGTAACACTTTGGGTCTAAACCCGGTTCGGCCCGTTACCAAACCCCTCTCAAAAAATAAACCGCATGTATCTGTCACAGTTAGCACTTTGGCTAGTTAGCTAACTAGGTGGTCAGCTAATGCGGATTTCTCCCTTCAAAGCTACATTCCATGTTTAACAGCGCTTCTTCTCAGACGTGTTCTGAAAAAATGCAGCAAGGCGCGCGACATGTGTATAAACAGGGTTTTTGATTAAGCTTTGTTATGTTGTCGTTTTGTGCAGTTCTTTGCTAAGCTGGATGCAACTTGAAGGTCATCACTGACCTCGTGTGACCCCTTTCTCTTGTTTCGAGATGTATCAGGGGAAATGATACCTCTACTGTGATTGTAATGCGATGACCTCCAGATAAATAGCCGATCATATGTCACTGTAAGCACAGTTTATGTTTAGATGATACACTGAACATGTAGGGGGGTCAGGCTCCGGTCCTTTATGCATTCTGAGAGACTTTTCGACTGTTTTTATTTTTATTTTAAAATGCTGTTTGCATTTATTTTAACTGAAGTGGCTGTGATCTCTGTATGAAATGAGGTTACCGAACCTGCCCTACTTTGTCACAAAATACAATTGTCTATTGTCTTATTTGCTTAGTTAATTGACATAAAAACGCAAGGTTGTTGTTGGTTGTTAAATGATAACATAGATGTAAAGAAATGGTAAACTTTCAATTATAGAGAAAATATAATGGCTTGCTTTTCTTTTATCATCTCAAGAGGCATTTCTTTGGGCTACCTCAAACATTTGCTATTTTACCCAAATTTTTACTGACAACCTTATTATCAACTAAGGAATTAAACACATTGACCTGATATCATGGTAATAGTTGATTTTTAAACTCCCATTTTTACGTCTTGTTTGTAGGTCGTGAACAGAATTGAAAATACATTTTCTTTAAGCTGCCTGAAAAACGAAGCTGTGTTCTGATGGAAATGTAGCAAGAAAGAATAAAAGAGCTGTGGGTGTTTGTTGCTAAACAATCAATATGTGTACTTTTATGTCCAGTTGATCACCTGATGAGATTTGTCTTGTGACCCTGGGGATGACTGGTCTACATGCTAATTAGTCATAACATAGTTTTGTAGGTATAATTGGGAGTTATGTAACACGGGAGGTCATTGTAATCTTCGTGGGGTAAAAATAGACCAATCTAATATCAACCTGTACTTATAATTTGTAGAAAATGAAGAATAATTAAAGTTCCCAAACTAGGCCCTCCTGTTTACACTATTTAAAAATGTGCTGCTTGTACAAAGACAATAAAGGTTGAATTGCTTCCTGTTTTCTCAGACAAGTTAACATAACACACATTATCACAGTCTTTAATATGGTGTCACTGCTTCCCTCAGAAACGCTGCTATGCTGCTACTAGGAGGAGTGAAACTCTGACAGAAGCATTTTCTAATCTAAAACTCACCAAAGCTGCACCCCTCCCTCCACAGCATGTCCAGGTAGGTGCTGCTCATATTTTAGGTGATACTCACACTTTCCTGCATATTACACTAACTTCCAAATGCAAAGTGCAGAAGAGAAAGACAAGGACAACAAGTACATTTTAGAACAATTGTACCAGAGTACATTTAATTTTAGGATTCCTCTAACATTGTTCTTTTGTCTTTAGGTGTCAAAACTTCCTAACGGTCTGGTGATAGCATCGCTGGAGAATTACTCCCCCTTGTCAAGTGTCAGTGTGTTTGTGAAAGCTGGGAGTCGATATGAGTCTATGGAAAACCAGGGTGTCTCTCATGTGCTACGATTGGCAGCAAATCTGGTAACTTGTGAATGAGTCATGCCTGTGTAATGCTGTCAGGAAGCCAGTTACTCATTTCTCCACAAGCTTAGTAAAATACTTTTATTATTGTTTTTAAATTTCTGTTATAGACTACAAAAGGAGCATCTTCCTTGAAGATCTGTCGCAGTGTGGAGGCAATGGGAGGAAGCCTGAGGTCAGTAAAAGAAGTTTTTGATCTTACAGATGTTTGCAACTATTTATTGCTACTAGTTATTGCTAATGTAAACAACAAAGTGTACCACATTGAGCTATTTAAGTGCTTATTTTTTCATGTACAGTGTGACAGCATCAAGAGAGACCATGGTCTACACCGCAGACTGTTTGAGAGATGACATGTAAGTTGTCATTATTTATTTTTAGTACACCTGAGAGTTTTTTTTTAGTTCTTTTTAGAAATATTTGTCTAAGGCTTAGTTGATGCTTTTTGTTATAACTCTAGAGATTCATTGTTGGAGTTTCTGGTCAACGTGACAACAGCTCAGGAGTTTCGTCCATGGGAGGTAGACGAACTGACTTCTAGGGTGAAGATTGACAAGGCTCTGGCTCAGCAGTGTCCCCAGATAGGTAAACGTCAGGCTCAGCAACTTGGCTCATAATTGCTTGTGCTTCATTATAAGAAAAATAGAATTAAATTTCAAAGCAATTGAACTTTAAAGCTTTAAGGCTGTGAGTTGTTGTCAATTGTTTTCTGGAAATAAAGTTCCCAGATTTTGCTTAAAAATACAGCTTCAAGTTGCAAGAATGAGTGAATGACATCAAAAAACATTTTTATTTAAGTAAATAAAGTTTAATTCCTTTAGACTGAAATTCAGGCTCCTTTGCTCTATTTCTCTTGAAGGTGTTATTGAGAAGTTGCATGAAGCAGCATACAAAAATGCCCTGTCCAACTCTCTGTACTGCCCAGACTACATGATTGGTCGCATTTCCCCAAAACAGGTATGGATGCATGGATTTGTTTGAACTCTGTGGTCTTTAGGGGGATTATAAAGTGTTTTTGCCAACCTGTGGGCAAATGATTAGAATAAAAATTGTGTGTTTCCTATATTGCCTTCCTAGACCAGTGTTTGGTAGTCTGTGTGTGTGGCTCTTACACACCTCTCCTCCCATTTATCCTCCCCTGTAGCTACATTCGTTTGTTGAGGAGAATTTCACTACCGCCAGAATGGCTCTTGTAGGACTAGGTGAGTCTTGTTTACTCTGCGTGGCTTTGTTACAGCTGCTCTTCTTTCTCATCTGACTTAATCTTTTTGCCTATTTTGAATTTTTCATGCTGTGGGAATCTTCTCAATGTATCTGTACCTCTTAACAGTTTATTTGTGTGTTAATGTCCTATTTTTCATCCAGGTGTAAAGCACTCTGTTCTGAGGCAACTAGGCGAGGGACTCCTGAGTGTGCGCAGCGGGGCTGGAGCACCTGTGACTAAAGCCGCGTATCGAGGAGGTAAGCTTTAAAAGGTATTAAAAAGCTATACTCCTGAAGTTCAACAGCGCTTTACTCTCATGAGGTTATTTTGTGTGTAGGTGAGCTGCGAGTGCAGAACAACAATGACCTGGTCCACGCGCTGGTTGTCACTGAGGGTGGTGTGATGGGTAGTGCAGAGGCTAATGCTTTCAGTGTACTGCAAAGGGTTCTGGGAGCTGGTCCACATGTGAAGAGGGGATCCAGCCTCAGCAGCAAACTGAGCCAGGGTATTGCCAAAGCTACCACACAGCCATTTGATGTAAGTTTAAGGATTGAAATAATTACCATGTTGGCTTGAAGACAAGAGGAGGGGGGGCACATTTATTTAACTTAAACAAGTGTTGCAAGGAAAGGAGGAATTACCTCATGTCTTAGCCCACTATTTGTTTTATAGCTACTTAGCCTGTATCTTTACGTCTAATGCCCTCTGGTTGCTTACAGGCCACTGCCTTCAGTGCCTCCTACGCTGACTCTGGCCTTTTTGGTGTCTATACCATTTCACAAACGGACTCTGCTGGAGAGGTGAATGCCAAGTTTCCCGAGTCTAATTTAATCTGAAATGTGCTGAAATACATTAAAATCCTCTGAACTCAGCTCATCCTTTTTGCATTTCTCTGTGCAGGTGATCAAAGCTGCTATTGCTCAGGTGAGAGGTGTGGCAGAGGGAAGCGTGTCCGATGCTGAGATCACCAGAGCAAAGTGAGTTCACTGGAAGGGGCCAGTTGAGCTTCAGGTGCTGCTCTGTTTTAATGCTTTGCTGAGATGGATCAACAGTTCTTGACTGTGTCTGTGCTGGATGTGTTTGTGCAGAAACCAGATGAAAGCAGAGTATCTTATGTCAATAGAGAGCTCTGAGGGCCTAATGGAGGAGATTGGTGCACAGGCTCTGACTACTGCAGCCTATCAGGCTCCTGACTCTGTCCTCCAGGCTATAGACACTGTCACCCAGGATGATGTGGTGAAGGTATCTTCCAAAAAGCTTTTAATTCTCTACCCCAATAAGGTTGCATCCACAGTTCTCACTATACTTAAATGATTTGACACTGTTAAATGTAGTACACAACTTTGATAGAGCCAGTACACTTATACTGTGTGTGTGTGTGTGTGTATGAATTAATTGTTAACCATCAGTGCTTTTGTGTAGGTGTATGGTTCAGGGCTGACATTTGAAAAAATAAATAAATAAAAACTATTTTAAAAAAAAGAGGAAAAAAATAATCAAGGTTAAAAAAATGAACTAAAATCTATAGCTAACATTGCACAACGGACGTTTTATTCGTGACGCCTCCACTGCCACGTTTTAACCTCAGGTTTGTATCCATGGCAACATTAATGTAATACGGTTGCATTCTGAAAAGGCAGCAAACAGCCTTACCTGTATCCTTAATTCTTCACCATGTATCCTTGATTTCTTTTCATCTTTATTAGAGTAATACATTTCCAGTTGGATCTCACTTGTTTCTTTTTCATTAACAGAAAACTAATTTTCTTTAGTGCTCTTTCTGTCAAGGCCAATGCCACAATGGGCAGATTGAATTAAAGTTATAAAAATCCGCAATAGGATTAGATTACTTGTGATTATGATGCAGTAGATTAGGTTGACTTTACTGTAGCCACTTCCTGGACATAATTAGGACATAGTGTTCTGTGTCTTTGTCAAACATGACAGATCACATTTGTCCTTGAGTTCAACATTCAAATTGTGTTTTATATGCTGAATTAAATGTGAGAGCTGTAGCATGTATATAATAGTGGCAGTCATGTTTGAAGATATATTAAAAATTATTTTTAAATAAGTGAACACTGATGTATTTATGTTTGCACATTTGTTTACTAGTGTATTTAAAAAGGCAAAAGTGCTGGGCAGAGTATTAAAAAGTTCTTATTCCTATTCTCTGCAGGCTGCTAAAAAATTTGTGGATGCCAAGAAGACCATGGCAGCGAGTGGACGTCTTGTTAATACACCATTTGTGGATGAAGTATGAAAATAAACTATAAGAACTGTTGATTTTAACCTGGGTATGCTGTGCTTGGCTGAGATAAAAAGAAGACTCCAAAGCCATCGCCATCTGCAGCAATTCATTTGATGTCTTCAGTATGTCCTGCAGTTTGTGTGAACACCAACAGGAAGCTGTAAACTCATTGCAGTTTTAGTCAATTATTTGTATATCTCTGTAAATTAAAGTAATGGCAGTAAACCAATGGGTTGTGTCTTGAATTTAGGCTCCTGGACTAAAGTTAGTTATATTCTAGAGTGAGTTTGGTCTGATGGATCAGAAAGCTGTTTGAACTGCATCCACGCTAATTACATGAGCCCATATATGACATTAGCATTAGTTTAAGGTATTTATTTTAACCAACAATAAATTTCCGTTTGAAGTAAGTACTGTTTCATTCATCAACCAGAGGAGGGACCCAAAAGCACAACTTTGCAAGAAACGTTTAATGTAGATTTCTTCAACCCCATTTTTGATTGTCCAATCTGCAGGTTTAACAACTGAATTAATTATTTAGATGCATTGCCTCAGAATATGTTGCAATATTAGCTAAATATACATAAATCAAAATAAAGTTATACATTAATCCAAGTTTGTTATATGGTACTCATTTAAGAATCACTGCTTCTAATGTAATTTAAAAATTAATTTCATCTGCAGCTCATCTGTATGTTACACATTGTTAAAATTCAAGAAAAGTCAAAAGCAGTCTTTGCTTCGGTAATGTGACAACTCCCTGTGTGGATATAGTAGTGAAAAATTTACAATGAATGCCTCGTTTGTCATAAGACCTATCCAAACTGCTTTGAGTTACCAGAGAAGGTGCTTTCTGTATAAAAGAAATGTTTGTTGAATTTTAAAAAATGCTTCATAGCACCAAAGCTGCAATTCAGTTTCAGTTTATTCACACACACACAGAAATTTATAACAAATTATGTGTACATTTTTACATTGGTCAGAGTGTGAATGGATCACCCCAAGGAAGCTAAGTTTATAATAGGGGGTCCCGTTTTCAACAAATAAAAGGTAAAGGACAGACTTTGGATCAATTATTCTGTGGTTATATCAGCTAAACAAGTAGACATGCAACAGAAACACAAAAAAATATAATCCCAGTATTAGAGTACATAAAGTGGCTGAGACATAATTAGGATTAGGAAATTAGGAATTTGGCCAGGATTAAGTGTATGATGATAAAAGTTGCAACTTTAGTTTTTTTCTTGAAGACGGAGATGGAGTTAGACATTTTTAGTTTCTCATCAACTCATTCCATATTTGTAGCCCCCTGCATACACTCCTAAAGCTGGTACATTTAGGTCTTTGTTTTGTCCTGGTAATTCAGATTTATTCTTTGTGGCATAGATGTGCGTAAGAAGGAAGATTGGAATGGGGTTGCACAATTTATGGTTACGTTTATGAACAACCTGGTATATTACCCAAAATTTTTGAAGATAATTACACTCAGCAAGCCTTAAGAGATTAAAATGATGAAAAACAGGTCTTGTAGGAGAATTAAACTTAACCCATGACAAGGCACAAAAAACTTCCTTTTGAAGAATTCCCAGATTATTTAAGCGGGTTGGAAATGTGTTACACCAGATGATTTTGCAATAGTGTATATGATGCTCAGAGTTTTATATAGTGTGAGAAGTTCAGAAAGTGGAAGAAAATGTCTCAACTTAAAATATAAAGCTGCGTATTTAGATAACTTTTGAAATTCATCAATAAGAAATCCCCAAGAATTTTGCACAGCTGTAATTTCCTGTCCATTTATTGTAAAACTTATTTGCTTTGCATCAGGTTTTTTTTTATAAGAAAGTTTTAACGTTAAGAAAGCATTTATCGCACTGAAGCCAGTCTGTGGTAACCACAGACTCAAGAGAGTTATTCTTATACTTTAAGATCTCACTGCAGTATTTCATGTTGTTGACCACCAGATCCTTAAATCTAGGCCAAATCATTATCAGCATTAAAGGTATTAAATAGGAATGGTTTATGTTGTATTTGTACTCGGTGACTGTTGCCTCTTCATTAGATCTGTCTTAAGGTGTCCCCCAGAGTTTTATACTTGGATCGATATTATTCTTTCTTTTTATTCTTCACTTTTTCTCCATCCTAATTAAAATTATATCTCATTCCATAGTTCTGCATATAACCCTCAGATTTAAACATGTTTTTAACAAGAACATGTAAACATTAGCACATTTCCACAGTACTTCCCAGAACACATCCCATAACTGGTACATTTTAGCATTGATTTTAATGTTAATAGGCTGCCTACTTTATACTCTGTCTTCCTAACCTCTTCCAAGCATGTCTTCCTGTTTTTTTTATTCTGTATGAAAGTACATTTATTTATTTTTTTAGACATTTTGTAGATTACATTTATGCTAGTCACAAAGTCACAACTGCTTAAAAAAGACCAAGACACATCATATAATTGGTTGAAATAGAAAAAGTTAACATATCATAAACTGAAATTATCTATCTACCTACCTACCTACCTACCTACCTACCTATCTACCTACCTACCTACCTACCTACCTATCTATCTATCTATCTATCTATCTATCTATCTATCTATCTATCTATCTATC
>JBAMHW010000023.1:14688368-14705352 GCA_037177495.1 Rhadinocentrus ornatus
CTCACCAGCGTCAGCTACGCTGTAGCCGGCTGCACGCAGACGCCGCGCAAGCATAAATCCACCTTAATAGGCACCCTGATGGTGGTTCTCCACTTCTTTGTTTGCCCCAGCATTCCTTACCAGACTTTTTTCATGTTTCTATTAAAGTGGGCATTTGACACGTTATCTGAAACTTTTTAAGAAAAAAAACATTTAACTCAGTTTTTATATAGATGCCAGCTGTTTTATTCAGTTGTAAGAAACTGGTTGTTTAAACTAAGATGTAAAGATTTTTAAATGATTTTGATAATCTGTGCTAAAGCTTCCTGTGCATAGCCATGTAGGCGTGGATAACCATCATTCTCCCACTTAGTCTTTCTTCAAAGCAAATGTTATTACTCTAATTCTAGGTTTTGTTGTTGTTTTATTATTTTAGGTTTATTTATTATATGGTGCAATTTTTCCTGTGGCGTGCACAGTTAGTGCAGTCCTCCAACATGTTTGCACATTTAGGCAACATTCATTTAGCTGAGGGGGGGCCCAGTGGCTCCTCAGAGACTAAAGAGAATGACTAAATTTATTCCACATGAACCTCAAGCATGCCCTGGAAACATCACACTAGAGCTGTTTACACAAACAAGCAAGCATTTAAATGTGATGCTCAGGAAGAACATTTACTTTACCTCACACACTGAAATGTAACAAAGCATGAGTGGAATATTGTTCAGTTTCTTTGGCCAAAGTTTTATATTTACAATGTTTATCATTTCTAGCAAAATGCCAGCAAATCAGGACCAAACAAAAAATGTATTCAAACATTAGTCTGATATTAAAATAGATTTAATAATCTTACCTTGTGGTATTTAAATGTTTTTCTGCTGATTTAAAAACCAAACTGTGGATGTAACCTCCTCCAGAGCAGGTTTGACATGGTGACATTAAAACCTCCCTGAGCACTGCCTTGTTCTGTCATATAGATGGCGTTTATGGAAAAAACCTGTGACATAATAGAAAGAAATCACATTTCAGTGGTTCCTCTTTATTGCCACAGAGTTGTTTTAAATTCTCAAGTCCTGTGGCAGATTCCTACAGTGTGGTACGGGACTGCTGGTGTTTTTAAATTGACTTCTACATCCATCTTCTGTCACAGGAAAGCTCTAGCTGTTGCTTTCACAAACATTTGGTGTAAATTGTTATATTTTCTAACTTCTGCCTTCAGTTACTGATATAATGACTGAACAATTAAATTTAATTTATATTTGATATAAGTGCTTCTTGCTTCTGCTTCTTCTGGTGAAATCATTCATTTGTAAAATGAGGAATAGCAAAATGCTACACAATCTATATTAAACAGTTAAAAGTTGCACAAAAAACATTTATAGCCTCCTTCTCTCATCATCTCCCATCGGGCAGATTTGTGCTGAAGACTGAATAGCACATTTATTTTTTGCAATTGTTTCTTCAAAGCAATGTAAATGGAACTTTGGTGTCTCGCTAATGAACTTGCTAGAATTGAATTCATTATGGTCGGCCTGTGTTTTTCTGCTTAATATAATAAGGCTATGCTTAATTTTCTTTATCTTGTATGGAGAGAAAAGACTAAAACGAGTTCACTCTTTTTCTTTCAGTAATTGTTTTTGGTTTCTTTGTGATTAATACTTAACCCTGCACATATACGTATGAGCCTTTTTTAATAAAATGTACCTCCCATGTAGAGCATAGAAATCTGGATGCAGAGATGAATGACCCTACATGTTTAGTTAAAGAGACACAAATGTACCATAGTTAAGTTTTTCCACAAATAGAAGCAAAATAATCAGAATGAGACAGAATGAGAACACACAAAGTGAAAGAAATCCACAGCAACAAGAATTTGACAATGAGCACAACTGAACTGCAAACAAAGGCTTCATAACTTCCTATACGAGACCGACCACAATAAAGAGATGCATAGTAGCTGCAAAGAGAGCCAAACGAATGCATCTGAAGACATAAAACTATAGCACATGTTACAGCTGTGTTTTGAGTTCACTGTATGAATATTTCAGTTCAAGTATCTTGTTCATTTTGCAGGGGGTTTGGGGGGTTACTTGACAGCTTGCTGAAGGGCCTGAAGGGGAAAAAAGTACAGATTTAGACTATTTCTCTAGTTTTTTAGAATCGTTCCAAAATATTTTAAGTCATTAACAATTTCTCTCTTGCTCCTTCCCTCCAGTGATCCTGTTCTGCATGGCGGCTCTCATCTTCCCAATAGGCTTCTATATCAACGAGGTGGGAGGTCAGCCATACAAGCTGCCCAACAACACGGTGGTCGGCTCCTCATATGTGCTGTTTGTTCTTTCCATCTTCTTCACCATAGTGGGACTGCTATTTGCAGGCAAGGTTTGCCTTCCAGGCTGAGGACTCTTCCATGCTCGCCTCTGGACTGACACAAGAGGCTCTGAAAATTTTATGGGATTTACAAAAACACAATGACTGAAAATCAAAATCAAAAAACTCTGGCAAGAAGCCTGAAACGGGGAAGTCCCTGCTTATGTGTCAAGGGACCGCAGCACCATGGAGGACCTAACTACTAAAAGATGAAAATGAATAAATGAACAAAACACTAAAACGGGGACATGGGCACAACAGGGTGGAGGAGTGTGAGAGGGGGCATCCGAGGCTGTCACGGCCCCCTGCCACAGCCGATTCCAGATACGGCCGTTTCTCTGTTCTGCTGGGAAAGGTGATTAATGTGTTGCTGTCATGGCAATCGCAGCCACAATGCTGGCACACATTTCTTGAGGACCACTTCATCCACCCCTCAACTTGACTCCAAGCCGCCCTTCCCGCCGCCCTCATCACACATTTGCTCCGTCACGACCGCTCCCGTTGCTATTTTTGGCTTCTCTTTGCTATTTTCAGCTTTGTGTTTTTCTGTCGTTGTACAATTTGTTCTCTTTTTTTTCTTCTTCCATACCCCACCACCTTTCCACTAAAGTAGTTTGAGTGTTACTGAGGTTCACTGAACTGAACCTTTACAGGGGATTGAGGGGTGGGGGTTTCTGAAAACCTGGCTTGAGAGCAACGTGTATTCTCTTCTAACAAAATCGCGCAGCCCCAGGTGTGCGGTTGAGGAGAGCAGCTGCAATCCCAGCTGTTTTTGCTCATACATGTCCTGCTGTGGATGAGAGGTAGATGCAGGTGTGCTTCCTCTTTGTCTCATCCAGCTCACACTCAGGAGCAGGTAGCAGCATGAGGGGATCTCCCTGGGTAGCAGAACAGGTGATCTAGCACCATAAAGGAGAATGCCACTCAATCTAAGACCATGTATGATGTTATTTATACAAACAGCAACCGAGCATTAGAATAGGCAGCTCAGCTAAACCCATCATGCTGAAACGCATACTTCCTTAGTGACTAGGAGACTGTGAATTTAAAAAATAATCACCTGAACACACACACTTCTCTTATATTTGTAGTAACACTACAGCCACATGCACAGTGGCCTTTATTCTCTGGGGCTGAGCATCACTGCAGTGTTGCTTATCGGGGAGATTAGATAGACCCACACATTGCTGACAGTATTGAATTTTATAAATGGATGATAAAGTTACATGTGTGAAAAAAACAAAAACAAACGTAATTTCTAAAAATCAGTGGTATTCTCCTTTAATTGACAAGAAAAGGCAAACCAGAATGTTTTTTTTTTTTATTTATTTTATTTTATTTTTACTTTTTCTTTGTTGTTTTTCTTTTCTTTTTGTGTTGGTTAGTTTGTGCAGCAGTGAAGGCACTGGGACTGCAGGTCAGGTCCATGCATGGGGCTGTGCCTCAGGATGCTGCTCAAGAGGGCTGTGAATGTAACACACACACAAACACACGTTCACTCTGTCAGTTCAACTTTTTTGGATCAATGTACTCAACATCAGATAATACAGAGTTCCCTTCAGACTGTGCTTTCTTTCCAGCATTTATCAGAATATTCTCACACGTGGTCATATATTGATATTTATCTAGTAGGAGGTTTTAAATATTGAGACCAACTGGTTTCTCTAGTTCTGATATTACCAGAGCATGCAAACAGTTGATATATTGCCATGGAGGCACCAACGTTTAGTTTTTTTTTTCACGTGTTGCAGCACCGAAACGTTTTGGGCCTACTTTAAAAAGGCTGCATGTCAGAGGACAAAAGGTCCACATTAGCCAGACTGGTCAGTTAGTGAACTTTACCCAGCCAACAGTGTCCAAATGTGCAGAATATTGTAAGTAATTTAACATAATCTATGGAAGGTAATGTGAGTCCTCATAAAGGTTGTCATTAAAACACCAAACCTGGTTATACGGAAGCAGAATTTCATTTTTCTCTGCCTGTTTTTAAAAACCTTTACCAGCCTCTATTTTGCTCGACTCACTTTGAGAATTATCAGGCAGTTCAGACCTGATTCTCCTGACAGCTTTTGGTTCTCATTTATGTAAAACAGCTTTAAATAGCTGTGAGCTACAGTTAACTAAAGCCCAGCTACATGGTTTTAGCCTATGTTAAGTCAAATTGTTAAAATTGCAATATCTCTTGGTGTTGGTAATGACAGCTTTGTTGGGATTATGCTGCATTTGATGGTAAGTGGAAATTTTAAAATCTGAAAACTAAATCAATTACAAAACATTGCTGAAGTTCACATCTCCTCTGTAACTGTAGTAAGGCTCGTCTACTTTGACTCCAGTTAACATTAAATAAAAATGTCTGCTTTCACTGTTAAGTGCAATCTTCTTCTGCTAATCTGTAGAAATTTTGTGCCTTTATAGTTCCCTCAATTCTTTACTATAGTTAAGTACATAACAGTGGATGATAAACACACCAAACCAGGAGGCAGGCATAGTTTTGCAGATGCAGAGAAAGGTTTCAGTACCTCAGGTACATGAGCAACTTGCATCTCTGCGTGCACAACCGTCATCAATGAGAAGAAAACAAGCTTGAACTGAGCTTGAATTGACTGAATAAAACATTATGGTACGACTGTAAGAAGCCTCTGATGTGTCATCTTAAAGGGGGAGGGTGTGTAAAGCAATGCTATCTGTAGATATGGTTTCCATATTTCTAGATTCAGTTTTTTCGTGGTTAATAGTCTTCTACCCATCAACCCTTCAGCAAGAACAAACTTTTTGTCTGAGTCATTCGGAAAAATACACCAATGAATTGTCTTCCATTAGGTTTATTTATAAATATCAATTGTCTACCTACAGGTGACATCAGCTAAATAGTTCCTCTATTGTCAACCAGTTTGTGTTGCTGATATCACAGTAGATTAGTTGTTGCAGGTTCATTCTATCAATATTTCTACACATCTCATTTGTTCTCAACAGTATGGCATCACATAATTTAGTGCCACTCTGGTGTCTTGGAAAGTGTGTTTGTGTGTGTTGAAACAGTCACAGTCGCTTAGTTGCAAAGTCTTATAGTCTTGTTTTCTATTTCGGTTTCCTGCAGCTTCTCTTACTCTCAGTCTGATAATATATTCTGCTAAACTATACACTCTGCCTCAGTTGGTTTAGTATTGTGCCATGACCTGTTTTTGTTTAATAATGTACAGACACAAAAGGCAGGGTTTATGTATTAGGAAGCACTGTGCATTCAACAGTATAGGTAACAGACTTAGAAGCACCACAAATGTATGAGAAAAAACTTCTTACCTCATGGTTTTTGTTTCTGCTATTATTTTCTAATGGTGGCAACGTGTGTGCCCTCTAATTTGTCTCTTGCCTTGATCGGATGTCTACACATAAAGCCTATGATCATAGGAAATTATTTATCACTGAATAAAAAGAAAAATGGGTGTGTGTGACTCTGAAACAGTCTGCTGTGTGTTTATTTAAAAGGGTGGGAAGAACAAGCAAATATTAATCTTAGTTATAATATTTTTGTGATATAACCCATGTTTTCCTTTTGCTTCATTAAATCTAAAATAAATTTCATGACACAAGCTTGAGACAACTCGGGAGCAAAGCCACCCTGAATGCATCAAGGAAGACTCTTACCTAGAGCATCACATTGAGAACCAAATTACTGCATTTCAGTAATGATAAATAAGTGATGACAATTTTTAATATTATGCTCTTGTCAACTTGCATATAATTTCCCTTTAAATCTGTTTTTTTTAAAAACCCAAAACATTTTCTGTGCTCTGATTAAGTCGGTCACATTGACTTTTTTTAGCTCACAATCAAAGAACACAAATGTCATCATTCACACAATCTGAGCTCAGCTGATGTTTCCAGTGAAACTAGTGGAATCACAGTTTGATAGACTGCTAAGGACGTGTAGGGATTACATCCTTTATGTCAGCGGTTTTACATTGTCACGTGGATCTGTTTTTTTTAGAAATGTCAATCACAATAATGCTAATGGAAGTTTCTGGCTTTGGAATATAACCTTCATAAGGACTTTTTTTTATGACTTAAAGACCTACCCCACTTTTATGGCTTTTGAGGGAATAGCTTTACTTCCTTTTCTGACATATTAAGAGACTGGTAAGGAATATTATTTAGTAAAGCAACACTACACAAGTTTCCAACCTCCTGCTTCGGACTTGTTTTGATAGCACACTGACCATTGAGCCATTGTTGCCCAGCAGCATCCAGGGGCTAAGAAACTGCACTTTTTTTCCCCAGGGCATCATGCGACAGGATCATCACAAGCTAGCAACTGAATATAAACACAATTGAATGCACACCATGGCTGGTTCAGCAAATAAACTGAAGAAGACATTATTGCAGGAAGTGAGGAAAAGAAAAAGTGACAGAGCAAAACAGATGAGACAAGAGCTCATTGGAGACAACTCGGACAAGAGACAGAAGCAAGACTGATGCTGAATTAGCCTTTGTTAGGGGGCACCAAAGTGTGAGAATCCGTCAAAGTTCAGTAGAGCAGCTTTAAGGTTTATGGATATTGATTGCATTGGCCATTTCTCAGCCATAATTATGAGTATGTTGTTTTGTTAGTTGTAAATGCCAAAAGAAAATATATCGTTTGAATGCACTCAATGAGCTGGTTAACTGGATCAGACAAGGTGGTAAAATCTGCTTTATCCTTGATGCCATAGGTTTACAGACAACCAAGAAATAACAGCGTCTAGCCAATAATGGCCAGGACCTTCCATCTTACAACAACAAAATGCAGTTTTTGCATTTTGTTTTTTTCAGCTGAGGGGAAATAGTTTTTCCAATAAAAAGTAGTAGGCCATTCCAACTCTACACATATAAGCTCTGAAGTCCTTTACTCACTTTACTTATCACCCATTCAGCTGGAAAACAGTCTCTTCTATTTTCTTGTCATTTTCTCCCTGTTGGTGTGGAGCTGAAGAAAAGGCAGTACTACACTGCACTTCGATTAACCTCTGGGTGACATGAAGCTCCGGGTTGAGCTTGAGTGGTAATTTCATGTGGGGTTACAAAAGGTCACGGCAACTCATTTTAGTGGATCACATCGGTTTGCTGCTCTCTGAAGACAGCTGCGGGACCTTTTGCAGAAATACAGGAAATTAATATTTGATATCAACAGTCATGCCTAGGGTTTTTACACATGTGGCAACCTTTACAAGCCTTGTTATTCTGTCAGACTGACTGTGACATTGCCAGAATTTGGTTGCTTTTTTAGCTAATAGAGCCAACTGCTGATTCTTCAACTCCAGCTTCTGAAGGTGTTAAACCATGGGCCAAACCATCTGAAATACTTAGTAATTACTGCTGCCATCTGGTACTGCAGCAGTTTCACCCTGGGGTTAGAATCACCTCAGGGGCTCCTAACACGATTTGACTGTAATTGGCTGCCAGATGATTAAAGATGAATAAACAACACTTAAGAATCTGCAGTCATGCTACATGTAACAGCCACTGTAACTGTACTTAGACCCAGCTGAGATTTGAGCTAATGCTAAAATTAGCATTCTGAAGTTTTGCAGGTAGCTACACAGTTGAATGTTGTATTATAATGTTAGCTTGCTAACATTCGCTATTAGAACAAAACACACTGTTTACTAGGAATATTTATCCAATCTTACATACAATATTTCATAACTAATCAGTTTTTTTAATTAACTATTGTCAAAGGAAAAATGTGAAGATCATAAAGACAGTAGAACTGTTAGCCTGGCTTAACTAATATAGTTAACATTATGTGCATAAAGCTGGTAAATAAAATTTAAAAATAAAATAAAACTGTGGATTTAAAGTTACTAGAAAGGCCACATATTGTCACTCTTCTACAGTATCCAAAGAGGTTGCAAGCTGAAAATTTGGAAGCTCTGTAAAGAATAACCTGTCCTGCCAAATAACATGAATTATTCTTATCAATTGAATCGGAAAAGAACAAACAATAGCAAAAAAGACAAATAATTCACTTGATGTTCATGCACTCACTAACAGATCGTCTGCATGCGCAGTCAAACTCAAAGTGTGAGAGTAAAGTCTACCAGTAAACCTCAGATGCGACTAGTTGATTTAGCTCAGCCACACTGATCAGCAGCAGGTAGTAAAAATAGTAAAGAAAAGCCAGGCATATTGTAAAGTAAAAACTAAACAAAAAAAAGTGGTTTGGGATGGATTTTAGCTCACTATCCAGGCCAAACTAACTTCTGTGAAAATATTAAACTACTGCTGAGAGCGCAGTATGTTTAATGGGGAGTCATAAAGCAGTTAACCCTTTCTAATATTGTGGGAATGCCTCATTAAACAAGTAAGCCATCTGTTGAGCTGACAGTTTATTTCTCTAACATTTCATGATGCAGATGTAGTTTAATTACACAAAAAATATGCATCTATTCCATTGGCTTGCTACAGGGTCTGACAACTCTGCTAATTTGGGTTGTTTCAGTCAGTTCTGGCTCGGCAGACTAGAACAATTTCCAGCTGTCAGGATTTTTGGTGTGCGGCAGGTCGTCTATTAATGTCTGTTAATGTTTTGTTTGCTTATCACACAAGGTAAATAGGATTGTTCTGTACCATAAAGCAACTGTTCACTGAGCTCCCTAACAGGTTTGTAACACTGGGTAGAGAAAGTGTCAGGAAAATTGTCAGTGTACGTTGCAGCAGCAGCACTCACTCCCAAATTTCATTTATAATATTTTAATGAAATCTCATTCATCCAGGTCATGGTATCCAATGTAGGTTGAATCAAGTCAGCTGGACTAGGTTTAGTTTCTTGAAGACGTTTTGCTCTCATCCAGAATACCTGGAACAAGCTGAAAATACAAATGTTTTAGGGTCTATCATCCTCATTTAAGATTGTGAAACAACTGAGGTTGCATCAGAGTGAACACAGTCCATAGATTCAGCTGAGGTTAAATGTGAATAGTAGTTGTCAGTCTTTTTGGGATAGATGAAAGGATGCCATTGTAGGTGGGGGAGAGGTAATGTCTTCCTCTTCTTCTGTTCAAGTTTCTCAATGCTGACATAGACCGCCTCATTCACTCCCTATTTAAACCACCTCTTTTTCTGTCCAAGATTTTAACTTTGCAGTCCACGAAAGAGTGTCCTTTATCATCAAGAAGAAATAAAGAAGCCGACTCCTGTGGTGGTTGGTGGTGGTGCAGTGATTGTTTGGTTGCTTTTTTTAATAGTATGGAATTGAGTCCTTTGGATGAACCAGTTTCTTTCTAATGGTGCAACTTGGTTTAAAGAAATTTTTTATCGGTGTTTGTTAAAAAGCTTCCTGAGTTTCTGAGATGTTGAAGCCACATAAAGGATGAAAAAGGCTTCCTTCTCCCTTTTCTCCTCATCTTTTTTTCCCTGGTGTTCCTGGGTCTTGTTGCAGCTTCAACAAAAGTCCAGTTCAGGTAGCCACAACCTGAGTCACCTTCAGGTGTTTCTTTCTTTCTCCTGGGCTTCTTCATTGGTGGGGATGTTGTCAGTACTAAAGGATTCTTGTTGAGGATAAGGGTGGATGGCAGGAACCTCACAGAAACAGAGATGAATGAAAAGTAAAAATAGGTTTAATGACAACAAAAAATCTGGGAATTGATCAAGTCCAGGAAAAATATAAAGGCAGACGCTGGTAAGCAGATGAACTGACACTGAATGACGAGCAATCCCAGTTTTTATGCTGGAGCCAAATCAGGAACAGCTGTGTCCAATAATCATCCACTCAGGAGTGCTAGGAGGAAGGAGCAAAAACACAACACAAATCCCAACAGGAAAGACTCCTGACTTGCGTTCTGTTGGTTTCCTGTAGGCAGTGATCTGCAGGCTCCTGTCCTCCATTATTTGGACAGTGTTTTTGATAGTGGATTTCCTAAATATAGTTTTGCACAGGCTTATATGCTTAATGTACTTTATAGTAATATGTACAAAATGAATGAGGTAAATCAATAAATAAATCAAAATAAACGTTTCCTCAAACACAGCAGCAGCTCTTTGACCTTCTGTCTAAAAAACATTTGATTTAGGTTTTGACTTTCACATGTGTAGCCCAGTCAGATCTGATTAATCAAACATGGTAAAGTGTGAGGCTGCTGTTCAATCTTTGTGATTAAACACATTAGAGAAAAAATCTAGACTGTTTGCTGTAGCCAAATAATTCTATTAAAAAGTGTATTTACTTATGTCATCTTTAAAGTTGCAGTGTTAAACAAAATTAAAGGTCATTGACAGAAAACAATAACAAAGCATTAAAAGCTGTTTCTATTGGTATATATTCACTTTACTAATATAGCTATCATATTTTTATTCTCTTAGAATGAGACTTTTAAATCTACTTGCCATGGATCCACATTCATGGCACCTCCCATTTTTACTCTGGTGTCCCTGAAGAGACAAACAACTGCAGTACCAGCTTTGTTTGATAGATGCTAGGTCACTGTTTGGACAAGTACTGCCTTTAAAAGACGGGTAGAAGACGAAAATACACATGCACACTATTTTGAAGTATTTATCTGTAGTGCTATTATTGCTGCCACTGGATCTACTCAGGGGTGATAACATGTTTATGTCTGAAAGAATTTTGGCTACTAATGGCCACCGTCCAAGTAATTTCTTTGCCTATCTTTACTACTAGATGTCAGTCATTCTTACAAACTGTACCTTTAAAGCACAACTCTGCTTATAATCTGTTTTCCATCAATTTAATACTACACCACAACTGGCTTACAAGCTAATTGTGAGTTACTGGTTAATTGTAATATTTCAGTAATGGTGCTCATAAAAGTTCAAAACTGTTTGTAGAATGTAATTAAGTTGCAGCATCTCATAGAACGAATTAGCTGAACACCATACTACTGTGACAGAGACGCTTTATATTCACATTTAGTAGTTTATCCATGTACATAAAAAGCCTATACAAGCAGTTAAAGTGCAGTTTACAAACTGTATTCGAAATGACACACTCTTTTCTGAGGCCTCAGGGATGCTTTGCTGTTGCTAACTTTAGCTGCCTTCAGTATTGATTGATTTTTAAGTGGGCGGTTGAGACCTTGCAAAGGATGCAGTAATGTTTCCTCCCAGACGGATGTCTGTCTGCTGATTGTCAGCATCCATCCCACAGCAAACCTGCAGCTGAGGCAAGAAAAACAGAAAGCAAAAAGAAAAGGACTATTTGTGGAACTGCATGTTCTTGTATTGAACACAGTGTTCTCAAAAAAGCATTTATTATGAGCAAAACTAATGACCTAAATCTAGTTTTCACCTAAATGAGTATTTACTCTGAGGCTTGAAGATGTTTAAGTGTTAGATTTTCCCAATTAGGTGTTAAGTCCAAGTCTAACTTTATTACTGCTGCTGTAAATCTAGTTTAACATATTTAATCTTGTTTTGCTTCCCAGGAGTTAAACCAACAGCAGCTTTTCTCCTTGTCATGTTGCCAATTAATTTGTGATAGTCTGAGGCAGACAGCCGGACTTTCACTTATGTCACTGAGAGTTTGTGACAATAACAGAAGACTGCACAAACACTGAGATGCATCTGCTGTCATTTAGGTGTGTCTGACTGTATGAACACATGCTGCTGAATACACACACATACCGATATGGCAGCTGTTGTTATTCTCACACAGGGCACCTGTGACTGGTATGCTTGCTACTGGGTTGTGTTTTCTGACATTACATCCTAACTGCTCACAGCTAATCCAAAGTGTAACAGGACAGATAGTGTGTGTGTTTAATTTTTTTTTTATTCAATACAGTGATAAGAAAAGAAAAATCCATCACAGATAAGCTATTGTGTTAAAATGCTATATGAAAGACAAATATCTGATCAAGACACATTGCATCAGTTATTAGTTAATTAAATGTGGGCTAGTGAGGTTAAAAGCAAAGAACAGCACATCCACATACTTATTGGCAGATCAATGGACTTGTTCAGGAATGAGAAAAATAAAATAAGGAATTAATAAAATCAGCTGACTCTGCCAAGCAGTTTGTGTCTGTGCCAGAAAATCCTTCTCAGAAAAACAGGAGCATGAATCACAAACATCACATGATGCTTGACGCTTCAAGCAACTTCATGGGTTGATGGAAGGGTCTTTTCATTTAGAGACATTAATCAACATCAGGAGATTGTGGCCAGTAAACATAATCAACTGGTTTTCAGAGTCGTTGCCATCACCAGTTGTATAACAGCCTATATGTAAGCTGTTAGAAAAATGTTACATCTCAGAGACAAATGACCAGCCTTTTATGGAGCTTTTAGTTGCAGGTGGTCCAGATGTTTATGATGGAATATTTTTTTAGGAGATGACAATACATTTATCAGTTACTTTATTCCACAATACTTGACAATAACCATGAACTATGGCTATTATAACATGCAAGCACTAGAGAGGCAAACTTTCATACACTGAATCTTTAACTGAAAAATGAAGAGTAACTACTAAAGAGACTTTTGGAGCAGGTGGGTCTCAATCCCGTGGTTTCTTGCATGATAGTCAGTGAATAAACCATCAACCACCATCTTTAGCCATCCAAGTGAGCAAAGACGTGTGATGTCATCATGCGGCAACACAGCAAATAAATTTCACAACAAAGCAAGAATAATAGCAGATTTTATAGGTTGTGTCAGGGACGCGTATTTATGGTGCATTTTGCACTGTGGGCCAACTTCGAAAATGCTCAATCATGTAAGCAAGTTGTAATAGCCCTTCATTCTCAATTCTGCATGAAGCCAAATTTGTATATGATACCACACTTTTTTCCACCCAGGGCCATTATGTGACAGCTACTCCTTTTCTTTATGGCACCATGTCACACATCAGAAAGCGGATATCAGCCAATGTTTTAGACTTACGCCATGGCTGAGTTAGCATAGAGACTCCAAGAAGACAAGAGAGAAAGTGACAGCGCAAGAGTCAACATTGGACTTAATTTTGCTGGTTGGTGAGATCAGAGAAGAGATAGGATGAAAAACATGCAGAATTAGCCTTCATTAGGGGGTGCTAGCATGTGAAACTCTGCCAGAGTTCAGTGGTGCCACTTTAAAATGTTCTCTCTCATAGTGTCTTTTTCTCTTTTCCTTTAGAATATTATTCTGCTTTTCACACATTGCTTTAATGCTCAATCTTGTAAATACAGAGCTTATTTGAATTACTTTATATCCATCATATAATTTAAAAAAAGAATTTTTGAAATGTTGTTCATACGTGTACCTAAAACTGCACTGAAATACTTTATTGTACTTTTTTTAATCTTCTACTTTCTATTTCGAATGCAAGGCAATAAATTTCATGCCTAATGCAGTGTGTTCTACATTTAATACTTTATGGAGCACAAGCTGGAGAGGTTTGGAAAGAAAATTGATTGCTGATAGGCTCTAATGATTCGTCACAGGATGTTACGGAAGGTTAATTTTTCAAATTAGCTCTTTTATTTTTCCCAGTTGGTGATTAAGATAAAAACTGTCAGCGTGCTCATTAAATGTATTGTGCCTGTGTAGTGAATGATAATCCCAGACTAAACACTAAAACAGAGGAATCCATTTACTCCCCTGCCTTTCTTTCTTTCTTTTTTTTTTTCAGTTTATCCAGTACTTTACCTTTTCCCCAGATGAATCCAATCTCCTCCGATCTCATCCTGCCAGTCAACATGCCTCGGATTTAACTGCTGACACATATCCTTTCAAGTGAAAGCCCCCCATTCATCAAACCTTGTGGTATCCTGAAGAGCTGCTCAGTCACTAAAACCAGCTAAAACCAGCTGAAGCTATGCCCGTGTGCTTGGCATGTTGCTTTTAACAGTAGGAGCTGCACTCTTAATGGCCCACAGCCCAAACCTGCTGACCACTGTTTATTTCTTCTGGACCTCCGTGTTTATTTTCATGAGGGTATTAATATCTAGTTTAATATGCCTCTTGTGTTATTTTAGATGAGTCATTTGGGAACGTGTGGATATGTGTGAGAACAGTCTTGTTTGTGTCTGTCTCCTGCTGTGAAGAAGAGAGACTTTCAGTGTTTTTAATATGTCAACAATGCTACCAAGATGCTGCGATGGACTGGTGGCCTGTCCAGGGTGTACCCTGCGTCTCACCTGATACAATGCTGTGATGGGCTCCAGCTTTCCCGCGACCCGTAATGGAATAAGCGGTACAGATAATGACTGACTGACTGCTACCAAGATATGAGATTAAACTAAAATGAAAGACTTTAGGACTTTTGTGTACTGAAATTTTAAAATGTGAGCTTTGTAAACATGATATAATTGTTTAGCTTTGATAAAAAACAAAAAACAAAAAAAACAAACTGTTTTTTTTTTGTTCTGTGACAAAAACACAGCTGATGGCTTTCTTTATAATGTTTAAATATTCTGAGTGGGGTTGCGATGTCCCAGGGGGAGGTGTAGCCTATTTCTGGTTCTGAACAGTGGTCTGCAGCTGGGTTACTGTCAGTTTTCTCTGTCAACATCATGAAAAGCCCCAAAGACTCAAATAAATTTCTAACTTTCTATACATTCATATAGATATTTTCCTTATTTCTCTAAGGAAAAACAAATAGGTCCTAGAATTAGATAAAGAAATATTAAAATTTGACTAAATCTTTCTTTTAATCTCCTGAAGAAAATCCAGTTGTGTGAAAAAAAGAATCTGAACGTTTGCCTTCAATATAAAGTGTGACCCCCTTCTGCAGGACTAACGTTTCTCAGGACACTACCTTATATTTAACCTGACTAAGTTGCCAGATTCAGCTCCTGCTACACCAGAGCCAAAGCTGGACCTGGAGCTGGAGTCAGAGGTATGTATTTGTATTGTCTTTGGATTATTGTTTGCATTCTTGTCTGCTGAACAGCTTTTGGTTTTGTTTAAATAAAGGTTTGTTTATTTCTATGCATCTGCCTCACTTTAGCGAGTCTGGATATGGGTCTTCACCAAACTACAATGTGATATTAACTCCTTGCAGTGTCCTCCTGGTAGTGGAATCATTGAAATAGATCCTGGACTACAGCGATCTTTGTAATTGACGTAAAATTGGTTTTAAAATCCCTTTTATCTGACTGCTGGTTGATAGAGAAAATATGATTTGAAACATTCTTTTAGCCAAATGAGCACTGATAGCTTTTTTTTCTAAGGTCCTCTGAAATCTCCTTTGTTAAAATTGATTTACAAAGTCCGACTTTAGTTCAGTGTTCTCCAGCTTTGGTCCTTATCATTTCTGTTGATTTCAGAGCTGCTGAGATATTTCAAACATTTGGGAAGAGGTGCTGCTGAAAGATTCAGAGGATCTCTGTGCTCTCAGTCTGCTGGAAATGAATGTAAAATAATCTATTCAATGATTGCAGCGATATGTGGAGAACATTAGGCATGCCTGTCTTTTTCTTTCCTCTTTTTCATTTGATCACACACCATCACTGGCTTTCAACCAGTGCATGCTGGGACAGCAGCAGCCATTAACCCTCTGAATTTGCTACAAACCACTTGTGCAAAATTGTTTTATTTATTTACAGTACTATTATTTACATATTTATTTGTGTGTGTTATGTGTTTATTATTTTTGTATTGTTCATTTATTCAATATTTTATTTCATTCCAGTCATTTTTATTTTTGTTATATTTTTATCTTATTTTTTTTTAATGTATTTATATTGTTTTCATATAATTGTAAATAAATTTAGGCGTTAAAGGGTTAACAAACCTCTGCGCCACAAGGAATAAGCTGAATACACAAAGAAAATGCAGTATCTCTCCATGTGGATAGAATTTATTCATGGAGTCCTGTTATATGGACTAAGTAAAAACATTTTCTTTGGTTTTACTTCAGATCACAAAACACTCAGACTTGAGATCATTGTGCTATTCTGGTGTTTTTCTGTATATTTGTGTGTGTTTTAAACAACAGCACTGATGCTGTAGTGGGGAATCAGATCTGAGCATGGCCATTGGTCTCTGTCAGGGACAGCTGGAGGACATTGCAGTCATAGCGATGGTAGATGACTGTAACCCTTTTTGTCCTCTTCTTAGTGCTTAGCAAAGCTCACATGTTTTCATTCTTTATTTGTTGTTATAACTGGTTTTTCAGCAGAAGATAAATCAGATAAATGCAGAGTTAATAGTGGACTGCTAATTTCCATCTTCTCCACGTCCTTTGCTTTGAGCCATCAGGTGCATCAGGACAGCAACTCGGATGATTGGGTTCTGGAGCGATGGATTGAAAGGTACCTTGCCAAATATTGATCGGCTGCAAGCCTCTGACCTCCACAAGAGCAGTTCAAGTAAAATCTGTCAAAGTCTGCCATGATACAGTCTGTGATGCTGTTCAGCCTTATTTTATGGACTACAGTCTCTGCATATAAGAGGTAAACTGCAAATGAAATCACCTTTGGAAACTTAAAATAAAATAAATGAGGCTTAGGCTGATAAATATTCTCATCTTTATCACATATGTTCATCATGTTTTCTGTTTCCAAGCTATTAGGAGCAAGTTTTATCTGATGGACGGATGGATGGATGGATGGATGGATGGATGGATGGACGAACAGACTGATGGACGGATGGATGGATGGATGGATGGATGGATGGATGGATGGATGGATGGATGGATGGATGGATGGATGGATGG
>JBAMHW010000023.1:14719132-14739711 GCA_037177495.1 Rhadinocentrus ornatus
TATATATATACCGACACATATATATATATATATAAAGGATTACCAAGAGGAGCCTTATACCTATAAAGCTCCTTTTGGCAGAGCAAATTTGTTCCTCATAACCCAGCAGCCAGGCCATCATTCTGTTTGCTATAATGATGGACAGGACAAGTAAAAAAATAAAATAAAAACATGTTTTCTCAGCCAGTCCTTCCAATGTATGTATACAGATAGAGCCATCAAGGGTTGATTTAAAGAGCATTTTTTTATTTAGTCAAAGTTAGGTTTTTAGTTATTCATAAACCTTTCACATCATAATTGTAATTAAGTTTTCTGTGCTCAGATGAATGTTGAGCGTCGCCTGTTCAGCTTCAAGTTTGGTGACCCAGGGGCCCGGATGAACTGGGTACATGTAGACAACCTAGTTATGGCCCACAAGCTGGCAGCTGAGGCTCTCACACCGAAGAGGAACTGTGTCGCCGTGAGTCACCTTTTACTGAATTGAAGACCCTCAGATTAAAGATGGGTTTAATCCTGATGCCATACTTCAATCTGTACTGTCAATGTAAGATTATACCAAGTGTCTGTTCCTTTACAGAATGGACAGGCCTATTTCATCAATGATGGTGTTTCAGTCAATCTGTTTGAGTGGCTGACCCCTTTGGTGAGTTAAATACTGTGGATGTTCTGCATGTTTTATTATTAGTAAAGCTAAAGACATAAATGTCTCACTCCTCTGAGGCACACAGCTTCATAACTGTCCAAAAACTGCATCACTGCATAGTTCAGTTGAATGAGAGAACTTTCTTGTTGCTACTAATGTTTATCCACTAAAAATATGTTAAGCAGTAAATTTAATGTACAGTTTAATTTTGTTTAAATATAATTTGCTAAACTTATAGTATTTATTAGATGTACTATATATTTGTAGCTTGTGTCCAGGGAAGTTCTAGTAAAGGAAACAGTCATCTGCAAAGTAATAGATTCACTTACTGTTTATTTATTTATGTTTTTTTCTTCTTGTAGTTTGAAAAACTGGGCTACCAGAGACCACATATCAATCTGCCAGTTTCACTCGTCTATTCAGCAGGTAGTTTTTACCTCTTTCCCTTTTATGCAAAATTCTTTACACTCTACTTTTGTAGATGTGTTGACTTACTGTTAACTCTATGTTTTTGCTCTGTTTCCAGCCATCCTGGTGGAATATTTACATGTGATTCTCAGGCCAATGATAAAAGTTCCTCTCCTTTTCACCAGAAGTGAGGTAATAAAGTTTCTCTCTGTCTCTTCAAGATTTAATTTTCCCTCACGGCTCACTTGTATTCTGGAGAGCAAGCTGAGGCAGCTGAACCTGCTGTGTGTGTTGCTTGGAGGAGGAACTCAAACAGTAAATGATGGCAAGAACAGAGAGGTGACCATTGTTCCACCTCGTGTCTTTGCCTACGATAAGAAGATGTTGTCTGGTCTGAGAGCTGCAGCAAACAAAACAACATATCTTTGCCTCAAGAAATACCAAATTAAGAAATTTGACAAACGTCAAAGCTTTCAGTTCTATCCTCTTCTTCTTGACACCACAGCATAATGCTTGCCTCAATCAAAAATGATAAAAACACATAACACAAGGCCATCAGTCTTTTTATAGCTTCAGGACGACATTGTCTCTTAAGGAGTCTTCTTGGCAGCCTGGCAGGCTCTCATGAATGTATGATGAAGCAGAAACCAAAGCTGAGCGTTGTGGGCCTGCAGCCTAGAGCTCAGTCTGTCAGACAGTTGCTGGCTGGGAGATAAATGATTGTCCTGTGAATAAAACATAAACTGCTGTGGGTCAGAACAGAAAGTTTAGGATAAACTTCACAGAAAGTGGCTGCAGGGCAAAAACTGCTGTTATAGTGAATGAAGTTTGGCAATGTTTTGGCTTGCATACCACTCTCAGGTTAAGACAGTGTGTAATGTGCAGGGTACTTTTTTCTCTCACACACAGATTTTAAGCCTGTCCACATGCCAAGAAAGGCAAAGTTTCAACTGCCAGTCAATATGTACTCTTACTAAAGAATCCCCATATTTCTTCCACCACAACTAAAAGTCACAAGCCTTGCAAGTAACATATGTAGCATTTTAAAAGTATTTTCACTGTGGTGAAGGTGCATCTATCAAAGGGGCTCAAATATAATCAATATGATGATCAGGTCAAAAAGGATCAACAAGACACAGAACTGTGTATTTAATCAACTGTTAGATGAATGTACAACTCAGCATGAGTCATGCAAGAAAGCTCTAATTTTATATTTTGTAAAGGTTTGTGCTATTTAAAACAAATTTGCATCATAATAGAAAAATAATTTAATCGTGTGGGAGGATAAACAGCTTAAAAAACTCTTGGATCTTGTTGGTGTCTGTTTAAACTCTTCTGTCACTGTGCGGATCCAACATGCAGGAATCTTATCCCCTGATGTAAGAAGATGCTTCTTACTGGAGACACCTAACAGCCAGGTTATCAGAGTGTAAAACAAAGTTTGCCAAATTGAGGTTAATGTGAACCATTAGCTGGACAGGATGACCTTTATCTTAATCTGTTGCTTCGATCATCTGTGCAGCTTCCGATGGAGTTTCTTGAAATAATTTTTATCTTAATAATAACTTGTAAATGTCTCATCGTCTGCTGCAGGTCAGGAACATCACAGTGACCCACACCTTCAAAATTGACAAGGCCCGTCGAGAACTGGGTTACAAGCCGAAGCCCTACAGTCTCACAGACTCTGTGGAGCTGTATTTGAAGAACAGACAGCCTCATTCCAGTTTGCCTCTTTTCAGCCTGTCCTTGACCTCCAAGCTGCCCCAAACTTTTATTTTGCTGCTGCTGGGTGTCAGCTTGATGCTACTCATGTGGTCCTGTATAATCAGTCAGAACTGAACAAATTTGTACTAAACTGCGCAGAGAGATAGACTATAATTAATCTCAGGCTTTGTATGTTCTAACCAGTCACCAAATCTCGGTTAGGAATTGAAATGAAAGGTTTTCATTAGTAGTGGCAAATCTATTGAAACTCACCACACACAATAAAGGTGGTTTTAAAGCTAAGTGTTGTGTAGTTAAGCTATACCCTTGTCCTGGTTCCCAAAGACAGCAATTTCACCTGATGTACGTGCACTTCTCCTCTTCTACCTTTCGAAATGATGTGTGCCTGATTTAAAATTGATAAAACATGTGAAAAGTATTAAATTAGAGTTATGTGAAGTTGGATGTTAATGTTAAGCTATTTAAGAAGAAAACAAAACATGATCGTCTAACTTTGTATTACTATGATTTACACAGTCAATTATTGTATTTTAAGCATGCTTCCAGTTTGTAATAAATGTTTGTTGTGTATTATGTGTTCTTTAGATTTTAATTACTATTACAAAGTACTGATTTTGTACACTTTTAGAAATAAAAACACTAACAATGAATGTAGTGTTTGTCCAATGTCTGTAGCAAACGCATCTGCCCTCTAAAAGAGAGTTATTTGATGCTGCCACTTGATAGCGCCATTGCTATTCCAAACATTGTACAACATCATATGCCCTTAGTTGACACTATTTGTAGCGCGAGGGTATAATATGTTAAGCACGTGCAGTTTTTAAAACCAACAGCTACCTGTGATGCCAATAAATAAGTTTAAGGTAACCCTGAAAAATACAACCCCATGGCAGCGGTGGGATTCGAACCCACGCCATCGAAATGACTGGAGCCTAAATCCAGCGCCTTAGACCACTCGGCCACGCTACCATACGGCCGTGTAAGGAAAATATTGTCTAATGATTTCCAACATACTGACCACTCTGTGTAGATCTGTTAGAACCTGGACGAGCTTTTCGTTACCTCAGGTGACAGGTGTCGTACCAATAAAAGCACTCCTGCCGTACAAAGCACTCCTTCTCAAGGAGCGCAGTAACAGCATCTTGCTCTTTAAAGAGACAACTGTGTTTTTTTCTTTTTATCAGCAGGTTAGTTCAGGCTTTTGGTAAGTTCTTAAGGGTAATAATGAATACGCCATCTATAGGCGAGATGTTGTTACTGCGATCCTTGAGAGAGGGGGCTTTTCACGGCAGGGGTGTTTTTGCCGGCACGACACCTGTCTAGGGTCAACACATTTACTAAGGTGTAGATGAAATTACTTAATAAATAATTTGACACTGTCAATAAATGTCACTGTTACTGACTGTGTGTGACGGTAGCAATTAGAAGATGCTAGGTTTGGCATGAGCTCTTTGTCGTTGTTTTAAGCGTGACAAATTATGTTGAGAGATTGGTTTGGATCAAATATTGATGTTTTGCCGAAAAAGCAGAGTGTATATCAGAATGTAGCAAACTGGAAAACAGTAAAGTAATTTTTATGCATAGACATCTGCAGGCCTTCAGAGCTGCAGAAGTTCTAGTATAGTATCCAAAAGTATGGTCAAAACAGCACAAAAATGAGTACATCCAGCACTGCTGGCTTATGTCCGAAAATGAAAGTGCACTCATCTTATTTCTGATTTCATATCCTAATTTTTAACTCAGCTGGGAATACTGTAAATCACTGTCCTTTCAGTGCAGACCAAGTGTGCACAGACATAACTGTTTGCACGGGCAGAGCTCCAACCGCAGCTGTCAGAGGGAGGAACGTGTGGGAGATTTGCCCTGAGTTGGAGTGGACATGTGAAATTGAATTTGTGGTGTATAAAGTACAAATCCAAACAGATCTGGTTGTGATTGTTGGTTTATCTGTTAAAATAAGTAGCCACTCTAAAGCAAAAGACTTGTCAATTCCAGATTCAAACCATGTTATTTGCAAATACGTGAAAAAAAATCTGCTCTATGTTTACTTTAGATGTTCTTTTCCATTTGAAGATACAAGAAATCCAAGATTTTCAGGTCAGGTTTTATTTGAATACATGACACAAACGTTTTTTTTGTTTGGTTTTTTTTCTTTATAGCTGTAATAATTTAACTCTTCTTTACTATGTAGAAAAGGAATTCGTCCTTTATGAAAATCCACTGATTTAAGTTAGATAACATAATTAAGGAAAATCTTTTCCCTGCTGGGTTTTAGTGATTTCTAGTAATGACAGACTTCATGAATCTTATCTTGTGCCATCTCAGCTTTAAACCGTTTAGCTGTCTGTGCTACTTTATCCTCAGTGATCTAACTTTTCATACACAAACCAGCTGACTGCATATGGCTGATGGCTTTTGTAGAATTTGTGATTTTCATGAGCGTGCTCAGATTACACTAATACTTGCCTGTCTGGGTGAGCGGGGTAAGCAATCCCCCTCTTAGGAGGTTTAGAGTATTTGGGGTTACTTAAAAGAACGGTGGTGAAAATCTCACTTATGTAAAACTTATTACTGAAAAGAGACAAAGGCCCTTTAATTTAATTGTTGCTTGACTGGAATAATCTGGATGAAGGTCTAAAGGGAACAAGGACACCTCAGTGCTTGACCGTTTTGTTCTGATTTCTTTTATGTCAAAAGTTTTGTTCGTTAAAGATGCACACACTGAGGTTTTGGTGTTACACAAAGAAATCAATGTTTTTTATTAGTTATGAAAAAAAACATGGCTAGACTTTGTGGAGGACATCTGAAACGAGTTTAACAGATTCACAACATATCGATCAATGCCCTTTCTAAACTGTAGAATATTGCTTTAATTAAATCTCTTTTTACATGAAAAGTTAAATAATTAATAGCTGAGGTCCTAAACTTTTACTTTTTTACCTCCAAACGATGGAGTTTGCATAATATCTTCACAAATGTGTGTTAACCCAATCAGCAACAAGATAAAATTCATTAAATCACCGGAGTGAAACAATATGTACAACCACATAAGAGCCAACCTAAGTTCAACTTACACTTCCAGTAATCTGAACTACTTGTTCTGAGAGTTAATCAATCAACAAAGTAAATAAATAAATATGTAGATTTTAGCTTCTGTAATAAATAAATAAAACAGAAAAAAGTGCAGAGCTCTTGTGTCCTGCTGCTGTGCAAGAACTTCTCAGAAGCATGAGACATTTCTAGTGTGTAACTTACAAAACCATCTCACATCAGTAACTTTGCTAACTATCATAAACCACTGATTATAATTCTACAGTATTTCACATTTTAACACATTCCAACTCATTTCTTTTTACTCTGTTCATTCGTAACATATGCTGTTACTCCATCTGCCTTTCTCTTCCAATCACCAACCAATCAAGTGCTCACAGGGTAAATATAAAACACTGTGTGGACATAATACTTTAGGATTTGTTTAAATGTGCTACTAATTCATAAAATTCGTTTAAATATCTCCAATTGTCTTTAGCTTCTATAGATTTCTGGAGTTATTATGTTTACTATTATACACCTATTACATACATGTTTTATGAATAATTTTCACAAGGATGGAATAAAAAAAAAAGTGCAAACAAACAAAACTTTAGGCAGCCAATCTAGGATGCCATGTACTTGTAGCATCTGCACCATCAGGATAGATTTAAAGCAAAGCTCTCAGTGCAGACAGAAATGAGACTATGAATTGTCCTGAGACAATGGGGGGGGAAAAAACACTCATTGTGGAGGACCCTGGGAATCACTGTCCCAGACTGGACGCCTGTTGTCCTTGAGGTCCTCTTTGGTCTTTTGGATGCAGGTGAAGATCTCCTTAAAGAGAGCCTTATACTCAGGCTGCTGTCCATCCTCTAGTAAAGCCATCAGATCAGATAATGTGGCTGAGCTGGACAGACGGCGGCGTGCCCGGGTGCTCACTGAGGGACCGCCGGACGTTTGGACGGCTTTATGGCTGAGCCCGTCTGTTGCCTGCTGGCATCGCTGCAGTAGCTCATCATATTTCACCTGGAAAACACACGCATATTAGAGAAAATTGTTCTGCAAAACTAGTAGAACAGCATCCTCAGAAAAAAACCCCTCAGACATGCTATGAATACACCACCTGCAGAGCGCTGTACTGCGCATCCACCTCATTGAGCAGAGAGATGCCCCTCTGTTTCACAGCCTCCGCCCTCCTGATACACAGCTGTTCGTGACCACGTCCAATTTCATCTGCACTTGTTGCTCTTAAGATGCTGTCGCTGTGACACCTCTGTCGGCTGTGTCTGCTCTGCTCCTCAACCTTTTCCACCTTGTCATCGGTCTCACTCTGTCCTGGACCTGGCCTTTCCTCTGAGGCAAAGAACACAGTTTCCGGCAACAGCAGCTGCTCAGGTCTTCTAACACTGGAGAAAATAGAAGGAACGAAATGTTTATATTTTGAGGAATTACACACATGGCCTGAAGGTAAAACAACTTGACAATACAATTGCATCCTAATCATAAATCTTCTCTGACCTGTTGGCACAATCAGAGCGCCACAGGAGCCGGAGCTGCTCCACTTCCTCCTCCAGCTCCTTCTGTCTGGTCCGGCAGCCCGCCAACACAGCCAACCGTTGCTCCAGATTTCTGTTCTCACTGGATGTCAACTCAATCTCCTGCTCCGCAGCCTCCCTACGGCTCCGCTCCGCTGCTATCTGCTTCTGAAGAGTGTGAACGGAGCGTTGAAGAGCATGGTTCTCTTCTTCTGGATCTTGCCGTCGATCTCTGCCATGGAGGAAGCTCTGAGCCGACCAGAGTCCATCACTCTCAATTGAAAACCTGAGCCAGAAATGATGTAAACAGCACTTTTACCATTTCATCAGATATAAAATAGTATTGATATACCCGGTTAGTAAAGTTTACAATAATTATCAGGGTATACTGGTCACCAGCCAGGCTGCACAGGGTCAAACTGAGGGACAACTTTGACTACTGGAGGTGTGGGAGAGATGTAGGTTCTCTTCTACACAGGCTATAGTCTTGCCCAACTGTGCGAGCATTGCGGTCAGAGGTGTATGAAAATAGTAAATTAATCCTAAAAACAGTCATTCCATACACACACAAAATTACATGTCCATACAGGTGTATTGTCTAATATTTTAGGGGCAACACCAAATAGGTGCAATGCTGTAAGCCTGAGAGACAGTTGTGTGTGCGTGTGTATTAGTACATTGCTGACAATAGGGAAGGATTAACTTCCTTGTCCTCTGGATTATTTCTAAACTAAGTGCTCTACTGTGGCTCTGGGTGACCTGGACGTGTCAATTCAGCACTGAAGGGCTGAGACAGAAGAGTGTTGATGGTTAAGTGGAGATCAGAAAACAGGCTGGAGCCCTAACCTGCTTTGCTTGCATGTCGGTGAAGCTTTACAAGGAAGCACTTTGCCCTGGTGGGCAAACATGTAATGTCAAAATCTATTTCACTCTTCAGGCTGTTTGTTCTACTTTTTGAATAAAATTAATAGTTAAATCAGAGTATAAAAAAAAAACCTTAGGTAGAAGAGACTGACTTGAATCTCTCACAAAGATCAGGTCAAGAGAGACATTTTGATAATCTGATCAATAGGAAAATGCTTCTTTGTATACATTTAATCTTGCTGTGCATTGAGTTTCAGAGGGATGGAAACATGGCGGCAGCAAAGCAAAACTGGTCAGTGACAGAGACATTTTTGTTAATGCTTGTTGAACATCCAGATTATATATTTTGACCGTGCCTCCTTTCTTGTTTCACAAATTGACAATAATAAACTAACTTTCACAGATGGTCATAGACTGCTTGTCTGATCCTCTGCAGTTATGCGCAACTTATGAAATCTTTTTATCTGGTATCCAAACGCCAACATATCTTATTAGAATTATTTCAATCTGACTGGATAAAATTTTTGCGGATGTAAATGTTGTTACTATAAATACAGAAAACATCAAACTGTGTCTTTGCTGCTTCATACTGTCTACTGCTCCACTAGTAGTCCTGTACAGCAGGGTGTGACTGATGAGCGTTACCTGTCCTGCTGCAAGTTGTACAGCTCTTTGAGACATGAAACACTCTGGGCTCCGAGGCTGCGTCGGTGCTCTGCCAACTCTCTTTTGTTTCGCTCAGCCTGGGCAGTCTTCAGCTCCTCTACCTGGGTCTGCAGGTCCTCCATATGGGTTTCAAGTCCCTCGATAGTCTCTGTTAAGCTGAAGGACGAGAGGAGAAAAAAGAAAAACAAACTTTGAATTTGGGATTATCTTTTAACTTTTTTTTTTTTTACCAAATAATGGTGTGAATAATTGTGTAAAACATGATGATAAAGTCAACTAAATATTAAATAGTCAACTAACCCTTGGATCTTGTTTTGGGTCAGTCGGTTGTCTCTAACTAGTCTCTGGTTGCCTTGCTCCAGATCTCTGGCCGCCGTGTCCAGCTGCTCATACACTTTGACGTGCTGGTCGTTCATCTGACGCAGCAGCTCCACCTGCTTGGTCAGGTACTGGTGCACAAGAGATGTTGTTTTTTTTCCCCATTTAATTTAGTTTACTACTAATCAAAACTAATGATTACATTGAAACAGAAACTAATAGTTAGATTGATCCTGTGTGTTTAGTGAACTGAATTCTTTTCTATATTCAAGAAAGGAAGAGCTTAAAATTGAATTTAAATAATACTCATATTTAAACCATTTAAATTTATTTAATGAAATCTGAGTTTGTAAAAACACATTTTCTTCTAAAAGACACAATTTATTCATAACGTTTTTTTATTGTTTTTTTTTATCAAAAAGAAACACATCCTTCCATCATGTGAGCATGCAGCTGTCAGTTTGACTTGTCCAGTGGCAGACGCCGCATTAGGATGAGGCTACAGACCATATCAAGCTCAATAATTCCTCAAGCTGCAGCACTCTCATCACCATAAACAAATTAAGACTCTTATCTTTGCTGACCTGCTGAGCGACGTGTCTTCTAGCTCAAACTGATCAGCACTGTTTGTGTGTGGGAAATTAATCAGTCTGTGTACAGGAGTTCAAATTTATTATGCCATGGTTGGGCAGCTTAATAATTATTTATCATTGTGGCTGGTTAATTCATGACACCATGACAAATACAAACAACACCTTAATTAAAATCCTGAATTGTGGTCCAAGCAAAGAGGAGGCAAATAGTCATGTGAAAGTAAACCAATAAACAGGCAGATTGACATTTTGCCAAGAGGAAGCTTCATGCCAGAGGCTCATTAGGTCTGAGTGGTCAAGTTTAGCTTTTACTCCATCCTATTTTCAGCTTTTCGTGGATGTAGTATTTTCTCAATGAATCGTCTGTAATCTTGGACTCGTTTATTTATAGACATTAGCACAGCAACACCATGCACTGGCAGACCGGCTCGTGGATTCACTGTTAAGGCACATAAACGCAAACACAAGTTTGTTGCTGCTGAAGCCTCAGAGCTGCGGTTAGTTCCTTCCTAAGATTTATCACCTCGATCTCCTGCAGCTGCTCCTGGTTTGTGGAGTACATCTGCTGCAGGGCCTGCTCCAAGTCGTGGTTCCTGTTGAGGAGGGTTTTCCCCAGCTCTGCTGCCAGATGGAGGTCTATACAAAGTGGGAAATGTGTAAACACAAGATACAAGACTGCCACAAACACTGGCAATCGACAGGAGTAAGTTTACATTAGTATGGCTCACATAAACGCATAACTCATTGTATAATAGTGTTAGTATTTGGCAATAGTGGATCACAAAGGAATCTTAAGCATGCCTTGTGATTATTTCCTCTGTTAAATTCCCTTAAGGTCTGGATCTTATCCAAGCAACAGTGTTGATCTGTATTCTTCAGAAAAGCCGGCCTTATGTGGAACTATAAAATACAGCAAAAAGTGCTCTGACTTTTAACTTGAATATGCAAAACCTACAAATAATCTCAGGCTCGTTCTAGGAAAAGATCACTAATGTTTCTCATCTCTTTCTAAATCCACTTCCCTCTTAGTTTTCTTTACTTATCAAATCATCTCTGCTGGTGAAGGAAACAACATTATCCTGTATTTGTACTTTCATCAATTCATTTACAACAGCAGCTAATTGAAGGTACATAAACACGCCAGCTAGGCTTATTCTGTGACTGATTTGTAGTTACATACCCACTGTGAAATGGCAGAAAACTATTCAATGATTTCCAACATTTACTTAATTTTTTATCATTTAGTTCACAGTCCAAAAATGAAATGTATTCAATTTGATATTAAAATGTAAACTTAAAAATACACCAAAAGATCAGATATGAGAATCTAATTGCTTTATACCTCTTTTTGATAATTTTACCAGTTAAGTTTCTATCTTTGTAATCACATATTCTTGTGATGTAATCCCTAAATCTTCATTTTCATTAAATAAAGTCTAAATATGCAAAATATACAGAAAAGCACTGGTAACCATAATTATACATTGTAGAATATGTTTGTTTAAGTTTTAAACTTTATTCCCCAATTTTATGTCATTATATTTTCTTCTGATTTTTAAAAGGCATATTTGTGTCTTCCTTGTTTTGCTAGTTTCATGATTAATGCGTCTTCCTTTAACAATATCTTATCTTTAAAGCATCCATAATACATCCAGATCTTCCTTGCAGGTTCTGAACAGCACAAACAAGACTCATAAACAACACATTACTTAGAAAATAGAAAAAAAAAACACAAGACCTGTGACAGCCTCAGGAAATCCTGACCAGACCCCTTTCATTATCTTCCAGTTTTTCCCTCATGATCAGTGTGATTCCGTGTCACGAGAACAGACATGATACACATTCATTTTTACCTGTATAGTTATTCACTGGGACATTCGTTATGTCACCAGGGAAATAAACTATTTCTACTTTCTTTCACTTAAAGGTGATACTGATGTCATTCATCGGCTGATGATGTGAATGCAGTAGTATCAGCCCACAGCGTTTAGGGTGCGGAACTTACCGTGTTCAAGATCCTGCGGGTTGTACCAGGAGTCTCCATTCTTCTCAAACTCTTCCTCTAAAATGATGTCAGTTAACATTTTAAGACTATCGCGCAGACGTGTGTTAGTGTGGCAGCTTAAAGTTGTCCGTTATCCGCCGCAGGTTACAGAGACTACATCCTCTAAGCGTGTGTAAAAGGCTTTAACATGTTGTCTACAGCAACGTGGCAAATCCTTAATACACCCCGGGATCCGGTAGGAGGCAGAAAGACAATATAAGTATGTTACTTTTGAACAACAATTTTATTTAAACCTTCTAACTTGCATACAATATTTTAGTTTATCTTTTAACATCGTGCATGACCCAATAAAGTCTTCAATAATGACTTAAGAGTTAAATATTTTCAAAACAGTTTGAACTGTCGTAACTTCCTGCTTTCTTTGATTTGCGTTCATATTGACCAATTACAAAGCAGCAAGTAGAAGGAACGAATTCCTCTAACCAATCAAATGCTTGTTTATTATACGGAAGATCCACTCCGAAGTAGAAGCACAGAAATGTAGTTAGACAGGAAAAATATATTGTCATACTGCGACATTTAGTTAAGTTTGATATATTAAGTTGAATGGAAACGAACTTGTTGACATGTTATCGTGTCACTTAAATGTACAAAGTGAAGCTCGACTAATTTTACTTACTTAGCTAAAACTAGTAAATATGTGCTACGACATCATCAACAGCGTGAAATAGGTTTTGCAGGAAGCAGGACCAACTCTCCGTAACTTTAAGCCATAGTTGTGAAGAAGAAACCTGTGTGCACCCCGAAAAATGAGTATAATGCCCCACCTGATGATCAATCATGCAGCACTGGCTTATGCCATGACTACTCTTGGATCAGGCATGATTAACAACATTTTCAGCTTCTACTATGTCAAACTCTTCCTGAATCAGTACAAAATATCTGAAGGAGCATTTCATAAATCGCAAGTAAGTATTTTTGTCTCCAGATGTCTCACACTTGTACACTTGTATATATACCACAAATGTAATTTAGTTTATTACTCATTTATTATTTCAGCAGTACTTGCAACTTGTAAAGAAATGTCTCTCATAGGTGGTGTATATGGTGTGGAATGCAGTCAATGACCCCCTCTTTGGTTACCTGCAAGATAACTCCAGGGTGCCCTGCTGCTCTCAGCGACGTCTCTCCATCCTTTATGGTGCTCCCCTCTACTCGCTGGCTTTTCTTCTAGCCTGGTTCCCATGGCGGTCTTACACTCCTGGCGACTGGTTGAGTGGCTTACACTTAACAGTAGCGTTATGTGCTTTTGATGGCATGCTGACTTTTGTGCTGCTGGCACAATGTGCCTTGTTTGCAGAGATTTCGAGCCAACACCAGAGCCGATTAAGGCTTATAAAGTACAACCAGGTAAGGCCAGCATTTTCTTTGTATACTTAAGTCAAGTTAGTCTTCCTCTCATATCCCCTTGCCTCAAATTTTCAGGTGGCCTCTCTTATTGGCTCATCCAGTGTCCTCTTCTGCGGAGTGCTGTCCAAGAACATGGAAGACTTTACAGCTTTCCAGTCATTTACAGTGCTGATTGCTTTTCTGAGCTGTGGCTGCATGATGTATACAGGCTTCCATAGTCAGAGCCGCTTTGATAATAAAGTATCCGAGTCAGATGAATCAGATATTCTGGGGTCTGTTCCTCAGGCTCCCCATCAAACGGCATGTTCCTTCGCCATGTTGAAGTCGTTGACATGGCAGATCCTGACTAACAGGGACTTTCAGCTGTTTGTGCTCATGAACTTCTTCCAGGTATTCATGTTAGCTTTCTTTAATAATTTTACCATGATATTCACTGAGCACCTGATTCCTCCTGACGTGCTTCCATCACTGGTCAAGAGCATCATGTATGGAGCAGGATTCATCTGTCCACAGGTATTGTCCTTTATTTGATTAGGTTTTATTCATAAACGTATAGAATAAAGATGCAATTCTGGTAACAAAGTTTATTCTTTCCAACTTATACATTTACATTAAAACTGGTTAAAACAGGAAGTTATTTTTGTCTATAGAATGAAAACAAGCTTTGGTTTAAATTTTTTTTTATGTTTGTAGTGCTTTTTTTTCTTCTTTTTTACCAGAATCAACAAGCGAAGTATTTTAAAACAATTGAGGCACTGCTTTACATCAAAATAATATGTACTAATTAATCAATTCTTTGTCTCCATGCCAGCTGTTAGTATTGAGCAGTCAAAGTCTGCTGCATGGTCTTGGCTATTATAAGATCATCCTCTACACCTTCTACCTTGAGGCGGGAATGGCAGTTGTCATGTTAACACTTGGGCCTCAGCATTACTATATCCTGGCATTTTTTCTCACTTTTAACATGTAAGAGGTGTTGGTTGAGGTTGTTGATTGTTTTCATTATACAGTGTTGTACCTAATTTATGTCCTCTCTCTTGTTCAGGATTATAATACAAGCAGCTTTCAGTCTTTTTGGCTTACCTCTGGCTGATATAATTGACACAGATCTGCAGAAATACAAGCGCAGGTAAACAAAAACATAGAAGAATTGCAGGAAAGAACAACATTGATGAGCGAGATGAAGAAACAGGCCTGATCACTAAAGAGTATTTTTTTATATTTAATGGAAATCCATCCAGATCCTCTTTAAAAATTCCACTAATGGCAACAGATACTGACAGTAAATATGATACAGCATTCTGTATTTGTGATGAGGTGACTTACAATATTTTAATCATTCTTCAGATATAAAAAAAACTCTTAAACTTAATTTGGTGCAGTTTTGTGTTAAATTTTTGCTTTTACTGTCTAATTTGTGCTTTTACCATATTAAACTGGTAAATATATGATGCTGCATTTTTACTGTCAGTGTAGAGTTTGTTGGTTATGTATTTATAATTGAGCAGATTTATATTATTTGACTGGTAATGTGGTTTGTCCCTTAGTTCCCCTCTTTCCTCCATGGTGTTTGGAACAAATGCTCTGTTCACTAAGCCAGCTCAGTCTCTGGCACCGATGATGGTGCTCAATATCCTGAACCAGTTTGGATATGAGCAGCTGAAGGATGCAAGACAGGATTCAAATCCAAGGTACAGATAGGTTCTTATAACTTATTGATTTAAAGGTTGAGATTGCACCAATCAGTTGAATGCAGTGGACATTTTTTTATTAAAACCCCTGCTGAAGACACATTTTCTGCCATACCATGTTTATCTTTTTATTGTTAATACTTTATACAGTTACAACAGTCAAATGATGACATACTTTGTGTATTTTTAACAATACAAACAGCAGTGAGTTGCAAATTTTACCACAATGCTCTAAATTTATTTCTGTCTTACATGTTGATAATCCAATGAACAGATTACCTTAAATGGTTTATGTAAATTCTTTATATATTATAATAGATTAAAAGCAAATTACAAGTTTTATAGCAATGGAAACCATTCCCTCCTTGGAAGGTAGTAAGGAAATTTAGAAAAAAAACCAATTAGATTGGATTTTGGAAAACTTACTGCAGTAACTTGCATATGATGGGCTAAAATGTTGGCTTTCAGCTTCTTCTGCAGCTGTTAAAATCATGCTGTAATCACATATGTTTGAACAGGGAGAGACCATTTCTACAGTTTTTTTTAACAACCTAGTTTATTAAAAAAAGAAATAAATAATGGTTAAAAGTAGATTTGCCATTGCAATTTATTAGAAAGGTAATTTTTTAATATATTAATTCAGAACTTTGGCAATGGTTACTTTGGAGTTGGGTGTTAAACCGTCTTGTGTGTGGTAATGCACACATTGGAGTGAGTAGAGAATTAAGGAATACACAGACATGAAAAATGCTGAATTTAATTAATTTATTTTATTTACATTTTGAAGGCAAAGAGTGGCGCAGTTGTAAAAGAAAATAAATACAGTTGCTCTGTGTCTCTGTTTTTAGTGCTTTAGAAAGCCTCCACAGCATCATGTTCTACTTGGTGTGTTTGGTGCCAGTGTGTGTTGCTGCCCTGCAGATCCTGGCCTGGAGGCCGTTTTCTATCCGCAACAGTCACACAGTTGATACAAAGTACATTGATGGCTAATGTTGATATTTTCTCAATGCAAAACAAGGTGATTCTTATGGGTTTTTTGTATTTCTTTAACTTGTGATTTGGGGAAGTTCTATAGCAATCACATTGAACATATCTTTAAATTGACTATTTGTAGCAGTAGGTGTGGGAAATATCAGCCAAAAAAGATATCGCGGTATTTTCTTATAATGTCTCGATAACAATATCATAAACGATATTGATGTCTTTGGCCAAAAGTCCTTCCATCTTTTGCTCGACCTGGTATAAGGCATACAGCAAAATAAAGCCTTGCAGTCACACACACACACACACATTCCTCTGAAAGTGGTTATAAGGGCTGAATGAAAAATGAGTGAAAAAGCAGCCAGTGTCTGAAGAACAGTTTTAAAGACCGGTCAGCCTGTAGTGCAACCACATAAGAACAGTTAGATTGTGCAAACATCTGACATTTGGTAGCAAATTTTAAAGAAGTTATTCTTCTCTTGATATTTTTTTTTTTTTGCACAGTATGATATGACAGACTGACCTGGAGAGAAGTAATAGTCTGCTGCCTTAGTGACTTATTTCATCAACTGCAGCTGTCCTCCAGACATATTTTTCACAGTAACAGTGACTTGAAACTTTTTAAATGTCCTTTTTAGTACTGGACCTACCGAAGTTAATTAATGGTCATGTAACTGTTTTTTTAATTTATTTATTTAAATTATTTTTTTTGCAATCATCAGCTTATCTTTTTTACAGGTCTGTAATGAGTTTTGAAAAAGGGACCAGTTCCTCAAAACACTTGCACAAAAAAGCAGCAGTACTTATATAAACACTGGAGCTAAATTGAATTAGATTAGCTGCTTCAGATATCATGAAGCATTTAAACAGATTCATACAGCTTTACACTCCTTTTAACCAAGGTTGGTCCAATGTTATGTATTTAAGCCTATGCATTTTTAGTCAGGTGTTACAGCAGAGATACTTTAAAAACCTGCAGGACTGCAGTCCTCGAAGGACAGAATTAAGTAACCCTGCTCTGGACTAAAGTCAGAAATCACACATAAGCTCTGGCACTAGACTTATCTCATTGGATAAAATGTATTCAAACCAAAAGAAGGAGATAGTTTAATTACATAGTATGTAGTCAGACTGAGATTTACTTATTAATGACAGCACAGTTTTGATGTAGAAGTAAAACAAAAAATGACGGAAATGTCAAAATGTCACATACAAGACAGTTAATACTGTCGGTTTTATTGAATACATGTGTAAAATTAAAGATAGTAGAAACATGAGGCTCCCAAGCCTTTAATTTATCCAGAATTACTCAATACTTGAGTGAAATTAGAGCACAAAATATTCTGAGACTAAACTTCAAATCCAACATTGTTATTTCATGGTTTACAGTATAGAGTGGGAAAAGAAGAAAAGGCACTAGAGGGATTAAATCCACAGTTTTTGCATTAGGGATAAACACATTTTATTGGTGAAGAAAAATAATAATTTATTGTATGTGTATCCACTACTACCCAGTGTTTGCAGATTGTAATTTACACGTGAGTCTACATGTGTAATCTTGCCACTTGTACTCAATTGAAAATGAGCAAATGCAGGACGTCTAACACTTAGATTTGAATGTTTTGTTTTCTTAATGTTTTTTTTGTTTTTTTTTTTTAAAGCTGACAGCTATTTCTTTAAAAAAAACAGCCAATCTCAGGAAAAAAATCTTTTCTGATTTCATGTAAGCTGTAAAGATAAACTTCCTTGTGTGATGTGCCAAATTTGGCATTTACAGCTCTTATAATCAGCTTTCTGTGGTCAAAATGTGAATTCTTCAATGAAGTTTTTGTTATTAAAATATATTTACAAATATCTGTCATTTGCTTCATTTATTTCAATGGGTGCTACAGGGTTATACATAACCAGTCAAATGTGTGAACACACTTGCCTCTTAAGCACAGTCTATTATCTTAGAGGGTTAGAGTTCATGTACAAGTGTGTCTGAACATTTGATTGGAGCTGTCAATAAAGCAAACTGGCATCATCGGTTCCTATCAGTGCGTTGCCACGTTTTAAAACTGCATACACTTTTAAATTAGGCATAAAGCTACTTAACTTACATCCAACAGAAATATATTCCACATGTATTGCAGAAATTCCTGAAATGATCATCTTAGGAATAAATGCAGGTAGAAAAGTTGAAAAGAACATAAGGTGTGATCAAGACAGGAGACACAGGTTGTCTGTAATACTGGTCGGACTGAAGTTTTGGAGGGGAAAGGAACGCTAACTACACTAGTGCTGTGTTTGTCTCATTTTGTGCGAAAAGTTGAGCAAAACATATGTCCATCCTGGGGAGATATATCCGTATCTTCTGTTGCAGAACCTCACTCGGGTGTTTCACAGCCGCCAGGATAAGGAAAATCCACTATTCAACATTCATGTATAATCTTTAGACATTTTGGTAGATTTCTTCAGAGATGTTGCACTCGCCACTTGTTACCTGTCATGATATGAAGGTTTTTAAATCACCAGAACTATTTATAACGTGTTCAATCATAACAAAAACCTAAAGTGCTTTGCATAATAAAAACAACAGTTTTTGTATTTTAAAAACCAAGGAAGTTCATCACAAAACAAATCATAGCACACACACCAAATAATGCTCTCTCTTTCACTCACAGAAACTAAACAGACATAGAGCCCCACCCCCACTCCTTGACCCCACTCTACATCAAACGGTCTCTAAGAAAAGTAACAGTATAAACAGATATAAGTCATGGCATCGCTGAACCGGGTGAGGAAACGATAACCCAGGGGTCCATCCACACCAAGAGCCACCCCACCCATGACCAAAGAGGTTGTCACCACGGGACCCACCCAGATCAGGGCAGACCGGGTCCACACAACTAACACAGGGCTGCAGTGAAGGACCCCAACTACCCATGCAAGGACAATCACCGTGGAAATGACCACAAAGGCATAGCTCCCGATGTGATGGACCCCCATAAGAAAAGCACTGGAGTGGAAAAAAATTAACAAAAACAAAGATCAAATCAATCTAAAAACATTAGCAGCGAAGGATACCAACAAAAACATGCACATATGAGTTCATATAAACTATGCACTGCATTAATAAAGAAGAATTGAAAAGGCTACACACAGGTTTTAAAATAAATAAGGAAATAAAAATTTAATAACTTAAAAGATAAATATTGATTAGTTTAAAAGTAAAGAAATAAAAAAATAATTAAAACCTAAGCTAAAAAGGTAGGTCTTGAGCCTCATTTTAAAAACATAAACAGTCTCTGCAGCCCTGAGACCCTCTGGCAGGCTGTTCTACAACTGTGGCTGTAATGATAGAAAAATGTCCCACTGTAGGTTTTGGTTTGAACTTTGAGGACAACCAAAAGGCAGTAACAGAGAACCTCAGGGTCCACGAGGACTCAGATGTTAAAGGCAGTTCAGATAAATATGAAGGCCCAAGACCATTAAGATTAAAAACCACAAAAATAACCTTGAAATCAATCCTGAAACACACGGAGAGCCAGTGCAGTGATTTTAAAACTGGTGTAATGTATTCCTGCATTTGCAAGCTAATGGTAAGGAGAGGAGGCCACATATATGCATATATGCAATTGCAGTTGATGCAATCTTTGTTGAGGAAATCTGACCCTAGCATGCTGCAACAGGATTTACCTCAACTTGAGAACGGTTTCCTTGTCTTGTTTCTTTGCTTTTCTTCAAATTTCTTCTGTTGTGCAGCTCTTGCAGAACATAATGAAACTGCGACCTTTTTCTTGAGCTTTTCTGTTTAAAAAAAAAAAAGACTTAAAAATAGAGATTTCTTTTTAAATGTTTCCAAAGCAAAACAACTTTCAGTTTAAGTATTTATTCCAAGAGTGTTTTTCAGCCAAGAATTTACAGAGCACATTGTTCCTGTTCCTCTTTTTCTTCTGTGTACTTTCCTCTATTTAGAAAACTGTAAACATATCAAACACAAATTACAATTAATAAAATAAATAAAATGTTTTACTTACGTTGTCCAATTTTGACATTTTTGTGCTACTTCCATACTAGGACAGAGAAATGAGTTAGTCTTGTTTGTATGAGCTTTGATAGATTAACATAAAATATCATATTTTGGATAAATATATCGATGGGATTCACCTTCTTCAGGATGATAAGTGTCACAACTGCCAGGCTATAGATGACCAAGAGGGCAAATGATGTCCACAGAAGAATGTTTCTCAACATCAGTTCTAAAACATGAGGGGTAAAACTATTCATCTAATGAAACCATCCAAATACTTGTAAAATAATTTTTTTCTCCCATACCAACTATCCCCGCTCCTTACGTTTCACCACCAGAGTTGTGCCTGTTCCAACATACTGCTGACAGCACGATGTTGAACTTTGTGATTCTACTCCACAGTGGTAGATCCCGCTGTCATTAATATTAACTGAATTGATGTGTAAAGATGCTCCATGCATACTGTAGCTGCCAATCAAGCTGAGACGATGATGGTTGTTGTGTTTGAAAACAAACCACACAAACTGCAGCTCTTGACCTGAACAATGTGAAGTGACGGGACAAGGGAGAACAGCCTTTTCTCCTATTGTGTGCACGATCACCTTGTTTGGCTCTGAGAAGCAGTTATCTTCTTTATTTTTGCTCTCTGGAAGACATGAAAAATTTTTTTTTTTTTTTAAAAATAATAAAAA
>JBAMHW010000023.1:14744320-14758006 GCA_037177495.1 Rhadinocentrus ornatus
TCTGGAAAGAGCCAAATTCTGTTTGCTATTGTGTTTACCACACGCTACTTGGATCTGCTCACCTCCTTCATCTCGCTGTATAACACATGCATGAAGGTAACACACCAGTCTTAGCCAATAACCCTTTATACATTTCTCAAGTTTTGCTTTGTTGCATTACTGATGAGCCGCTGATTTTTATTTTTTTTTAACCCAGTTGATCTACATCGGCTGTGCGTATGCAACAGTCTACCTGATCTACATGAAGTTCAGAGCCACCTACGATGGCAACCACGATAGTTTCAGAGTGGAGTTCCTAATTGTTCCCGTTGGCGGCCTTGCTGTTCTCATCAATCACGACTTCTCTATCCTAGAGGTGAGTTCAGCTTCCTCTGCTGTGGGTAAAGAGTGTATGATTTAATTGATAAATAACACTTCACTATAAGAATATTTTGGTTCCTTCCAATATTTTGTCTTTAGATCCTGTGGACATTCTCCATTTACTTGGAGTCAGTGGCAATTCTGCCACAGCTATTCATGATTAGCAAGACCGGCGAGGCAGAGACAATCACCACCCACTATCTGTTCTCCCTGGGCCTGTATCGGGCCCTCTATCTCTTCAACTGGATCTGGCGTTACTACTTTGAGGGCTTTTTTGACCTGATTGCCATTGTGGCTGGTGTGGTCCAGACTATCCTCTACTGTGACTTCTTCTACCTTTATGTCACCAAAGGTGGGTTTTCTGCTGATACTGTCCTATCTGGCATTTAATCATCATTTAACGCTGATGTAAATATCTACCAAATCATATAACCACATGGACACAAATATCTATGTATCATTGTTAGTAATACAGACAATGAAATGGGTTGAGAGACCTGATATTCATATAAACTTTAATCTTATGTCCATTTGTTATGCTTTTATTAATACTTCAGTAGAAGTCCTAAATGATGAGGATGTTTAGTTTCTAGTCATGCAACTTTCACATGCCTATAAACTGTAAACTTCGAAGACTTGCATGTCATTCTTTGATATAATCATTCATTCTGTCCATGCAGGCCCTCAAACCATCTCTTACTAGAGTAACATTGTTGGAGGAGATGTGTAATCCAATGTCTTAGCTCCCTGAAAAACCACACTGTAAAGTTCACCCTTAGATGATCAGAGGTCTCTATTTTCCAAAGTTACGGTCTTTGAGGACAAAATTTCTTCCTTATCCTGCCTTCCCGCCACAATAACTTGGTAGATTTGCAATCCCTGGAAGATATAACGGAAACATTGTGCAAAAAACCAGTCAATTTTAAGTGTCACATAATTCTAAAAGTTGCATTTAGACGAAATTGCCTGGGGGTAGACCTTTCATTAACTGAGGACATGCTGCTTAATCACACCACTTGACCAACACAGAAAAGCTGCAATTATTCACATAGTGTGCTGTACGAAACAAGAAATACATCATCTGAAGCAACCCGTAGGTTTCTAAAGACGATGGGAACTTTAGATTTAGGCTCACCTCTAAATTTCTTTTTTTTTTTATAGTAGGCTACTTCTGTACAGTAATTTGTATTCCATTGTTTTGCTAATTAAGCTTATTTTCCTCGTTAAGCCAAGTGATGGTTTCTCAGTGATGATTGTCTAATGTCTGATCCTGCAGTGTTGAAAGGCAAGAAGCTGAGCCTGCCAGCGTAACGGCAGACAGATGGAGATGGCGACTCCCAGCAGACTCAGGGAGGTGCAGAGATGATTTTTGAAATCTTTGACCTAAAGCATTGGATGCCTGAGAGTGAGAGCCAATTATCGAGGGGGTAAAAACACTAGTCTTCTTGAAGATTACTAAAGGAACTGGTAAATGCCAACAAACACCAGAGCTGAACAAAGATCATCCCAGATCATCTGTTGGATTTCAGCATTCAGCATCTTGCCTTAACATTTTTTTCATTCATGTTCACAGTAGGAGACTTTTTTTTTTTTAACGTGAGGTGCATATGCTTATTTTTTTAGTTTTTATTTTCTTTTTTATGTTACAAATCATGTTGACCGAGGATCACCTTGTTTAACTTGGTAAAACAAAAAAATGCACAAAATGTAGAGTCTTATTAAAGAGTGATAATTGTTAATGTATCTATGTGCCTGGTGAGGATTATATCCACTTTCTCAGTACATTTTTCTCCATTTAACTTTTGCTTTGCTTGTCCAGGCAATTCAATGTGTACCCCAAAAGAAACATTTAAAGAGGCCAATGTCACACCAACCCAATGTTGCTTTCTTATAAACAAAGCTAAACATATTAAGGGATTAGTTCTGTTTACAAATACAAACTTTTTTAAGAGGGTCTCTCTCTCTCTTTCTTAAGAGATCTTAAGAAATATTTCACAAATTAAACTATTTGAATGAGAGCAGTTGAGTTGCATCAGTATTTTCAAATGGTGCTTGTCTGGATTTCAGCTTCTTTACTCATTTTGTTTCTGCTTACTGTATTTTAGAAACATAAAAGAATAATCTTTAATGGTGACTTTCCCACATTTTGGATGAAGACATTGTTTCGGCTATTATTGCACCACAGTAACAAACTGCCGGTGGCGTCTTATAAATCCAGAGCGAGCATCTATACATTTAATCTCGTGTCATTATGTCACTGAGTAACTGAGTATGTGTGATGGTGCATTTCTGTTAAATTGAAAGGCCTCATCTATTTTTCAAAATGGAAATTGTCAAAGGATTATTTCACATTTCTTTGCCTTCTTTTTATTTTTTTTATTTGCATGATATCACCTCCATTAAAGATTTTATGAGAATCACCTATCAGTTGTTTTTATGTTTTACAATCATGCAAAAATAACATGCTGCAGAACTGCCGGCACCACTGGAGCCGTGTACGAGTAGTTTTTACATAAGTTAATGTGATGTCTTCATTGATCAGTTTTCTCAATGAAAAAGACCAGCAGTAACACTCAAGAACATCAGATTCGAGTTTAATACAGATAAGCTACAACATACCAGCTCTTAATGAGATTCTTGGGACCATGAAACCACAACCTTTTACCAGAATATCGGCAAAAGAATAGTTAGGATACAACAGAACAGCCTCATGCTTCATGGGAGTGTATGGTTGCTAATCGAATTGAATCCCTGCCATTTACTGACGCAACTGAGCAGAAGTTCAGGATAATTTCTTAATTCATATTTCCTGCTAGGTTTCCGCTAACTACCGCAAAGTTGGCTGGACTGTGCTTTAAAGGACATGTAGATAAATGACCTGAAGCATTCTGTAAAAGCGAAACGAAGCTTAAGGCAAAGAGATGGAATGTATTCCCCTGATCTCAACACAAGTCGGCAAGCTTTTTACAAACTTAGGAAACTGGAAACAACAGAAAAGCATTGAAACTGCAGATAGTGACAGCAAAGCCAGTTTGCATTAATTCACTAGTTTGAAAAATGATCTTTGAGAAGATCAGAAAAAGTCCACTGAAATACAAATACCATGTGTTGATCTCAGCCACTCCTAAACACACTTAAATACAATTATTTGACAAACCTTTGTCTCTCAACACATGGTTTGTTTCCTTAAAAGAAGACACAAGGACCAGAAAAACTTGTTCTGAAAAGAATTTATTCAGTCTCAATTAAAAATGTAAAACTCAAGTTTATGTGACAGCAAACATCACAGGTAGTGTATCATCACTAAAATGAAATTCCTGGAAAGTTACATCACATAAAAAAGCCTTTTCCTTCTAAAATCCATAGTGCATTAAGTAAAACACGACTTGTATGGATAAAGCACAATATACCAGCTCTTATAGGCTTATTCATATAGCAAAATGATGAAAGTAGGGTCACAAAACATAAAATAAATAAATAAAAACCTCAGTTGTCACTGTGTAGTGTAAATCAAGTGTTGTAATGGCAATGGATAAAAGAGAGGTATATAATTAACGTGTTTATATTTACTATACATTTATTAATGATTTACTTGCCACAAATGTCAAAAAGAGGTTAGATTAATCTGTGTGCATGTATTGATCAGATGCAGGGTGGTCTGCTAGAGAACCATTATTAAAAGAAAAGGAGAGATGGTAAAAAGTTAAAGCTTTAGAGTTCATTGAAGGAAAATAAAGCAAAGAGAAAAGAATGAGAAGACGGAGTAAAAACAACAGCCTCCAACTCAGAAAACAGCCAGATCACTCAAGGTTAGGGGAAAGTTCACGGTTGAATGAATTGATTAGCAAGAATTGAATTACTTTTAGATACTTATGACCTTACTCAGTTTTAGTGTGAGTGACATACGTCTCCTATAAAGCTACTAACCGTTAAAACTACTTCTGTTCATTTTCCAGCCTAATAAAGAAATAATGTGACACGAGATTGTCATAAAAACAGGAAAAAGAGATGTTCTTTGGCACGAAGGCCAACCTGTGACACCCTGTCCTCTCTATTGCCTGGGTAGTTTTAATATTAACTCAATATAATAAACAAATACAATATTATGAACATATTTGTTTATACCTTAAATTATTTATTGATACTGAAGGAGACAAAATTCCAGTCAAATTTATTCTAAAATAAATACAATGAAACTATACCAAGGATTCAAGAGGTTTGCGCATGATCTCTTAGAATATGTTTACAATAACCTGAGGGAGATTACAGCTCAGTAATAATGCAAATATTACAATTACTAAACTACACGAGTACCCAGAATGAAATCCAGATAAAATGGTAACATTTTTGTTGGTTTTGCTGACATGACAGCTCATTGTAAAACTGACCCAGTTGGGAAAAATGCAAATAAAAGTAAACCAGTGCTTTGGTAACTCATGTATTGCATAACATTAAGAAAAAACTTTAAAATTGAGCTCATATTGAAATAGCAATAACATTAAAAGGTTTAGACATACAGCAACCATGTTTTTATGTTTAGCTAATCTGTTACTATTGCAGATCAGCTGACTCAGGCCACCATGCAGTTTCAAGAGATCAGATCTTTGGATCATGACCACCCAGCTTCAGTTAGAGGATGAAGCAGTCTTCTACATCTCCTTCAGTCCTGAAGTTTCACCTTCACTCGCTTTCTCATGGTTTACACCTTTCTGGAAGGAAGGAAAGGATCAGACAAAATATGCATTGTGCAATTATAACTGAAGATCTTTATTAAAGCTGCATATATAAGCAAATCTGTACACAACCTTTGTCAGATGTGGATAATTATTCCTTAGTAGGCTTGGAATGGTGATGAAGAACACATTAATGAAGAATGAAGCCAGGATAGAGAAGAAAGCGATGCCCCCAAGCACAGACAGCAGAGCCAAACCTCCAACTGACAGCACAAACGCTGAGAGAAACAGAGAAATAAGAGATATGTGGCAACAAATAAAGAATACATCAGAATGATGAGGTGCAGTTTAACTTGTGTATACCTACCCCCGAAGAAAACAAAACCTACTACTGATATAACAATGGTCACAATAGCAAAAGTGAGGAAAACCCCAACTGGCACAGCAGCCATGGCACTGAAGAGCAGCATTGTAACAGCTAAGGAAGGGTGGCTGCTGACGTACTGGCCGATCCTTGTGCTCATCACCTGGGCTACCTGTTGAAGAAAAGTTGGAAAATTCACTAAATTAACTAAAGAGATTGACATTTGAATAAGACAGCTGCAGATGGAAGCTTTTGGGTTACTCTGGGGTCATCACGAAGGCTGTTTGACAGGGTTGTCCATCTTTCCCACAGCTGCTCAGTCAATCTGCTGCTGATTCTCTGCATCTTCACACACCTCAACTGCCTAAGGACAAAAAAAAAGTCAATCTGGAAGGTGAAATCCCACCACAAAGTGTAACACCACACCGGTGTAATACTTTGCTCCTCTTTGAGTATGTGAGAGTCCAATGGAAGCTGCACAATGGAAATGTAGTCAACTGATTACAACACCATTAATACCTCCTGCACACTTACATCGACTCACGTGAAAATTTGACCTGGCTTAAATAATTTGGACTTGTGGGATATTATCACTTCCCAGCATTGTAGATGCTTGATGGCTTCCCTATACTGGTCAGGACAAATGATTGATGAAGTACCCAGTACAACCTCCTACAACCATTCACACTCGATGGTTGAACCAGAGTGGATCTACATCTTCTGGTCTAAATGCTGCTGGTTACCACCAATTTCTATGAAAGTAACCTCAACTTCATGCAAGGTGTTATCTTAGGGCTTGACCAATCAAAAATATCTTGTCTTGTCTGCTCCACTTCAAAGTAGTTTTAGATTAATAATGTCTGGAGTAGAGAAAAGATAAAAGATGTCATAATGCGTTGCAATCTATACAACATAACTGTTATTCTAAATGTCCCATTTGTCCCGTCAAGTGTGAAGTTTAAAACATTTTCAGAAACATTCATGAACCACTAACATTTGTTATGAATGTAAGCTAGTTCCCAGTCTGAACTGATTGGTTTGTTACTACTGTCATAAACACATTCACCAGAAATAAACAAAATTAACAGCAGGCAGTAGCTTCCCATCTTTAAGGATTTTTTAAAGGAATAAATGAGCGACGTGACTCCCAAGTGCGCGTGCGCGAGGTCTCAAGGTACTCCTGTAGCTTCATTAATGTTCAACTATATAACAGTTTTAATAAAATAAAAAAAAAGGTTTAGACAACCTGTGCTCCTTCACAGCTGCTCAGGTATAACACTTCAAAAGAGCTAATAACTCTACATCTCTGAAGTCAAGCTCTGCTGGTAATACACAGCTTACCTGAAAAATGAAGTAACTCTCGGCTGTGTGTCAGTAAGCAGTAGCTCCCAGCACCGAAGTCCTGATGTTGCCTCAAACGTTTATACCCCATGCCCACGAACACACCCGGACCCACGAACACACCTCTTTGTCATTTTACCTCCCCCATCTTCCTCCTCCGAGATAGTGACTCCAAATGCTTGTGGACATTAATTCTGCCCTCTGCCGTTTAGGAAACATGTCGCAGCACAAGATTGAAGGAAATGCAACAGGTTTCTAACAAAACAGCACCTAACTTTAAATATTAAAACATAATGGACAGCAAGGTGATTTTCCTTGAAATTTTCCTAAAAGAAAGTTGTGTTGTGGAAAAAGTGAAACACATCAAGTGTTTGAAGTAAAAACAAGGAATAGAAACTAAATCTTTTCCGGATTTTGTTTTATTCTCGGTGGGTTGATGCTACTGTAATACCTAAATCTACACATTTCAAAAGCAACATTAGAGAGGAAATACACAACATAAACGAACAGACAGAAACAAAACGATGCCTCTGTTTCCTGGAGCTTTCTGCCACCATGTGGACACATATTGCTACAGAATGCCATTTTCACTTTTATCTGTAAACACAAGCCTGCACACTAATGCACTATTTGTAACCAGCAGGAAATTTAATTGTAACATCCTTTCTGTTCTACCAAAAGAAAACATTCACCCAGCCTCAATTAATCCAGATTTCAGATGCAGTGCTGTAAGTCTGCAAGGTGATTAAGAACTAAGTACAGGAAGCAATAACACACAGGTGATACCAAACAAGAACACAAAAGAGTACAAAAAGTATCTGAGACCAGTCTGGCCAAAGAGAATAAAACGATTAAACAAAACTACAACAAGATAAGCTAAATAAGCTAAAATGGGCTATGGGGAAGTTATACACTATAATAAATATGTCCTGTACATGGTCTGACAGAGTGAGTATGTACAGTACTTGTATATTAATGAATAGCATGAGAGAGTAAAATTGACATCGCTGCATAGAAATAATTATTTCACATAATAGCAAAACATATTGCACAGGTTTGAAATAGTTATAGAGAGAATACACAGGTGTAATTGGAACAGTTGACATGTGTTTATTGTAGAGTTGGACAGCAGCAGGGTGGAGAGACCTGCGGTATCTCTCCTTCAGAAAAGATGGATCAGTCTGTCACTGAAGCTGACATCCAGAGCAGGCAGGGCGTTCTGCAGGGGGTGTGACTCATGGTCCAGCATGGATGTCAGTTTTGCCAGGACCCTTTTGTTACCCACCTCCTGCACCGAGTCCAAAGACCAGGACAGAGCTGGACTTCTTAATGACTTTGTCTAGCTTCTTCTCCTTCCTCTCTGTGATGCTGCTGATCAAACAAACCACAACATACAGGATGGCTGATGCCTCCACAGAGTCATAAAAGGTCCTTGGGAGACCCCATTCACTCCAAAAGATCACAGTCTCCTCAAAAGATGGAACCTACTGTGACCCTTCCTGTACAGTGTGTTGTTAGTCCAGTCCAGTTTATTTTTTAGTTTTCGTTGCAGCTTTGCAGATTTAATATTTAATCAGAACCTAATACATAGAGATATTGCATGTATGTATGTGAGTATGTATGTATTTATGTATATAAGTATGTATGTATGTATGTATACATGTATGTATGTGTGTATGTATGTATCTATGTATATAAGTATGTATGTATGTATGTATGTATGTATGTATGTATACATGTATGTATGTGTGTATGTATGTATGTATACATGTATGTATGTATGTATGTTTGTATTAATACAATGACCCTTTACTAAAACACCCTTCTCACTTCCTTGTGTTTACTTACTAGCCCCTTATCTGATTTCTCTTTTTGCGAACTCTCGATTCCTCCTCTAGCCAGCATGTATTCCTCCCACTAAAGTTTTGGGCTAGGGAGTTGAGTGCAGAAATTAAAGGGAGGGGGCAAGGTCAGAGACATTTCACAGAATGAGACATCCTTGCATCAAACTAAATGCGTCTGACACAACTGCATCATTTCTATCAGATGAGCATAATCTGTGACAAAGTTGGAAATTTACTTATAATTCAACTTAAAGTGTAGGATTAACATGCTAGGTCCCTATAGACGTCACAGGTGCCAAAAATAAACTAATATGCAAGTGGACCAAGCCTACTCATGTGAAAACCCAAACCTTTGGCTGACAGGAGAGCTGACAGCTACAGTTTGGAGACTCCAGCATTAAATAAAAACCACAAGCAACTTCGGAAGAAGCAATTTTTAACTTCCCTCCATTGTCACTTTTTTTTGTTAACACTAAAAACATAAATGTTACACTGATATTTCCAGAAACAGTTTACCATTTTTAGATGCAGCGCACTATTATTTCACGTTTTCCCAACAAAACACTGCATTGTGATAAAATGTGTGGTGTTTCTGATGTCAGTGATTGGTATATGTAAAGTCTGAAACAGAAGAATTTTTTTTAATTTGGAAGTATGGACAACGTTTGTGTTCTGCCCTCTTGTGGCCATATTCTGTCATTGCAACACCACATAAAAAAATTACCGTGTTGTATTCATACTACATTCCTAGTGTGGAACAGTCCCTCACTGTTTAGCATGAGATAACATGTAATATTGATGCTATATAGTAATATATCGATGTCTTAGTGTGATAACATAGAAAACAATTAGGGGATATTTAATAGGCAAGATATTGCACAATAAATTACATTTTTTTTATAAAAAAATCTTTGTGAGTTTTAGAGCTTTTTCTGTCTACATGATATTTTAACTATATCACCACTTTTCCCGCCATTTACATGCTTCTACTTCTCTGATATATCATTATTATCAGTGAAAGTCTACTGCAACTAATTATAATGAAGTGGCTGGCCAGCCCTTTCCGTCTCTGCCTAATTATGCTATAAACACTGATTTGTTTTTATAGGGCTGGTGAATGAATATGAATTGATTTGTTTTCTGCAGAAGTCAGAAGATTCTTTCAGAATTAGCTTTTATCTCATTTGCCTGCAACAGGAAATACATTAATTAAAAAGAGTGCATTTAGGAAATGTGTCTTGAAAAGTAAAATTTGCTATATGCATATACAAAATAGGGCATGCATTAAAAAATACAATGTGATATAAACTGTGATGGTTAATGTATGAGCAGACACAGATTAACACTGATGTTATTGATCTGTGAACTGTTCCTGGGGCTGGTTTTTCCAAGGGGTATATAACTACAGTTTTCCAGAGATCCTGCAGGGGGCTTCCTGCTTCATTTTACAACCTTCAGGCTAAAATGGCTTTCAGAAATTATGACAACAATTTCCAGCTTTCTGCTCAATAGCTGCTGTTAGATGGCAACAGCAACATTTCTCTGTGAAGACAGACGCTGATCAGAGTATTGAGGGGCTGAGCTTCATTATTTCAACTCAGTTTAGCTTCAATCAGAGTATGAATCTCTGGTATTATCTCTTCCATCAATACTGGATTAAGATTTATCTTTTAAGTTTTTATAGTGTTAAATATATGTAGACTCCTAACTGCAAGGTCTAGGTGAGTGATATGGAAGTGTGATTTTGAACTGCACCCAAAAAAGGCAAATTGTGAACCAGTGATGACAGCTTATTTAGAGCCTTTATAGCTGCTGGCCATACTAATTAATCACAGTATTTTGTATTGAGTTCTGACGAGGGATTTGGTGAGAGAGAAAAGAAGAAAGACTGCATCCACCCCTCCAGACTGCTAAACACTATGAACTCAGTGAACCGTACTGCAGGAGTTGCAGAGAAGTTACAAAAGAATTACTTGTGCAAGTGTGTACTGAATTCTGAATAATTACTCCCTGCATTTTCAGTGTTGCTCAATGCTGTTGATATTATGGTTTTTCATTTTTTACATTACACACCACAAAGAAAAACCCCACTTCCACTCTGGAGGTCAAAGTAGCCTTAAGATTGCACCAAACCACGCCCAGAAATAATTTAATAATAATAAACAAACCAATATACTATTTTCTTTTACTCTTTTAAAACAAAATAATTACAAGTTTCAGCTCATCTCATAATCAACAATAGTATTGTAGTTTATCAGCCTGTTTTCTACTTGTTAGATAGCAAATTATTTAGAAAATAGCAAGGAAATTAGTTAAAGAAATTTAAACAATCTACAAAACCAATTGGCAAAAAATTAGCGAAATTTTCTAAAATGCAATAAAAACTTGAATCTGTTACTTTGACAAGTCAAAAGTAAATATTCTCTGTGTCTTCGCAGACCAACTTCTGTTTTATCATGGAATTATAGACAAATTAAAAATTTGGTGCCAGTAGAATCCAAAAGAAAGACAGAAGTTAGAAGAAAATACAATAAAAAGTGTAATTTCCTTTCTACAATCAGCACATTAATTGGTGGAGGGTAAAAGCATCATTAATGGATATAAAAGAGCATCCACCAAATGCTAAGGGCTAATCTCAATTCACTTTTCAGCTTCCCTGCCTCTGTTGTTCTGTTGAAATGTTTATGTTAAAAAAAGATGGATCAAGCCAGAAACCTTGATGTAATTTTGGATGAGCTAAATTTTAACAGCGATATTAAAACAGTAACCAAATCAGCTTTTTCAAACACCTGAAGACTATATCTAAAATAAAATAAAATAAACAACAACTGGTGGTTCAGCTTGATTTGAAAATAAAAACTGTATTCATGCATTTGTTATCAGTAGGCTTGACTACTGTCTCACTGCTTATATCCTCACAAATACCAAAAGGAGGGAACATCTTCCCTCCTTCTCAAATCTTCTCAAATCTTTACACTGGCTTCCTGTGTTGCAAATAATTTATTGTTGCTGTAAAAGGCACTGAACAAGTCTGGGCCTATATATAAATCAGAAATGATGATGCCAAATGAGCTACCAACAGTTCTACGACCATCTAGGTCAAGTTTGCTTTCCATGATGAAATTTAAAACTAAACAAGGAGAATCAGCGTTTAGTTTTTACATCAGGAAGGGAACTAAATTTAATTAATCTATTGTTGAAATAGTCCAGCAAGAGAAAAATTTGATTTTGTCACTGTAACTAAATTTATTTGTTTATTACGTAATTTTAATTTATTTTAAAAATTTTAAATAAATAACCGCTTTTTAACACATACTACAATAAATTTTACTAAAATGTACCACAATAAAAATGCTATGTGAGCTGAAACTGGAAAAAATGAAAGATAATTATTTTAAATGAACTACGCCACATCCAATAGTTACATACAAGTTTCCTTATGAACAAAATGCAATAACTGAGGGTAACAGCATCTCTCCATTTCCCCTGACAGGATTAACGTTAGTGACAAGCAGAAAACACTGTTATTTTTGGATAGATGAAAACTGAACATTGTTAATTTGTCCTCTTCGTGTGCGGTATAGAATATTTGACATTGTGAGGGCAAATAGACTGCATACATGTATACAAGCATACGTCAGGCTGCTCAACAGATTGCAGCCAAAATATGATGTATTGGCTGTCAGTACATTCCAATTTGCATCCAGTGATTGTAAAAACTAATCACTGCAGAAGGAAAAGTAATGAAGAGTTGGAAATCTTCGGTGGTACCCATGGTTACTGGTGCATGTGTGGCTTTAACAAATGTATCCTGCGTGATAGCGCTGACATCTGTCCTTCATTGACACTGCAGCCAAAAACCTCTGTGCTTTATGAGAAAATGGGAGCAACTGGGTGCTTTTCCCCTCTTCTTAGCCCGTCACACTTGATACCCACATCCCTCCATCACTCTGTCTATACTCACCCCTCCTCTCTGCCATTTCTCACTTTGTTCACCTCTTTGAAGTAGCAGAGGGGAGCTCAGCCAACAGCTGGCCACAAGAGAACAAAATGTCTTTTGGAGTCTGCCCTGTGTCAAATAGGATAGTCCTCATTGTCATTGGTTGTCATTTAGCCAGATGAAGGGGGCAGTTTGCGGTTCCTGTCCTCCAACTGTGAGGCTCAAAAGAAACTCCCTGGAGGGTGCTAAAGGGCACTGCAAAGGATGGAGTGAAAGGCCTCGTCAACCACTCCGGTTGACACCATCATTAGCAATATCACCTCATTTTGTGCATGCAAATCTTAATGTGGTGTAGTTTAAAACAATAATCAGGCTTAAAGTAAATGGTTAAATAAAATAACTGATTACAGTCGGTGTTCATGAGGAGAGGAACAAACCTGGCTTAAAATCCACTTACAAGAGCCTGTAAAGTAAAGAGCATCTAATCTTTGAATCTAATTTGTGTTATCTATGCAAAAACCCTTCACTTCTTATGTATAATGTATGAGCAATTATCATCCACATGAGCTCTGGGGGTGTGTTCAGGTGTCTTCTTAGAAGAGTATTCTTATAGTCGGAGACATGCCAGTTTAGCGCTGAGTGGAGTCTGCTGTTAAGCCTTATAGTAAGAAAATCAGCTTGGAACAATGACAGCAACATTATCTGAAAATGGGATTTCAGTCCCAGTGGAAATTATATCCTGACATACAAGTGGAATCAATTTTTTCATGAACTACCTTCTAGTTAAATGCTTTCCTTATGTTTTGGGAGTCATAGTTGCCTCTTTGCTCCTATCAGCATATTGTGTGTCTCTTTTGATAAATCCTGACATCAGGCTTTGGTTTATCATCTACTTCATCACAGATAGTAATTGAATTTGAGATACTTAATCAGAGCATTTCCCCACATTCAATTATAACAAACCAACACTGTTGCTGCAGTCAATCACAGAGCAAACTTTCATCATTTACATTCAAAATCTATGAGGTCTTATTGAAAAACCAAGGCAGTGTGGGAATGTTCAGAAGTTGGTTCTGAACGATACGTGCTCCAGAGAGCTATCTGTAGTGCAAAGAGACAGTACAGGGACAAAGTAGAGTCTTATTACAAGGGCTCCAACACCAG
>JBAMHW010000023.1:14758106-14768465 GCA_037177495.1 Rhadinocentrus ornatus
TTATGGTTGACATTAATATGCACAGGTTTATATTATAATCGTGGCAAATGGTGTGGCCTCACCCACTTTGTCACATAAGGCTACTGGATTTGACGGCAGAGCTCTCAAGGTGTGTGCAGACCAGCTGGCAGATGTCTTTTCAGACACTGCTTCAGTCTGCAGTCCCCACACGCTACTTTTCATTACAGTCATTTAGCTGATGCTTTTATCCAAAGCAACTTACAATGGTTGGGCAGTAGCATTAACGGTCTTGCCTAAGGACCAAACTGGAAGGTGGTACTGCTCATCCCCTGGGGGACTTGAACCCTGGTCTCCAACATGGGAGACTGATGCTTTACTAATTGAGCCAACCAGCCGCTTCAAGAAGACCATCATTGTCCCTGTCCGCAAGATAACTAAAATCCTTTGCCTGAATGACTACCGTCCAGTAGCACTCACTTTCACCATCATGAAGTGCTTTGAGCGGTTAGTCAAAGTATTCATCACTTCCTCCATCCCGGACTCATTGGACCCACTTCAGTTTGCCTACAGGCCTAATAGGTCAACTGAAGATGCCATCTCCTTCACCCTTCACACTGCCCTTTCCCATCTGGACCAGAGGGACACATATGTGAGAATGCTGTTTATTGACTTTAACACTATTGTGCCCTCCAAACTCGTCACAAAGCTCAGAGACTTTGGGCAAAACAGCACCCTCTGTGACTGGATCCTGAACTTCTTGACAGGCAGACCACAGGCTGTGCGGATGGGCGGCACCACATCCTCCACCCTGACTCTGAACACTGGCGCCCCCCAGGGCTGTGTGCTCAGTCCTCTGCTGTACTCCTTATTCACGCATAATTGTGTGGCCACCCACAGCTCCAATACCATTGTTAAATTTGCTGACAATACCACCGTCATTGGCCTAATCACCAGCAATGACGAGATGGCCTACAGAGAGGAGGTCAGAGGCCTGACATCTTGGTGCCAGGAAAACAATCTCCATCTTAACATCAACAAAACTAAGGAACTGATTGTGGACTTCAGGAGGAGGCAGAGGGAGGAACACGCCCCCCTTTCCATCAACGGGGCTACGGTGGAAAGAGTCAACAGCTTCAGGTTCCTTGGGGTCCACATCAGTGAGGACCTCACCTGGACTCATCACACTAACTTTGTTACAAAGTCAGCCAGACAGAGGCTCTTCTTCTTCTGCAGGCTACGGAGGCTCAACATGGACTCAATGATACTCTGTAACTTTTATAGCTGCACCATTGAGAGCATCCTGACTGGCTGCATCACCGTCTGGTACAGCAGCTGCACCACCCTCCACAGCAAGGCTCTACAGAGGGTGGTGAAAACTGCCATCAACGGAGGACCTTTACACCCAGCGGTGTAGGAGGAAGGCCACCAAAATCATTAAGGACCCCAGCCACCCCAGTCACAAACTGTTCTGTCTGCTACCGTCTGGCCGACGGTTTCGCAGCATTCAAGCCCGTACCACCAGGCTCAGGGACAGCTTCATACCGCAGGCCATAAGACTTCTAAATGCTGTCAGCAGCAATGCCACCTTTAAATAATAACATCTTAATATTGCTTGTTATATATTTTACTGTATAACTTATTTGTAGTATTCTTGCTTTTTGTGTTTGACAATTTATATTGTGGTTTATATTCTTTTTATCATTGTTAGGTGAGCCTGGGATGCAAGAACTTCATTGCCAGTAGATGTTTATATAATTGTTGTGTAATGACAATAAATTCATTCAATTATTCATTCATTGTTAAAAAAGGATGAAAAATTGGACTGATCAGCCAAATTTTGTAGCTGCTTGTTGCTTTCACAGTTCATCACATACACAGTTTCTCTCTGAGCTTCAGTATCTTGATAATTTGCTGTTGCAGCCATGTGTTCTTGCATTTTTATTCACTGCTTGAATTATGATTAAAGAGGGACTTGGCTGAAAGCTGCTGCAGGATTAGCAACCACTGGAAAAATGAAAAAAAAAAAAGAAAGAAAGGAGACAGAGGAGTTGGAGAGGTCCTTGTTAAAGAGGGTACAGTAATATAGCCATATCCATTATTTGCTGAACCTTTGTATTAATCTGACCTGGGCTTATGGTATATAAAAATAAGCAGAGCAGGGAGTGGGAAAGCAGTGAAAGTAGGAGATGAATAGGTTGGCAACATGGGGCTACAGAGAGGAGCTCCTTTCTCATTAAAACCTGTAGTTATCCTTTTGTACCTCCAATCACTTCAATATGTGTCCCTCAGGAAGGTAGGGATGCTCCTCTGGCCAAGAATTATAGCTCAAATGTCAGCTGCTTGACTCACTCAATATACCTTACTTAATTGTTTTAAACTAAAAAGAGAAGGGCTTGGTTCAGAACTGTGGCTTTTTTAATATAACTTATTTCATATTATTTTGAGAGATTATCATGCGCGCTCCACATCACAGAAAAAAAGGAGAAAAAAACCCCTCTGATCAAACTGCACTGGTCTGTCAGTGTTTGAACAGACCTTTTATGATGCAAACAGGCTTCTCAGGTGCAGAAAATTACACCCACACAACTGCCAACAGTGCAAAGCACACCTGCTGTCCATGTTAGCTTCACAGGTGATCTTTTGTTTTGTAGCTGTTTGGATTTTCAGTGGGTTTGATGCTGTAACCACCTTGAATTAAGCATTACTCCAACATCAAGGCTGTGTAGTTGGCTAGATGAAAGAAAAGGGGACAACATGGCTCGTAATTCATTAAAGAGACAGACATTCATGGCATCTGGAGAGAAGAACTATGTGTGATGAAAAGGGAGATTAGCATGGATTCATCATTTTCTACCAGAGAAAAAGAATGAATGATAGAAAATCCTCTCTGTGATTGAGGGAGGGATCAGCTGCTTTGTTGGTTGTTGGTCTTAGAAAAACTGTCTTTGTAAGGGATTTAAGTCACTATGGCAGAAAAGTATTAATTTACTACATTTTAAACATTTCCAGTGCAAAAAGACATTACATATGGCCAGTGTTACATTTAATTTGCTGTTTTAATTTTAATCATTTGATTAAAATTCTTTAGTTGCCTCAATGAAAAATGCCAATGGAAACATAATTTGACTTACACAAAAATTGTACTTTTGCACTAAAAAGGTAATTCCCAAAGAACTATTTCCTGAACACTTGGCATATCTCAGCATGGTATGTAGTACATCTTTAAAAAAATTAGGGACTTGGAAGAGTGAAAGACAAAATTTCGAATATTTGAAGAAGAGGTAGTCATAAAACTATCACAGTGGATGAACAATGTCTGAAATAGCAAAGATGTGACACATGACCTCAGAGATGCATCACACACTTCAGTTGATCCATCTACCGCTCACTGAAGTATTATCAAAAATGGTCTCTGTGGTGGAATGACTGTCAGAAACAGGGAGAAAAGACTGAGATATGGTAAAAAACACAAGAAATAAATCAGTAAGTCACAGGTCTTATGGAGTGTTGTATTCACATCAACATTACTGCAGCAGTTTGTAACAAATGGTTGCCAACATCCAAAGAAAAGTTTCGGAAAGTCCTTAAAGATACCTGGAGAACTATTCCTGAAGACTATAAACAAGCTCAAGACTTTTACACAACAGTTAAATGGTGTTTGTAAAATGCATGTTAAAAAAGAATTTAAGATAATTCAATGTTTCACCACCCAGTTTTCCTTTTAGTAAGTAAGTCACTGTCTGGGGAAGATAAATGAGCTAAATTCTGTTTGAATCATTATATTTGATGAATACATTAACAGAGCTACATGGCAGAAAACTTCAATCTCTTTAAATGTACCCAGAGGAGTAAGTGATTATTAGTGGGTCTAAGGACTAACGCTAATGAGTAAATTCCTGGTTTGTTTGTATATTAATAGAGACTGTGACTTTAAAATAAACACAGCTGCATGATGACAAACACCAAACACTAGGCTAAATAAATGTGTGCCAACAGAGCAAAATTTAAAGGATAAAGACATTGTTCTCTGGTGAGATTTAATTAAAAGAAAATTTAGAGAATAGAAAAACTAAAATTTTTCCATAAACACATCTTTGGTTTGTTTACAAGAAAATATCAAATTAATTAGGAATAAACTATTCAGAATGACACAAACAAACAAAAACCAACCAAAATTCACCTAAAAATATCTGCTGCTGGTTGAGTGAGCAGATGAAATATTGTTCTGAAGGTTGAGAAGAAAATTAAGGAGTAAAAAGAGCATTGTTAATGTCTGGTGTAATCTTAAAAATTAAAAAGAAAAGGGATACCATATCCACCCAATAAACTTTTTGTTTATCAGGGTTTAACAGATTTTTCCAGCCAGACTCAGCAGACAGTAATGCAGAAAAGAATATTATGAAGAGATATGTCATCATGCAGTATGTGTTTTAATGAAAGTCATAACGTTTTCTTAATCTTAATCATTTAGTTTTTGAACCCTAACCTTAACCGAGGAATTTGTAATTTATAAAGCAGTGAGGAAACAGGCAAAAATGCAACTGAAGCCAAAAACAATGTCTAATTGTTAATAAACTTGTACTTATTTAGCGCTTTTCCAGTCAGCTTGACCACTCAAAGCGCTTTACACTACCTGTCACATTCACCCATTCTCACACACATCCATACCACGATAGGCACATCCGGTTGAAAGACGACTGCTCTTTCTCCTTAACTACAGCCACCCCATGACCCCCCATGTCTAAGTCATGATGGCTACTGGATCTTCTCTTTCACTTGGCAGTCATGTTTAGTGCTTCCCTGCACTGCAATAGCACAGAAAAAATAAATAACTAAATAACTGTGACAATCATGAATTAGAAGCTTTGAGGTACATTGTGTTAGTGACATTAAGATGGACATAGAAATCACTTCAAATGCCAAGAACAGTTGTGAATGGACGGTAGCTGTCAGTTGACAAAAACCTTACTTCAGTCTGTCTTTTTGTACATGTGTACTGTCTACAGCGTTTTCTTCTATGTTCCTTCCAGGCATTACTTATTCCAAAGGATGCTCTAGCGTCCATCGAACAAAGCTGGTGATGCAGTTTTAAATCTAAGAGGATTCTCAGAATCAGTTTTAATGATATATTAAAATTTTCTATCAGTGACCTTTGATTTTGTTACACGCTGCACATTTAAATGTTTGTGACTATTATATGTTTTGCTTTGAGACTGGCTTGGAAATCTGTGGACTTTAGACCTGAAACTAAAAATGTAGGTTCTTAGTTTTTTTTTTTTTCTTTTATAAAAAGCATTTTCCGAGCCTTGATGTTCTGTAAACAAAGGGAGGTTGTGGTTCAGAAAGGAGGGTGGTCCCGAAAAGCCATAGCTTCTTCAGAACACATGCTAAAGTGGACAAAACACACATGGTGTTAGACATGGCACTTTTTGCTTTCCTTTCTTTAATCTTAAATATTGATTTGTTCTTTAAGTTCAGATAAAGAACAAATCTTTCTTAATATATTAAATTAATATGAATATTTAATGATAGCTCTTCTAGAAATCAGGTTATTTACTTTTTTCAGAGTGAATGGTTATTTTTTCCTATTATTATGATGCAAATTCATACATTTGCTTATTTTATTTGTTGTATAGTGGGTTGTTCATGGAATAAAACAGTTTGCTTGTCAGTCACTTTGTCCCTGAACACATAATGAACCTCTGATGAAAGAAGCTTTGCCACCCTGCAGTGTCATTTTGTCACTCAAAGCCTAATTTCCCACCTGCTGCAGTGAGAGCCTCAAGTGTGATAGCACTGTAACTGTAATTTTGCAGATTACGGATGTCGATGATCTATGCAGAACTGTCTGAAAATCTGTTGCAATATTTTTGCACTTTTCTATATGAATAACTTATCAGCTGAGTCACAGGACAGCAGTCAGAGGACTGTTGTCTTCTCTGCTTTTACATTTTATTTATTAAATGTTTTATTTCTATGTGAAACACTAGGCTTAAAAAAAAGACCAAAAAAAAAAGTGGTTATTGTTCAGTAAAAAAGATGAGCTGAGTATCTCAAATAACCTGGATGAATAACAGACACGTACTGTACATTGCAGACAAAATGTAATCCAATCCAACATCTCTGCAATAAAAACAGTCTTTGAGATGCAAATACCAAAAAGCACCCACAGATGCTCTGGAACATCATTGTACTAGAACCACGAGCTCCTAAACATAACATATATACACTCTGTGGCCTTATTGTGTTGTTACTCTTATTTTATGATGTTCGTCTCTTCATAAATTAACTTAATATTATATTAGCAAATTTTTATTTAGATGCTAAAAAAGCTCCGTAAGACGTTGTCTCAAGGGTAGCTGGACATGTTTTCTTAATTATTCACTCCTGCGCTCTGTCAGCTGAAATTCAAACGACAACTGGAACGACTACAACAAAACTGGACTTACTCTACACAAATAAATGTACAATAATTATGTAATGCTAAACAAGGACTGTCTCTCCTTAGCAAAATCTGCTAACTACTCTGGTGTATTTCAGTCCAATCAACACAACTCCAAAACTCTCTTCTCTCTCCTCACCAATATTACAAAGCCGCCTGACTCTCTCCCCGACCACATCTCACCTCATGTCTTTCTTTGTCTCCAAAATCTATGACATTCACCAACATCTGGCCTCGTGGGGGGCTGCAGTCTCTGGAGTGGACTTAACCACCCCCTACTCATCCCCCATAACCACTTTTTCCAGTTTTATCCTCCCCTCCGTTCAAGCCATCTCTGAATTTATCCTCAAATCCAAACCCACTACTTGTCAGCTCGATCCAATCCCTACAGCCCTTGTTAAAACCTGCCTCTCCTCACTTGCTCCCCTCATCACCAACATCATTCACTCCTCCGTTATTTCCGGAACCGTCCCTCTTGCACTCAAAACCACTACAGTCACACCTATCTTAAAAAAACCTGGCTTGGGCCCCACTAATTTCAATAACCTTCCTCCGATTTCTAATTTACCCTTCATTTCCAAAATCCTTGAAAAGTCTGTTGTTTCTCAACTTCACAACCATCTTATCACTAACAATGTTTATGAGCAGTTTCAATCCGGTTTTCCTCCCCTTCACAGTACAGAAACAGCACTCCTCAAAATCTCCAGCAACCTTCTTATAGCTTCAGATTCTGGTTAACTTTCCATTCTCATCCTTCTTGACCTCACAGCAGCATTTGACACCATTTCTCACAGCACTCTCCTCGTCATCCATCAGCATCACTAACACCCCCCTAACTTGGTTCACTTCCACAATTTGTCTGTCTGAAATCTCATGTATCAAAAACTTTTCCTGTCTCTGCTAGTGTGCCCCAGAGCTCAGTCCTGGGGCCCCTCCTTTTTTAAAATCCACATTCTTCCACTTGGTTACATTTTTCGCAGACACAATATTAATTTTCATTGCAATGTGGACGACACCCAGCTCTACCTCTCTACCAAACCGTCCTCTTCACTTCCACCAACCTCCCTTACCACCTGTCTACAAGAAATTCATTCTTGGTTTCATCCAACTTTCTAAAACTCAACAGTTCTATTACAGAAGTCCTCCTGGTAGGCACGCCCCACACTCTCTCAAAACCCAACAGTTTTCCCATTTCCATAACCAACTCAACTGTCCTTCCTTCTTCTCAGGTAAAGAGTCTAGGTGTCGTCCTCGACAGCACACATTTTTTTACTCCCACATTAACAATATCACCCTGTCTGCATATTTTCATTTGAGAAACATTTCTCGCCTCCGACCCTCTCTCACCCCCCACACCACTGCCATCCTCGTCCACAGTCTTGAGTCTGAAACTCACTTCTTTTTGGTCACCCCAACAAATCCCTCCAGAAGCTGCAGCTCCTCCAAAACTCTGTAGCACGCATCATTACACGGGCCCCTACCACTCACCACATCACCCTCATCTTGCAACAACTTCACTAGCTCCCCATAAAACAAAGAATTAACTTCAAAATTCTCCTTATTACATTCAAAGCACTTCACAATCTGGCCCCACCGTATAGTATATCTGATCTCCGTTCACTTCGCCCCTCCCCTCTCCGGCTCCTTGTCCCCCTGCCTGTCTCGTCACTATGAGGAGCCAAGCATTCAGCCGCTCTGCTCCCCATCTCTGGAACTCCCTTCCCCCTGATATCCGTACCATAGACTCTCTTCCACTCTTCAAATCAAAACTCAAAACATATTTGTTCAGACAGTCCTACATCACCTATTCACACACTTCCCATCTTAATGTTGTCCTATGTTCTCTTTTGTTTTGCACTTATTGCTTTTAAAACCATTTTACTGTTTGTTTTGTGCTTATTGTTTTTATCCATTTTAATGTTGTTTGTACAGTGTCCATGGGTGTTTTAAAGGGTGATTTTAAATAAAATACATTATTATTATTATTATTATTATTATTATTACAATAGATACTGCCAAGCTCATCTCAAAAAGCACAAACCAAAAAGAGTTTTATTTCCAATAAAAACTGCAACAGCAAATGACTTTTCTTTGGCATATAAATAGTGTTAAGGACTTCATTTGGATCAATAAATACCAGAAATCGCTACTTTAAGAACTCGCCTTCTGTTGAGACTCTGGGTTGTAAAAGTTTGTTATAAAATGTGCTCCATTTTGCACATTTCTATGTGTAATGTGGGAGCGTTGCAACACTTCTTTAGCTGTTTTTATTTCAGTGCCATCATATTCTCCATTTTATTTTGTTATCCATATGTTTAATATGATGAAGTGAGAATAGTGGCTTATATTGAGGCTAATGATGGGTGTCCTTTAACCTGGCTGGACCACCATGGTAACCTATGCTGTACACCGCCTGTTCTCAAGTAGTTTCTGTTCAAAGTTTAGGATTAAATTGTCTTTAAAAAGTGCCATCGCTTCACTTATTGTTTATCTGATTCCAGATGGGAAAATCAGACAAACACAAAGCTGAAAGGAAAAATGTAACCAAGCTGAAAGCAATTATTATGAAATGTATTAAATGTCAGATTGTCAAAAACTGAACAACAATCAATGACTCAGACATCATTGTAGGCTTTCACATTTTGGTGTTGATCAAATATTCTCATTTTAATTATCAAATTTACTCACAATACAATTTTGATAGGGTGACTAAATCCACTAATCCATCCACTGATCTCTCCTAATCCTCCAATCCGCTATGGATTTCACCATGACCCAAAAATCAACTCTTTTGACCAGAACTCAACTTTAAATAAATAACTCCCAATGATTCTCATTTGTTATATATAAAAACCTGCTGATCTGTACATTCTGCCATTGAAGAAGCTTTGCTGTCACAGTAAAACAAAACACTTGCTACAGTATGCATTTTGTTACCATAGGAAACTAGCAATTTATTGGTGACGATGGGCTTCATGCTTTATAATTTGTTTCACATGTTTATACAAGAGAGTCAATTAGGCTATATATACTGTATAATTATATTATGTTATATACCACTTAGTCCAATTCAGGGTCGTGGGAAAGGAAGACGCTATCCCAGCAATTAGCAGGCAAGAGGCAGTGTACACATTTGAAAGCCAAAGTACTCGGAGAGAACACACACACACACTGGGAGAACCAACCACCACACCACTGCGCAGCACATCTATCAATAAATGTGATGTTTTAATAAAGATGTTTCATACACTATATAAAATCTGCTTAATTGCTACGACCCGACTCTGCTAGGGTAATGAGCCGCAACGAAAAGGAGAACTGTGGCAAGGTTTTAAAGGTGAAGCAATATTGATTTTAGAATTACAACAGGAGATGTGGTATAAACAAAAATGACAAGTGGAAGTAAGGGAGTTGGAGTTAGCGATGCTGCTTAACAGAACGCAAACAATAAAACAATCTTTTAAAAAGATCAAAAAAAGCCAGTAAAAGGGAACAAACACAAAAAGCTGGCCTTCAGAATTAAATCTATAGACAAAGAAAAAGGAAGTAGCACCAATAACTAAGAATAACCAAGTTAATAATAATAAAAGTATGTATTATAAACCCACTATATACACAATAACATTAACCTGTCCTATCCCAACTCCACACTAACTCTAACTAGAGTAAGAAACTAACTAAGGGACGAGGCACAAGGGCCTCCACAGTAGTTTTACCACTACTTTTTTTTACAGAAAATTCTCTTCATTTTAATAAACCCACACTCTCCCAATTACATCAGACACACCACTGCAGCAGGTAAGGGAGACGTGGACGGCATGTTTCTGTGATCACAGCCAGTGAGCAAAAAAAACAACTTGATGCGCGATTAATGAAATTAACGCTGTTAATTAATCATATATATATCTATATCTATATCTATATCTATATCTATATCTATATCTATATATATCTAT
>JBAMHW010000023.1:14782537-14799595 GCA_037177495.1 Rhadinocentrus ornatus
TAAAATAAAATAAAATAAAATAAAATAAAATAAAATAAAATAAAATAAAATAAAATAAAATAAAATAAAATTTAATTAAAAGGTTGGCAAAAAATATTTAAATGGGATGTTTCTCTTTGGTATTTTTACCAAACCGTAACCACTGTGTATCACAAAGAAGGACTAGAGCTAAATGACTCTTACATGGAATTGCACACCCTGTCTTATTAATTATTCCTGAGCCTTTGAAATGTTTCTGATGGTTTTAGATCATAAGCATTCTTAAGACAAATGCCACATCTACCGCAGCAAGTAAACAATATTAAGATTTTGAACAGACCCAAAGTTAAATCCCATTATGAGTATTTTAAGTACCGGTACTTCTCTAATAAAAAGATAGTAATTTGAATGTTTTCATCCAAATTCCTTTTTAATAAGCATTAACATCTAACTATAAGTCAGGGCAGGATTAGCCGGTGGCAACTTTGCACATTTCATTTTCAGTCTGGTCATTGAGCAGAGGTGGACATCTTCTGCTTTGACTGCAGCTGGGAGCTGGGTTCTGCGTGGGTTCTAGCCTCTTGTGTGTTATTTTAGTCGGGGGAGGGGCCTGTGGCAGCACCCGCAGCTAATTGAGAAAACTATAGGTGCTTTCACGTCAACCTCCAAACCTCTCCAGTAACACCGGAAAACGCTAGATTTGTTGCTAGTCGCCTATTTGAAATAGATTTGCTAGAGGGGTCTGAAAAGTTGCTAAATATAATGCCAAAGTCGCTAAGTCTTTAGCCAAGCTCTGATGTGTGCACCAATGTATTTTTGTACCAGGAACTCATTTTGTGTTGTTTGGAATTTATTATATTTATAAGCATAAAGGAGTGCTTATATGAGGCTTATTCCTCTCATGCTGCATGCATGTATTTTATGGGATGTTATAAGGTGTATATTAACAGTCTAATTCCCCTTTTTTTCCTAAAAAATTAAAGAACCATTATACCTCATAAATTAACAGGGTAGTAATTGTAAAAGGAGCTTTTGGGGGAGCTTTATTTGAGGAGACGTACCACATGTTTGAAAAGTCACGTATCCACATGTGCATATTAGTGCACCGTCAAAAACAGGGTTACTGCTAAAATTATGGTAAAACTATTGTATGCAACTGATACCCTAAACCATGGCTATTGAACTTTGTAGCGCATGTCTTATGTGCTGAGTAGTATTTAACTTAAGACATTGTCTGGGGTTTAAGTTGCCCATTAAGTCTCTTTTTAACTTAAGTTATCTAAAAGTCAAGAACACACAACTCTGCATCTGTGCTTAACCAGGTGGTTTTTATGCAATATGCCTCAGACAAAGATTATTCTGACTTTGCTTTGCTGCTTTACTGACATTAAGATGCTTAGCAGCAACCAACGTACATGCAGCACATGTGATCGAGTCCCTCTCTGCAGTAATAGATCTGGAATTGGATTAAATATGGCAGCTTGGAGACTGGGACATCGCACTTCACAGCCTCAATTGCTATCAAGTGATTACAAATTACAAAGCTGGCTCCAGATAATGATTTATGATGTGCACACAAGAGATGGAGGATGCGCAGCAGACGGCACAGACGCACATTAATTTGTGTTTAACTCTAAACATGTACACACTTACTTATCAGGGATGCATCAATTCATTAATGTTCAATATATTAATAAACAAATGATATGTCAGCTGTTTAGAAGACAAATGAACAAATATGTGTACATGAGAGGCTGCTGGTTTGCTCCGTATGACTTTTGCTTTATTGTGTTTTCGAATGTTTGGTCTTAGATGGTTATTTAAAATAATTTTTATTTCAGCATATTTAGAAACCAAGTTGAATTGGATTGAGTTGAACTAACCGATATGGAGATTAATTATATTTCCATGGTGATTTTTTTTCCCAGGGCAATTACCTCACGTTGTTCAACTTATTTTTTTTATGTTTATGAAAATTATTTCTGTGGGTCACATTAATCTAATCTTTTCCATTAAAATGTTAATAAATTCCCTTAATGTTTATTTTTATTTATATTACATTATCAACCAGTTCCTGTCTCTGTGTTATGTAGGTTTCTGTTTCCCTGATTAAATCTCCATTGTGATTTGCTATTTGTGATTTTTTCTTGTTCTGGCATCTTAAATGAAAGATTTAATATCTTGGTCATTTTGTCTCAAAACATTTAGATGATATTACATGTTGGGCAACTCTGAAATAAAGTCTCCCCGAACTATCAAACTTTATGGTCTTTTTTTTCTTTGTTTTGGTTTGTTTGCAACATTTTCTTTGGCCATCACTTATCAAAAAACTCTCAGCATGCTTTTTTTCCCACAGAGCCACCACACACAGCTGTCAGTGTGTCACTGCAGCCTCTCACCTGGTTAATCCAACATAAGAGGGTCTTATCAGTGCCTGTTTCCATGGAGGGAAGTTTGCTGCTAATTACATTACAAATCCAACACAATGGACATCACCTGTAATCCACTTTCTCTATTGTAATTGTTCCTATCAACCCTCTTGCTCCTGTGCACAAACTGCTGAACATAGAGGAGTGACATAAAATGGAAACTGAGATGCTGACTATCACTAGCTGGGTATTATTCTGTTAGGGCTGAAGCAGGGCCCACAGATGAACAAAAGGGATCTGTTGAGAGCTTGGCGTTTCCATTTAGCTGCAGCCACCCTGCAATGGGTGGCCCATCCGTTCCAATTGATTCCTGGCTTTTACATTGTGTCTGGAGTGGGATAGATCTGCTTGGCATTCAGCAGGTATGAGGCGGCACACTCAAGGCTTGTCTCAGCGGGGACTGGGGAAGCCAAGGTGGAAACACGACACAGAAGAAACACACACTGAGCTAAATGCACAGTTTCCTCGTGTGTTTTTGTTTTTGCAATGGAAAATAAGCATCACCAACTAAGATGTGAATTTGAATAATTTAAGACAGATTATTGCACGTTTCTGTTTACATTTGCTGGTAATTCAAGCATGTTTGCTGGGGTGACTCTTTTGTCTATATGTGCAGGAGTGCTTTTGTGTCGCCTCTCCCCCTGCTGCTATTCTAATATAAGGAGGAACAGGGCCATTGACGTTGTTTAGCGGGAAAAGAGAAGTCACAGCATGCTCCCTGAGGTGTGTAACGAGGCTGACTCACCCCACCATTAAAGGGATGTGTTCAGACGGGCTTTCGACAAACGACATTGCACCGTTTAACCCCTAAAACACCATAGGTAAAACAAGAACGACTGCCACTTGTTTGTGCAGGGGTCATTAGACTTTCTCATGGGCCCGTTATAAAACACACAGAATACTGCAAAAAACAAATGTCAATTAAAAAGGCAATGAAAGTTAGCATTAGGATTATTTATAGGCGTTTGTAGGTTAAGGCTGTGACAGCATACCTGGCGGATAACAAGAGTAGAAGGGAGGAAAAGAGGTGGATGAAGAAATGGAGGGTGAAGGAAAGTGTGGTCTGAGTAAGATCACAGAGAGTTAAAGAAAGTGCAAGCGATTCAGAGGGAATGGAAGGCAGGATTAGAGAGAAAGACAGAGGTGCAGAGGAAAGGTGATGGGAAGAAAGGAAGGGAGGCAAGAGACAGAGAGGGGGTGAATATCAAAGCTTGCTTCAAAGGTCACAGGCACTTTGTTCCTGATGACAACCATTTCCCTTTTGTCTTCCCTAAGTGTCAGACTGGACATAAAGCAGGAAGATCCCTTAATTCTCTAGAGGAAAAACCTGGGGGCACATTTTCATTACAAAGCCACAAAAAAGTACGTATTCAATATTAAAAATCAGATTTATCAGCATAAGTGTGAGATGCAAATGTAAGAAATCTGACGAGCAGAGTTTATTCTAAATATAAGATATCTGGGTTGGGTATTATAGGAAAATGTAGAAGAAGCTCAAAAGAGGTAAAAAATCAAAGCAAGAACAGAAGAGATAAGTATTGAAACAGGATATTTAAATTTAATGGGCATAGTCAGAGTCATAGAGGGGAACTGTGTGCAGCTAATGATATTGACAAGACTGCAGTGCTTTGCTGCCAGCTCACCTCAACAGCAATTCATTTTAAAGACAGGCCACAGTGAGTGAAGGTTTGGAGATGACTGCCCTTGTGCTATGCATGAACACCCCAGCTTACTGTGTATAGCTGTTTCTAAAACAATGCTGATATTGCTAATATGCACTTGGTTCTTTTTTTCACTTTTTTTTTATGAATTATCGGCATTGAGAGGGCAGTAAAAGAGAAAGACAGTAGATGAATATCAGAGAAGGAAATTAAATTTGGAGCTATGAAAGGGAAAAAAGTCTAAACGTTTGACAGCTGAGGAAAATGACTCATTTAAACAATGCTCAGCTTTGCATAATAATTATCCTCTGTGTGATACTGTATATATACAGTTCAATCTGTAGTGTTTTCAGCAGCAGTGACAGCGTTATGATGTGTGTAGTTAAACAAAATCAGCTCTATCACAGCAAATTTCAGATTTATTACCTCAAACACCTCCCTTCTCTCTTTCCACCTCCCGCAACCTCTCTGGCTCATCTCAGGTGGATTCCAGTCATATTTTTGTTTTTAACTCAAGACTTGTGACAAACCAAAGCTCACAATCTCAACCTTCTTCCATGTGACTTATGCATTTCCTTTCCCCGTGTTGTTCATGCCTTTGACCAGTCTACCTCACCTAATCTGAAAGTAAACTTTTAGAGTGATAGTATCTATTAACAAGCCCCCATCCCATCCTAGGTACCCGGTCGCTGGTGCAGATTGACAGATCAATAGCTGAAACAGAAAATCGATAGAAGCCATCTCTTCATTAAGTAGCAGCTGACACTGGGCCTACACCGCATTGTTAAAAGGAGATTGTTAGTGCTGAGCATTCCTGACCTTCTTGTCTTGAATGAGTTTATAAGGTGGGGCATGGGAGGAGATGTTTTCCAATTTGCCTGAATCCTCACTTTGTGGCATACCTCAAAGAAACAGTAAGGTATGTAAACAGACAGAATTTTGTGTGCTTCAAATATTTGTTTTTATTTACTCTGAAGCTTGTGATTGTCTGTCTGCAAAGAGAAAGAAAAGATGATAATGATGCTTCAAAGTAGTAACTTAGATTGAAATAAACACACCTCTTTCAATTTTCTTTATTTTATCTATTATTATGATCAATTATTTCTTTACTTAATCTTATTTTTCTTAACTTACGAATATAGATAACCCTGACCTCACCCAAAACCTCATTTTACTCCATTTCCTCTGCTCTTTGTCCTCATGAGGACCAGGGTTACGCACCAGAATATACTCTCCAACTCTGAGTATAAATCCCCGAAGATTCTGTTGTTCGCACAGCTTTCTCATCCATTGCCCTAAACCCTTTTCCTAACCCATAGCTACCTCTCAGATTTTATCACAAGTAAATTATTTTATATTATTTAAATGTGGTTCATATTAATAAAATAATCTCAGAGACCTTAAGAGACACATCTTTTAAACTAAAATAAAATCCCCAAAATACATCCATGTATTTTCTGATTGATTTGAGTTTGCTAAAAACTGGATAAAAACGACTTATTTAATAAACTTTATGATTTTACAATATATTAAGTAACAACTGTAGTAGAGTTTAACATAATCTGGCTTGTAGATTTGTACCTTGATGCACTTTCTAGAAAAACACATTTTACTAACATTTTCACATTTTGTACGTGATTTAAATGCAGGCGAATTTCATGCATAACAGCAATAAAAAATTTAAAAAAATCTTAGTGAGCATCTTCCGAGACAAGAGTGTGTGAAGAAATTTTGACTCCCACATGAAACTGGCTGAGTTGGTGCAGACATCCTGAACACCATCATTTGAGTATCCACTTATGTCACACTGTGCTGTTCATCAGTTGTTGGCTTTCCAGTGCACAGTTTGTGTCTTTCCAAAGAATGCTTTGAGACATGCTGTACTTTACAACAAACAGACTTCACCTCTGTCTTCCCAGCATAATAAAGACTGAGGCAAAGGAAAACTTCTTCATTGTTCCTGTAAGATTAGAAGTATGATGTGTAATGAGAAATAGAAACCATGAGACCGAGTTTGTGATTAATTAAAAATGTGGCAATTCATTTCAGCACAGTCGCCTGCAGCACCCCCACTCAGGGCTCAGAGGTGCTACTTCACTGGTTCCTCTGTTATTAATCTCTTTCTCCCTATTACCGCTCTGATCTCCCTCTCTTAACACCACTGTTGTTCTTCTTCTGTGTGCCCTTGTCCTCCCTCTTTCTAGTCTAATCATGCAGTGTCCAGTTCATCACTTCCTTAGATCATGCAGTAATCTTTTTCCACCACTTGACTTGCTAAATCCCTCTTCTCATCACTTTCCTATGTCTCAGTTCCTCCTTCAAGTCTGTGCTCTTGGTGTGACCCCTCTCTGCCTGCATCATGCAGGTCAAAGAGCCGATGTTTCAATGCATTACCGAACCCCCTTGTTGCTGTTAACTGACGTTCTGCTGTCTGATAATCAAAATAACAGCCTTCTATCCAATAAGAATGTTTAATATGTGAGGGTCTGTAGGTCATGCTGCTACTACTATCACATGCTGTGCTCATGAAACATTCATGATTCAGTTTGAGTGGAACAAGCTGTGTCACAGTGATTGAACAAGTCGCTGCTGCAAAGTATCAGCTTGCTGCACTGGGATCTGCCATCAGTTCAGGGGACTACTGTAAGATTGCCACACACTCAAATTATTCTTACTCAGTGATTAAACAAACAGCCTCAATCACATTTTTAAACGCAACAGAATAAAAGAAATGGCAGCAGGGGGAAATTGCCAGTGCAAGACTCACCCCCATCCAGGCAACATGATAAGGTAAGATTTGATAAAAACAAATTAAAAAAAGACTCCTTTACTTTACAAGACAACAAATCTTTCGAGCAACTGCAGTCTTGGCACACAAAAGCTTTTCACTTTGCAATGCAGATTTGTTTTGAGCCAGAAAAGCTCACTTAGTTGATGGCATCTTACTTCCATTCTTTATCAAGGGAGCTGGATCAGATCTTAGGCAGATTTGTTATTAGTGAGGATTAGGACAAGTAAGACATCTAAAGCCCCTGCACGAATACACATAAGGCATACAGTTCATATCATATCAAATCTCTCAGTAAGCCATATCTTAGAATTACATAGCTAAATGTCTGAGACAGTAAATATCCAGCTATTTGGTTGCGAGTCAAAGCAGATTGATTGTGTATCTGAATGTCCAGCTTGCTTTTAATACCCCAATCTTTTTTATTTGACCTCAAGATTTTCTGCTTTTGTCTCTTCCAGAGTCTGTCTCTCAGTTTGACACACACACTCACACACACGCTCATATACACTAATACGTGCCTCTTTGCCTCCCTGTGTGAGACTAGGTCAACGCTCATTTATCACACAGTGGGACAGAGGCAGTGAATCGGTCTGACTGTGAATGGACTAATCATTCAATGGTAAAGACAGAAGAAGGAAGCATTACTAAATCAGGTCACTTACAGAAGCTATGCAACACACCTGCCCTAGAGGTCAAGTCACAATCATTGCTCATACTATTTCTGAGGCAGTTGTAAACACACAGCTTCCTAATAGGAAGCAAAAGATCTTTAGAATTACAAATTCATCACAAGAGAGTATACATAAAGTTGCTGTTATTTGCTATACTGGGGACAAATGCAAAGAGGAGAAAGTTCAGGCAGCCGCAAGCAGATACAAATACATACAAAGTATGCGTAGATGCACAAGTGATGGCCACAAGGTCAGAATGACAAATCAACAGTATGTGTGAATGACACCCAGGGGCAGTCAAGCACTATACACTCTCTTAGTCCTGAAAACAAGAGCACAGCAAATCAAAATGCAAAGCGTAACTCTGGCAAAACCATTGATGCACCTTCTAATATATTTGAGCAATCTGAGAAAATTTGACATGCATTTGCACATGAAATAAACATTCATGTGCATGTCTCCTACCTGGCAGGCCGAGACAGAGCAGGACACTGTAGTAGATGACAGGCAGAGGTCCGAGAGGGCATCCCTGAGAGACCTCAGAGGGATTTTGCCCCGTGCTCCAGGTGCTCCCATTTGGGGAAAGAATTGGGAAGATGTGGTTGGGCTCCATGGTTTTTTCCTTGTCCTCTTCCTCAGCTGAGCTCAGTGTCAAGAAGTCTGGCCACGCGATCAGTCCGCATCGGTAGGTGGTTTGGAAGAGAGGGTGCTCTGTCCTTGGGTGCCAATCAACATGAGTGTGTGCTCCCATGCATTTGTGCAAGACAGCAAGCTTGAGTGTGTGAGAAGGAGGGAAAAATAGGATGAACTGGAGGAAGAAGAGACAGCACACGAGGAGAAGCGAGAAATGATGTGTGTTAGTAGGTGATGGAGAGGAGGCGGCAAGAGGAGCGCAGAGGGAGGCGAGAGGAGGTGAGTGTGAAGGTAGAAGTGGTGAGGGGAGGATGCTGCATGAGTGTGTGAGCTGTGGGGAAAGGGAGCGAGTCGAGAGCACAGCGGGGAGGAGGAAAGAGGAGGAGAGAGGGAGAGAATGAAGGAAGGAAAGAAAAAGGACCATAGATAGAGAGGGCACCATGGAAAGAAAAAAAAGAGAAAGAGATGGAGACTGAAACTGGAGGCTGCAGGTGGAAGGCAGAGGGGAGGTGGAGGGATGCTTAGAATGGGAAAGAGGTGTTTGAGGACAGAGACACAAAGAGATAATAAAACAGATGAGGAGACCGATGTGATGGATGAGAAAAGATAAAAGGGGGGTTAAGTTGACTGGAAATGGAGTGCCTGCTGTTTATTTTTTGCCCATCTATTTTTCTTGCTGTTGCATGTCATGACCATACTGTCCAGTCAAATTAGTACATGTGACTAGACATGTTTGAGTAGAAGATGGGTCTGGAATTAGTTGCAGAGTCTCATTTGCTGTGCAGCGTGAACGATCTGAGTCTCGAACTACAATGTGCTAATAAGCTCTGGGCTGGAACAGAAACAGTCATCAAGACACATTGAAATCTACGGCTTATTGGTTGACTTGATGTTGACTGCGGAAAAGCAACAAAAGAAAAAGAATGTTTTGTGCATTGTGTAAAAAGTTAGGATACCTTTAATGCTACAATGCATTGCTTTTGCCACTTTAATAACATTTTATATATCTGAATTCCCTTGGGAAGTACATAAACAGCACTAGAGAGAAGTGTTAGAAATGTATGGAAAATGCAGCATTTAAACTCAGCAGAGACCATAGTAATGTTCAAAAATAGAATTAGCACTGCTCGCACAATACACAATACATTCACACATACTGTTGATTTGTCATTCTGTCTTTTAAATCATGTTAAAGTCTATTCCTGTCATGAATGACAGTCAAGACCGGAGGCAGAACTGTGCAGGTGACAATGGTTTATTTCCCACAAACTCATGACAGGGAACCACATAAAACAGGGATGAACCAAAAGGATCTGACAAGGACAAACTGAAAACCATGGGGTGTATATACACAGAGGAACAAATTGACAACAACTGACAACAGTTTCAGAACAGGTGACAATTTGTCACTTGTTCTGAAAACCGAAAACTTTGAGTTAGACAACTCAGAGTTGTTCAACCCAGAGTTGCGCTTTTAACTCAGAGTTTGTTGAACCTGCTTTCTGAAACGGGGCCAAGGTGATAACCATTGGTTCAGGTTCATTGGGGCATGGGCAGATAAAAAGCCCTCATCAAGCCCTCAGCGGATAACACGATTCACCATGGCAACAGGTGAAAAAAAGAGTCGCTCCTCCCATTTTGCTCCAGCTGAGTTGATATTAATGAATGCATATGCAGAATATTTGTGTCGGGGGGAAAAAGCAATACAGTAGCGGGAGCAAAAGAACGAAAGCGGGCATGGCAGAAAATAGCTGACCGTGTCATTGCATTAGTATTATTTTTTTTTTATCTCGACTGTTCCAGCTATTAAACTTTTGTATCTCTGCTTCAATGTATCTTGGTATTAATATTCTCAAAAGATATTTCTTAATTTGTTGTTTTGTAATTGTTTCTGCACTGCAACCCTACTAGAATGTCCCTAATTGTAGGCAGATTGCTCTGATCACATCCTACGTGACAGTTACCTAAGGGTGAGTTGCTCTTTTTTCCCCCTGCATTTCAGAACATGCAGCACACGCAGACTTTTCTATATGTTCCCAAAGGCCCTTTTCTGCCGTAAAACGTTACTGTCATAAAACTGCTGTAATCATTAACATTATCTCAGTATACTTAAACCATATATGACACAGTCGACTTGTTGGAAGTATCTGCATTTGTTGTACTTCATCACTCCTTTATTCGGGTTTATTTGATGCGTCACCCATGTGTGTGCATTTTTAATATGCAGGTGCAACCCAAGAGGCACCAAACGTACTTGGCAGCAAATAAAGATGAAATATAAAAATGTTGTTTAAACAGGTATGGTATAATGTCATTGTCATTTTGCCTATTCTACCCAATTAAACAGCATTCGGTAGCTACAATCAACATGTGATCTAGTTAATTGGAATTTGCTAATTAAAAAAAAGCTTTTCTTTAGGGTTTTGTTAAGCTATCTCAGTGCTGTTAAAAACTAAAACATGACACATCTTAACAGAAAACTAAAGACAAAAACCAGAACTAGAAACCAAGATCTAAACAGAACAAAACATGACCAACCAAAACCCTAAACCATGATCAACACAGAAATAAAACCTGAAAACCACAAACTATAAACCAAGATCAAAATATACCACAAACCAAAACAGACGAAACACAAGAACCATGACCGACACCATGAGTTATGACAATTCCCTTCAGTGGTTGCCACATAAGATCATCTGCCTCCATCTCTATTTTCTGGAAATTGAACTGATTTATATATTAATGTGATACAGGTTTAAAGCCAGATGACACAAACTGAAACAACCTGGTTTAGGACTAGGGCATTGGCTTGTGCCCCCAAGGTAAGGTAAATGTACGGAAGGTAAATGAAATAATTACTTTTCATGGTGTGGTTGATGAAAAAACTAACAAATAAACTTCCTATAGAAATCAATTATATGTTTCAATGTTTGCAACAAGGAAGTGTTTAATCTATTAAAATCCTTAAATTTATGACAAATTCTTTTATTTTTTTACATAATGACATAATGATTTTCATTAATAAGACACTTGTTGTGGACAAACTATTTTACTGGACTACTTTTCTGAACCCTTGCTGATGTAACAGGACCATTTTTATTGCAGTATCATCTGCTACCTGGTTACAGTATGGCTTCAAAGATAAATTGCATTGGCGACAGGTCAAAAGGTGTTTACTGAATCTACAGTTATGATACATTCAAATCTCAAGAATCTTAGCTTGCTAATAGTGTATAACGTGTAGATACTTGGAAGGAAGACTGAGTAAAATACATATTTATTTGTCTCGTCCCACACACAGGACATCTGGTACCAACGGGTTAAGCATCTTTGGGTCCCACATTAAATTACTCTAGTCAGAGATATTTTATCAGTTCCAGATCTGATCAGCATTGGAAGGAAAATAGCACCTGGGTGCACACAATAATCTTAAGTTAGGATGCTGCACTTGAGGCTTAAAGATTGGGCACAACTTTCTTTTTCTCTGCAGTAACAAACAGGTGCATCTCAATAAATTAGAATATCAAGAAAAAGTTTATTTTTGTGCTAAATCAATACCAAAAGTCAAACACATAATTATTAGGGCTGTCAAATGAGTAATATTTTAAATCAGATTAATCACAGGTTACAAATGAATTAATTATGATTAATTACCATCTGCGACTATTCCTGAAATTTGCCCATTTTTACAGTATTGTATCAACAAAAAGAGCAAACCATTGCTTACAGATAATTAATATAATGTTAACTGACCTTCACTTGGGATTTTCTTCACTATTTTACTTTCGATGATTACTTTAGTCGTAATAATCAGTTCAATATTTCATAAAATTTTTACTTAAAAAAAAAAAATCTAATTTGTGCGCCCCTTTTTTCTGGCTAGTCCCCCCTGCCTGGCTCCATCTTTTCTTCTTCAAATAAATTTGTTTAAAATGATCTGGGACAAGCATTAGCCATATTTCACTGCTATGGTTAGGTTTGGTCTTTGATGGACCCAGCAGCACTACGCCATTGTTGCAGATTGTACAATACAATTTATTCTTCAAACTGGGTTTCTTCTGCTTACACCAGCCTCAGTCATCACACTACGTCAAAATAGAAGGATTCCATTTTGTGCACATTATACTGTAGGGCTGAACAACACAGCTTTCAGTAGTGGTGAGTGAGTTTTCCCACTGACTAAAGGAGTCAGTTCAGTTTAGCTTGGGAAACAATCTGTTCTGACTCGGTGAAGTGGAACAAGAGAAATCATCATTCCTGTTATTTCCTTCAGAAAAAAATCTCCAGAGGACTTTAAACAAATGTTTTTAAATCTATTTAGTATAAACTGTTTTTGCAGCAGAGTAGCAGTATTCACCGTACAGTTTAACATCATGAAATGCACCTTTGAGTGTTGTTTAACAGAATCAACACCTCTCATAATCAGCTTTAGCAAACACAAAACTGAGTGTGAGGCACCTGATTTATAACCACATCTCAAACTACAGTTCTGTTTTTAACATCTCACCTCCCTCCCAAATAATTAATTTATTGGCCATAACTTATTAGTCTGAATGCATAGCAATAATTTCTTATTACATAATGATTTACAGCAAAGACTGCATCAAGTTGCAGGAGTTAGAGCAGTCTTAGTAAAAGCCCAGTCTAATATTATTTCCATTTAGCTAGGTTTCAGCTGTGTTTCTGCTGTCTGATCAAGATATACTATTTCATATTAAAGCTAGCGTGTGGGGTTGCAATAAGAAACTGAGGGTAGATGATATCAAAGAGTTTACACAAACAAAAAGAAAAAGAAAGAGTTTTTTTGTGTAAAAAAATGAGTCACTGTGCTTGTGGAAAACAGGTTCATTTGTTTACTTGCTAGGCTCTCCCACTAGAAATAAAAGATTACAAAAACTGTCTCTGAATGCCTGTTTTTGACACTTTAGATGTGGAAAGAAGTGAGTGTTAGAGAGAGAAGTGGAAAAAAAGCAATCATGTGTTCTTAATTCTTTTTTTTCCTACATGTGAACAAATGAGCTGCAGGGGATGTGAAATGGGGGGAACTGTGAGTATGTGTTAAATAAAATATGGCCTGATGACATAAATGGATCACAGAGAAATGTGGGGCAGAGAAAGATGATTTTTCACAACTAACTGGCATGTTTGTAACAGACCCCCAGGACCTCCAGGGGTAATATCTGCATGTATCATTCCAAGCTTAAAAATTTCCCATTAGCTGTTGGTAATTGAAGCCGGTATTTTATCTGAAAAAAATAAAAAAATTCACAATCATTTAATAAGTTTGCCTTAAATTATCTATCATTATAATTATCATAATCAAACACAATAAAAAGATTATTGTCAAATAAAACACCTCTTATGAATGGAAGAACCCAAATAAATAAATAAATTTAAGCTTTTTGAATTTGTAAACAATATAAAATAACAACATTAGCAATGTAACAATATCATAAAATAATTATCTTATTCCCTTTTATCACATACAATTGCTTGGGAAAATTAAGTCAACATTGCACATTGTCTAAGTAAAAAATAAAACCTATTATTTGTTGGCTCTCATTCACAATCTTTGGCTTATTGCCCTCAAAGCGCTTTGCAAGAAAAATATTGATCTCATCACACTTGTATCGATCAATATCGATACTAATCTTGGTATCGACACTTTTGATATTTGGATCGATCTGCCCAGTGTAACTAAAAGTTTTTAGCTTGATCCCCGGTATTTGGTCCAAGCTTCTCTCAATAACTGACTCTGCATTGTGTAGTTTTAATAAATGAAGAGGAGGACAAGAAGCTGGTTGAACTGATGGTTGTTTATTATCGAGCATGTTCATCTCACCACTGGCAATGTTCTGCCACTCCCAGTGGTATTTACCGACCAGTGACAGGAGAAGGCGTCCGAGAGTCAACATTACATATGACTGGTATTCTTCAGTATCCCCAGTGACAAGTGGAATAAAGACAGATATATGCTTATACAGTACCCCATCTATCTGAACAGCATGGTTTCTCTAGCATTCTGGCTACAGATAGCGCGACATTGTTAGAGCTGATGAAACAGTGTTTATGGGACCAGCCTGTACAAATTACCTTTTCCTGAGATAAACAAGGTCAGATTCTCATTCCAACGATGGTCATTAATTCCTCAGTGGCAAATTAAGTTTTGAAACCGTCAAGGCAACACTCACCTTCCTTCATAACATCCTCTCTCATCTTAGCTCCTCAAAAGTGACGCTGCTATGCTTTTATTTAAACATTGTAGGTCTATTTGTTCTGCTATATCTAAATGCTGGTATACATAAATACATTAAAGTGGCAGATATTCGTCTTTGGAAGATTAAGCCAGAAATTGTCTGCTGAAAAAGGTTTCCAAAAAATGTTGCGTAGCGTTTCTTAGAAAACATAGAGCTTCAAAGTGTTTTGAATATTTTTAGACAATGCATCAACACTTTTTTTATGAACAAAAAAGGGTTTATGTACTCATGTTCTTAACAAATCATATAGTTATTGACCACATTGTGTGATTATACATGCATTCTTTGACTGTATTTCTCACAATCCCAATAGCTTTGCCCTTGCTCTGCTCGTTAAATACAGTTGGTTTTGTTGTATGAACTCAAACTGCAGCCATCAATGGAATTAAGTACAAGCACAAAAGTGAAACATCAACCAAAGCACAAACACTGCTGCTACAGTGATGCTTTGAACTTGCCAAGGAATGTCACCAACAGCTGCCAGATTGCACATTTAGCCAAAAAGTCATGGCTGCATGCAGATTAAGGTGGAGTTGAATATGCGTGGAGCTTGATATATGATGGGTGTGGTCACACACAATAAAATTGGCTAAGACAAACACCACTATCTACTGGATAACTTAAGGAAGTACAAATACAACTTGAAACATTTAATGGAAGCTGATATTTAAAGGCTAATTATTAGGATTTTTGTCTGTAAAAATAATTTAAATGTTTTCATTTGTTGCGAGGGATAAAAGGAAGCTTCCCTATAAACAATCTGTCTCTCTACATCAACAGTCTCTGTTAAGCTTTTCTCCTTTCAAAATAAGAGTTATATGACAGAATAACTTTGGTGCACTGTGTAGCTCTTTACTACTTCCTGGTTCCTTAACCAATCATATGTGACTCCCCAAGGATGCCAAACAACAGTGCAGCGTTTGGTATTTTCAGCATCCTACTAATATAGCAAACGACCAAAAATGGAATAAAATGAGGATCAATGTTGGAGAATCTTTCGGAAGGTGGAGTAGTCTGAGAGACCAAATTAATTTCAAGACGAATGCAGGGCTGGCAAAGTTTGAATCTGAATGGGTTGAATCTGAACTGAGGTGTCTATGCAAGGATTCTGACATCCTGCTGATTGCCTTGTCAAGTTCCTTTTTTCCTCCCTTGAAGTTACTCCCTTGGTCTGACCAGAGCTCTGCCAGTGTGCCTTTCCGAGCGACAAACCATCAGGGCCATCAGAAAGGCATCACTTTCCATGCTAGTCAGGAAATCCAGGTGCACCGTGCATCTGGTAAAGCATTTAAAGATAGTTCTCCAGCGTTTCTCATGTCGTCTCCCCACCTTCACCACCATGGGCCAGAAACAGTCCATGCCCGCAGAATAAAAGGCTGGCTTGTATGTCCAAGATAATGGGGTGCAGCGCTGCTTCGTCTACACATTCCAGTCGCCGAAGTCGGCCACCCACTCTTATGAGATCCGTCGATCTGTCTATTTCCAGGGTAAGGGTAAGCAGCTGACTCCTGGATGGGACGGACTGTCCCCCCACCAGGAAAAGACTCTTGTTGAGCACATTGCAGGACCACTAACTCACTTCCCGATAATCCTCCGCACTGAGTGAAGAAAGGGTTTGTCCATGTAGCTCTTGGCCGTCTTGTCCAAGAGCTCCTGCCAAGAGTTATACACCTTGTTCCTCGAACAGGTAACAGAAGAGGAGGTAAGAGTTACTCATCTTATGCTTTAACTGCACAACTGTAAACGCCAGATGAGGCCATCTGACCTCTGGTTAACTTGCAGCAGCCTACATGTTCTTGAGCAGCCTGGTCTCAGAGTAGATAGTGATATGGGCACAAAGGGAAATTCTTGCAAATGGATATAAATTGTGAATGCTTTTCATGACACGTGACACAACTATCCTTTACTTAGCAGAATGAAATGAAACGGACCAGATTCTCATCCACATCGGGATAGTGAGGAGGGTTATGTTTGGTCATCTAACAGCTGCGATTCAAGCGAGACAACAACATGTTATCACAGATTCTTGGCTTCTGTGGTTGCGATCACAAATAAGACACATGACTAGGGATCATGTCTGTGGTGGTCCAACATCTGTGGTGGCTAAATAACCATTTCATTTCATTCTAATGATGATTCCCTCATTATTGGGGATTTTATTTTGTTTCAGTGTTGCACTTATAAGTAAGATAACTGCATAGTTACAATGTTTATATATAAAACTAAACAGAGTGCACATGTTCTAGATTATAAACATGTAAATTACAGGCTTTGGATGTCTTCCAATTTACAGTGGAAATAAATAGGTCATTTATTTTGTGTCATTGAGAACATTTGCTGTCACAATTTTTGCATTGTCGTACTACTGTTGTAATCACAAATTTGAGAAGATGTTAGTGTAAACCACGTTTTCTCTACACAGGCCAGCACATCAAGTACTCAGTTACCTGCATCAGTGGATGTTGCATGCCAGACTGACCCACTGGACACATGTACTGTAAGCACACAGCTATCATTTAGGACTCTTCTCAATACTGTATAATTCTCAAAGACTTTCTTAATTGAAATTATATTTGGTTACAGGTATATAGGCTACTGTGTCCTGCAAAGATGCTGATGTTGGGACCTCCAGTG
>JBAMHW010000023.1:14806271-14823460 GCA_037177495.1 Rhadinocentrus ornatus
TATATATATGTATGATATATACATATATATGGTTTGTGGAGGTCGTAATCTCACTTGGGATAAGTCATCCATCTGGTTTGCTGCGCCATTTCTTACATTTTGGGCAGTTGTGTTGATGACATCAAATGATCTCCTTGCCACGTGAAATCCAATAGTTGCATCAAATCTCAGAAAATATTCTCTCATGCCTTCGGTGATGTAGTTTTGCATTAAAATCTTAAATAATCAGCTTTGTGATTGGATGTGTGGCTTTTAACACAATCTGATGAATGGCCTCTAGTTCAAGCAAAGTCCAATGTCATAAGTAGCCACCTACTCGAATGAGCTCATCGTTTCCATAAAATTCTAGAGCAAGAGTGAAAAGTCACATGTACCAAAAATATATGTCAGTACTATATCACTCAAGGAACAGGAGTAGACAAAACAATGTCTACATCCTGGAAGAAGAGGTGGAGGTGGTGGAGGAAAACAAGTACCTCGGAGTTTAGCTAGACAACAGACTACACTGCAACACAGAGGCATCTACATGAAGGGACAGAGCAGACTTAAGAGGATAAGATCACACAATGTTGGCTCCATAATGTTGCACATCCTATAGGTCTATTGTGGAAAGAACACTCAGCTTTGCAGCCATCTGGTGGGATAGCAGCTTCAGAGTGAAAGACTGCAAGAGACTGAACAAACTGACAAAAAAAGCTGGTTCTGTGTTCAGGATAATTTTGGAGTCGCTGGAGCAGATTGTCTAAAAAAGAATGCTGCACAAGCTGCTGAAAAAAATAGACGATTCTTCACATCCCCTAAACAACACAGTGAAGAAACACTAGAGGGTGTTTAATGTGAGGCTTTGTCAAGTCCAATCTAAGACCAAAATATACCGGAGGTAGCCATCGCCCTCTGGAACAAGACATTATCATCTTCTAATTAATTAACATTGATTTAAAAAAAAAAATAAAAATACTATTTGTAATCTTTTTTTTTCTTTTTTTACTTGTCCTGTCCAACATTGTAGCAAACAGAATGATAGCCTGGTTGCCGTGTTGTGCCGAACAAAATTGCTCTGCCAAAAAGATCTTTATGGGTATAAGGCTCCTCTTGATAATCTCAATTTTGTTCTTAATCTATTTAAATACATTGTTATTTTGATTTATTTGGTTTAATGAAATTTATGTAATCTTACACTCTGATACCTGACCAGAGGAAAAAAAAAAAAAAGAATAGCAAAAAAAGATAAGTAAAAAGGAAAGTGTAAAAAAGGAAAAGGAGACAGAGATACTGTAGATAGTGGCAATGACCCTTCAATCCAACCTAACACCAAATAATCAACCGCTAAATCAGAACAGAAACACAAATTTCCTACAGCTTTTACAAGTAAACTAAGCTGCGGCAACCAGATACCATGGCAAGTACCACCCGACGCCTTGCCAGCATACCCGGGTAGGCCAAGAACCCCAGGCCCCAGGCACTAACCTCTTTGTTTGTTTTTAACTGATTAGCCAGGAACCTTCCAGATTTGTTGCCACTTCCAAGCGAAATCTTTGCACCAAGAATAGTGGTTTTTTTTTATTTTTTTTTATTATTAATTATTACATCAAGTTCAAGTTTAGCTTTCCTTATAGTGTTCAGTGTGTGTTCTTCTGTGGAAACATTTTAAGCGTACTCTAACGATTTAATTCTGAGTTCTAACTGAAATTCTAGAAGTTTCCTTCTTTTTCTAATTGGAAGAGAAGTAAATTATTTTCGCTCTCATTAGTGCTTTTCCTGCTTCCCAAAGACCGCAAGCTGAAGTTTCTGGCAGGTTGTTGTTTTCTAGATATAAGAATCATTTTCTTTTAAAGTAGCTGATTAACTCTTACTAGTTGCTGGTTTACTATTCTTATTTGAATGAGTGAATGATACTGGTGCATGATCGCTAAAGGAAATGGGATGGAATTTGATTTCTGAAATGATACTCATCAGTGAGCTGCTAGTTAAGAAGTTATCTAATCTATTGGTAGATTTCTTCGAAGTTTGTTTCCTTCAGTTCGTGGCCCTGGTTTTTTCACCTGCTCCTTCTGTTTGAAGTTGACAAACTTCGCTACAATTAGTCTTGGCTGGCGTTTTCCTCAGCCTGGGTTTCTACCTGCTTCTGGCTGAATTCCAGTGATTCCAGCGCCTGGAACTCTTTGTGGAGAATTTCTACCAGGCTCAAACGTGCATCAAAACTACCATATTTCTTATCTATAGAGATAAGAACATCCATTGAGGTGTTACCCAGTGGTGAAATAGGGCCTCCGTGCCCCACCTCCAGGCCTGGCTCCAGGGGGGCCCCAGTGACCCACGTCCGGGCAAGGGAAACTTCGGTCCATGGTTTGTCATCATCATAGCGGTGTTTTGAGCCGTGCTTTGTCTGGTCCCTCCCCTAGACAACTGTTTGTCATGGGTGACCCTACCAGGAGCATAAAGCCCCCAACAACATAGCCACTAGGATCATCAGTAAACGCAAACTCCTCCACCACGGTAAGGTGGCGGCTCAGGGAAGAGCCTGTGACCAACATGATATACAAAATGATAAATGAGACTAAATCGTTGAATTCATGTAAATTTAGGTGTCATCTATTGTCAATGAGTTTCACTCATACATGTGAAACCGGACAAATTGTATTTCAAAGTATGACAGACCTTTAATATTACATTCATTTAGCTGACGCTTTTATCCAAAGCAACTTACAATGGTTAGGCAGTAGCATTAAGGGTCTTGCCTAAGGACCCAACTGGAAGGTGTTATTGTTCGTCCCCTGGGGGATTTGAACCCTGGTCTCGCACATGGGAGACTGATGCTCTACCAATTGAGCTAACCAGCCGCTTTTCAAAAATATGATTTTTGAAGTTGAGCTTGGAGTGTACAATAATGCTTAGGTGTCTTGACTTATCTACATTTGTAATTGCTTCTCCCATAACAGTTCCAGTGGGATAGATTCAGAAATTGTGCCTGTTTGAGAAGAACATTGTTGCTGTTTTGTCCACATTTAATGTCAAACAAGAGTCTTTCAACCATTTTGCAATTTTATCCATCACTTGTGATAACTTGGCTGCAACTTCCTCTGGGTCCTTCCCATATGTGTGGATAACTGTCGTCAGCAAACATTTGGACATCATAATCATCACACACAAATGGAAGGTCATTGATGGAAGTGCTGAAGTAGTGGCCCCAGAACAGAGCCTTGTGGTACCCCCATAGTGCACACGTCCAGTTGTGACACTGCATTATTTGGATGGACACACTGGAATCGCCCATCTAGGTAGGATTTTAAAACAGCTAAGGGTGTCCATTGACAATTGATAATGGGTCAGCTTAGATAATAGAACTGCAATGATTAATTGTGTCAAAAAAAATTGTAAATCTAAGAAGACAGCACCTACCACCTCTTCTTTGTCTAAACTGGATTCAAGTAACTCCAGGAACAAGCAGCATGCCGTCTCGGTGGAAAGATTTGTCCTGAAGCCGAACTGCATGGAATGCACGAGGGCATATGATTCTACATACTTTACCAACTGCTCAGCTACAACTTGTTTTACAAGTTTTAGAAGACAGGGTGTATACTTATTGGTCTGTAATTGCTAATGATTTGCTTATGTCCTGATTTAAAGATTGGACTTACAATGGCCGATTTCAGAATACTGTGGAATGTGTTTTCCTGATATGATACAATAATACAATTATTGTAGTGATTGGCACTCTTAAATACGCATTGTACTTTAATAAGAAATATGGTATCAAGTCCATGGATATCCTTAGCTCTGGAATTCGAAATGGACAAGTGAACTTTTCTACTTGTAACTCATTCTCTGGAGTTCTCTGTACAGTCCATCATTCCCATTTGTGATGAGACCGACAATAGCAGAGTCATCAGAGAACTTCTGCAGGTGACAAGTGGAGGTGTTGTGTGAAAAGTCTGCAGTGTAGAGAGTGAAGAGGAACGGAGCAAGGACTGTTCTCTGTGGAGGCCCCACATTGCAGACGATGGTGTTTGACACATAGTCCCGTGTCCTCACATACTGTGGACAATTGGTGAAATAGTCAATCGTGGAGCCAACAATGAGCTCATCAGAGGACAAAGATGAACAAGAACCAGCCACTACAGGGTCTTCATCAGGTGGGTCCATGCCACCGGCTTGTAGCTGGTAAAGTCCTTGGGGTGCGGTATCCTCAGTACAGGTAGCAGGCAGTGGGTCTTCCACAGTTGTGGGCCTTTCCCCATTTCAGGCTCATGTTGAAGAGGTGTTGAACTATTTTGCACAGCGGATTTGGACAGGACTTCAGGAGCTTGGGGCTAATGCCATCGGGACCAAGTTTTAAGTTTCAAATAGTTTATTGTTCACATGCACATGCAAGATGGCATTGAAATGTATTTGTAAATGCATCCGAAGCTATGCACAACCAATTACCACTAGCAAAAAACAACAACACAGTAGCAAACTAAAAAGACAATACATATAAATATTATAAGCCGCAGTGCTGCACATAGGGCATTGAACTGTTAGCTGCAAGTTTTCATTATTTGCCCAGGGAGTTTTCTTAGTGATCGTTGGTGATCTCTGGAACATTTCCCTCTCTTCTACTCTTACCAACAGTTTGTCGGCTGCTCCATGAGAGAAAATAAGATGTTGGTAGATGGTTCTATTAATGCCACTGTTAAAAATGCATAGAGCTTCTCTGCCCTGCCTCCTTTAAGATCAGATTAGGATTAGGTGCTTTTCAATTCCACCTGCAAACCCATCATTCAGCAGAAACCAGTCACCGCACAAACAATTAAAACCTGGTTTAATGAAGCTGAAAATGCTCAAAGATGGGGATTTAGAGCCACAAACTGGAATGTGAGCCACATGGAGATGACATCAATGTCATGACTAAATATATGACAACTTCTGGGTGAACATCATTGCCTCCAGAAGAACAGTTAGAGGCTTTCCCAAAAACCAGCCTTGGATCACCATTGATCTGACAAAGAAGCTAAACATAAAAAAGAAAGCCTTTAAGGAGGGAACAATTTTAAACAAAGATTAGAAAGTGCAAGGAAGACTCCTGGGAGACTTTAGAAAGTAGGCTCCAGCAAAAGGGCGAGAGGGATGTGTGATCAGGAATGAAAAAGATCACCAGCTTCAAGTTAAAGGAGGATCAGATTTATGGAAGTTTGGACAGAACTAATAAGCTGAATGAGTTCTTCAGTAGGTTAAGTTCAGAATAACATTCAGCCCCCTTCTCCCCACCCACCTTAACACAGCCTTATCTCCCTCACATCAGAACACAATAAAACCTCCACCTCCGCCCTGTATGTTTCTTGCAATCAGGTGAAGAAGCAACTGGAAAAGCTGAAATAAAAAAAAATGGCTGCATGTCCAGATCAATGTCAGCCCAAGGGTTCTGAAAATAAAATAAATTTCTACAATGTCAATCACAACATACTTGGTGTAGGAAACATTATTTCTGTTTATCGTTTGGTTCAGGTTTATTGTGGTGGTGGTGTTTGTTTATGTTTGGGATGGCACAGGTGACCTATATTTTCCTCGACCATTGGTGGCGGTGTCAAGGTAAAGTGCATATAGGTGACAGTGCACGGGGTATTTGGGCGATGGGAGGTCACACGGTTTATACCGCTACTTAACGCTTTTCTATAGCTGGCCACGCTTCTAATCACTACTAAATGGTTTTCAGCTTTTCCGCTTACCGGTTTTCCACGCAGCCTCCACTATACCGCCATACCTGTCATAGCCTCGGGACCATCTATCCATACTATTGCAGTAGACCGCCATCCTGGACCTCAGATCATCAATCGTTCATTTTCTTTTTCCTTCAATAAATGGAAACACACCCCAAACTTGCCTTTCTGTCTGGAAATTGATTCAATTAAGTGCATTATGACCAGGATCCCCTGCACCCAGAGCGCCTAAAATGATGGAACTAGATAGTCGCTACACTTGGTATCTTTGTTTGTGGTCTAAACTTGAAAACTGTTAGCTTTACAGTGTCCAGCATCAGTTAACAGACACAGGATCGTTTTTTTGTTTTTTTTAGACTGACTAAGAACAGAAACAGTTCAGAGCAGATCACTTATAATTTGCAAAGAATGCTGGGAAATTCTTCTAAATGTGATGAACAATTATATAGGTACTTAGCTAATTTGTTTGTACATTTAACAGACAGACACAAGTACAAATAAATTATTTTCACTGGCCAACTATAATGTGTTAAGAAAATGAAAACACATTTTAATGGATAATCAGAAGAGGAGAACACACTATCGATGAAGTTAATCTGCTGAACGTAGAATCAGCAAGAATACACACAGATTCTTCAGCAAAACTCCAACATTTAGTATCTTCTGTTCACAAACATTAAAAAAGTGCAAGTAAAAGGAAAAATGTCAACAGTCAACATCCCTTTCTCCCACTATTTTTGGAGTGTGTTGCTGGTATTACATTTCACATTTGTATTTTCTGAAAACAATAAAGTTGTCAAGTGCAGACACTGAAAATCTTTTATTTGGCTTCTGTTCATTTGGACTTGTTTTTCATTTGCTTGTCAGCCAACTATCTGAAGATTGTAAGATTTGACTATCTTATTCCATTGTACTGCAAAAATAATGTTTAACTGGCACTTTGATGTCCACTGCACCATCTAGAGGTGATAGACAGTAGTTTCAGCCTCAGATGGAAATTCAACATGTCAGACAAACTCGATGATTTGTAATCTTCTGGTGCTTTGGTATAAGTGTGATTATGTGTTGATTATTGTCTGGCCTAAATATGTGAGGTTATTTTTGCATATAGTTTATGTGGGCTTATTCTTCAAAACCAAACCAGGGCAGTTGGCGTTTGTTATGTACTGTTTGTTATGTGGCATATTAATAGAGTATCTCCCCCTGACCGCATTATTTCATGTGGTAGTGTATCTGTATGAGGTCAGTGGTAGGACAAGTCATCACAGTATGTGTCTGTGTTATTAATCCATTACATCATCATTACACACATTGTCTGGGGACCTCACACTGTTAGGCTCTAACCAAACTTAACAGTTAAATGAAGATATGCTCAAATGTGCAAAACTAAACAAATGTTTCACTTTAACCCTAACAATATGGTTGCTGATTTGTGTGCATGTAATGTATGTAGGTTTTATGTAGGAAGGATAATGGGGACTCCAAACATGTTGAATCCCAGAGATTTTTGTCTTTAGCTTATTCATTCCATGGAAAAGTTATCAAGCATCTGGTGACATTTATTATAAATGCCTTCTGTGAAGCCTGAGCTGTTTGTTTAGTGTGCCTTTAAAACCAGACCCTGGATCTGAAGAGATGCAGGTCAGGGAGGTCACACGTAAGCTGAGCAACTCTTTCTTTCCTGTTCCTGTTAATGTCGAAGTGTAGAAAGAAAGAGAGGGGGGATACAATATGAGATGGAGATGTTGAATAAAACATAACTGAGAGAAAGAGATGGATGAATGACCGGGTGTGCTTTCCATCGCTGCTAATTGCAAGCCAGCACATGCCGAATACACTTGCATGTTCACATCTGCACAGAGCCAGCAGATATTTAATCTTTTATATTTTATATGCATCTATATATACAGTTGGGTGATTAAGGAAGTACACTTATTTTATTTGAAGGTTTTACATATCAGAAGATAATTGTTTGTCCCTAATCAACTTGTAAAGTAAATACAATCTTAATTAAACACCTTTATTTTATTTTTTATTTTTAGCAAAATGCAGAATTTTGACAAACAAACAGAAAGACAACTACAGAAAAACAGAAGAAAAAACACCCTTTTAACTTACTCCATCATTCAGTGGCGTGTAGAACCACTTTTTTCCCCTGTGATTTAATTAGTCCCACTTCATTAGGATGGAATGCTGGCCAAGCAGTGTGGCTTCAGCTTATTAGTCTTACAGATGTTTTATTATATCTACTTCTATTAAGTTCCCATCTCAGAATTTCAATTGGGTTGTGGACTTTGGGTCATTTTAACATCTTGACTTTTTTATTTATCATTATGTTGGAGATTTGCTGGTGTGTTTGGGATTTGGATGAGGTTCTTTCAGCCAAGCTTTAGCTCTCAGACAGATGGCCTCACATTTAACTTTAAAAAGAAGTGTAGTATACAGAGGAGTTCATGGCATGAATACGTAGCCTACCAACAACTGAACTGATCATGTCACAGCAGCTAACAGTTTGATATACCATGTGCAGAGCCTCTAGTTTAAAGTGACATCAAAATTGACACCATCTGTAATACCTCTGCCTTTCTTTTTTCCTCCTCACTCTGTTGTCTCAATCTGCTCTTACAGTTCTTAAAGCAGTGTAATTACATAAGAGTCTGTAATATGTGCCTATAGCTATCTCCATGAAACAAATAATTCAGCATTTTCTGTATTCCTTTGTGTCCTTGTTAGCATTTTGTGCTAGTTCGTTTTCTTAGCTAGCAACCTCACATTTTCATAGAATAGTTGGAAGAAATTATTTGAATTTCCTATTTTTTCTCTCTACCTTGTTCCGATCCTGCATGTTTGCCTCTTTAACTTGTGTGGGAATTTGGTGTTATTTTCCTTCCTAATTTGGTTTTCGGATTTAGACAACTCTGTTGTTGCCATGGATAAAATTGTCAAATGTATGAGGAAAAACCTCTTGAACCACATAGCCTAGTTGTAAAATAAATCTCTTTAAAAATGTGCTTAACAGTAAGTTATCTTAAATTTTTTTTATTATATACTAAATGAACACATCTGACCTACTACTACAATTTGCTGCCACATGGCTCCACATTCTACAACAGACTCTAGAACTGCCATGTTCAGGTTGAATATGGGGCTGTAAAATTACTTTAAACATCTCCACTTTGGTCTTCTCTGTACGTAGCTTGTTGTTCCATTAGTCTTGTGGATTGTTCAGATTAAAATAATAAATAACTCCTGGCAACCCTTAAAAAAAAGCCATAGTCTACTTGTTTTGTCATTTTATAACAATACTTGGTTCTTGGTTGTTTTTTTTTGCTGTGTCACCATGAGCTTTGATATTTGGCATGCTAGCTGAGACCAGTAGAGTCATTGCACAGTTTGATATTGGGTAAACTTTCTGGAAAGTCCACTCATGTAAAGATGTAAACTGTCTCAAACATTCTTTTACAGTTATATAAAGAGCATTTGATATGTAGCACCAAGCTGCTACTAGTACACCCTTGTGTTTCTTGCACTGCTTCTACCTTTTAGCCTAGTTTAGATAAATCGATAATATCATAATTTATTATGTATTTTTTAATTTATTTATTAATTTACTTTCATTTACTTTTCCCATCTAAGATTGTCTTTACTTTAGTTTAGGACCTGCAAAGACTAAATGCCTTTTTCCTTGTGTTTTGATAAGTAAAACTCCTGCATTAAAAGAGTGAACTTTACTTTTAACATGACTGCATATAGCATATATTCATACAGGTACTGTATATGTTACACACATGCATACTTTGCAACATATTGATATTTTACCAATGCATAAATCACCATAGAAATGATAACATCAGAGCTTCTTCCTAATCATTTACACATCTAGCTGAAGCTTTTTGCCCAGGCAGACTCTGTCCACTAACACCATCTCTGAATGGGTCTCCTTGGGCCAGTCACTCCAGCCCCTGTCCCTGTCCAGAACCAGACACCAGCTGGTATGAGCAGGCTCTTATAATGCCTTAGTTATTAGACTTGGGAGAAGGAGACAATTTAACATGCTGCAGCTGAGACTAAAGCCCCCACGGCCCACTGTGTAAATTACATTGCTCTCACCAACAATCCTTTTAAAACGTGACCACTGGTAAGGGACTTTCTGCAAAATGAAGCCTTGATGACCTAGTTTCAGCCTTAACCACTATGTGTGTTTGTTACCTAGAATTACCAATCAGAACTTGATATTAAAAACATATAGTCAGTCGAAAGCAGAACAGAAGTTCTGCTACTTTTTTTTCTGTATTAATGAAACGTAAGATTTGTTATCTTGTGCACATTTCTAAAAGTTTAATATGATCTCTGTTTGCAGTTTCCATTTAATGCCAACGTCGACTTTGGTTTTTTCTTTATCTGCTTTATCTGATTTGTCAAAAGTCCCAATGTGGTCTCTGGATGTTTATTGTTGTCTAGACTCTTGTGTTTGTTTGCAGTATGGCTTCACCTATTGATCACAGCAGATTGAATTCACTTTGTTTGATCAAGTGTTAGCTCTTTTAGAGATGTTTGTCATTTTGATTACATTGCTAAGAGAAATGGCAGCAATGCTCTAAAATCTTTAGTTTTTTGTGTTGCTTTTTTTAAAGAATAAATCAAACCGTGGGTCTTTTTTTCCCCAAGTCCCTCCTCAAAAAGCTTTAATTTTTAAAGTTTAACTGCATGTTTAAATTATTTAATAGTCTGACATATATCTAAAAAGTACAACAACCGGAACTTGACAAATTTTTTAAATACTTTAAAACACCTTTAAGATTAATATTCATTCATTCATCTGCATTACTCTGGTCAGGGTCGGGGGGCTGGAGCCTGTCCCAACTAACAATTAGGTGTGAATTAGGGCACATTTTGGACAGACTGCTCCTAAAAGTTTTGGTACATTTAAATCATAGTGTTTTATAATGTAATGATACTATATAACCCAGTTTTTCCTGGAAATTACACTGTTCATAGCTACACGATTTCACTGATTTGAAACGCTGCTGTCATGTAGTTACTTTGCACTGTGTAACAGCGCCCTCTAGTGACTCATTTTATAATTATATCCACCACAAATCGTAAACTGTTAGTGTGGACAGGCTCGGATGTGATCGGTACCCGTTATTTGGATAGACAGGCCGGGATCCGTCCAAGAAGCTTGTTTCGAGACCAGGAGGAAGCAGGAACAGGCAGGACTACTTTGAGCCTGTCCCTTGCGGTAAGCACAGAGTCTCAGTAGTTGTCCTTATAGCTTGTCGTAATATTACTCAGACGCTTTTATGGCCTAGTTAGCTGACCCGCCCTGTTAACGTAAAGATACCACTTCATTGATCACTGTAGCACCTCGCAGGAACAAAACGTCCAGTTACAGAAGATGAAGACGCAGCGCAGATTATATTCTGTCTTTGTTTGGCAACACTGAGCTAATGCTCTAATGTTACAACGCTACACGAAGCTAAACATCTACTATTAAAAATAAACTAAATATAATCCTTATATTTGACTAAGCTTTCCGTTAGAGTTGTAATGCATTTAAATGAATAAAATAATGCTGAAGGAGGTCTGTTTGTTTACAGTGCGCCATCCCAACATGGCTGTGTTAACCCTGCTCAGTATGCTGATGCTGAATCACGTTACAATTGCACATTAAGGATGGTTTGCAACAGCGTGCAACACCTTGAAAGGAAAGGGCTAAATCAAACTTTTACAAACACGCATCTTCTGCTGTGATCTGATCATTTGAATACATATTGAATTAGTAGGAACTAAATAGTGGCTTTGTGTCTCTGTTGTCAATACACTTGGTTAAATTAATATGTTTTGCAGACAAACATCTGTAAAATAGGCCAGCATATATATGGATGAAGGAGGTTTATAATCAACATGGCAAAGCACTGAAAATACTCCTGTCAGTACTTGTATGTTTACCCCTTCAACATAATAAACTTAATATAATGTTATATTCTAATACACATACATAATACAATATTCTGTTAAAAGAAATATCTATGTTAAAAGAAGGGGGAAGAGTACTATAGATATTGGGTTATGGTTGGATTTACTTGAAGTTTTATTGAATTTATTCATTTCTGTATATTGTGCCATGAGACATTTCTTATTCTAAACTGATGACCCTAAGGTAAGCTGAATTAAATATACAACATCATGTTGCCTTTTTAAATGTCCCTTTGTGTATTATTGTTTACTTCACATCTTACTTGCAATCTTGTTGTCTTCCTAGGAGCACACACTGACCACACACTTCTGTATCATCATGCACTCCCTGACCACATGGGCTGCTCTTCTGTGTTTGGCTGGGACTGCAGGAGGGATTCAGATCCCCCAGACAGGTGAGAGAGACATGGAGCCACTTGGTTCTGTGAAGCTCAGCAGTGGTTTGGTCTGAACTTAAGATGGGAGAGTTTAGTAACCTGTATCATAGGGGAAGGAAAGTTATCAACAGGAGTTTCAGCCAGCTTTGCAGGAACATGACAAATGTAAAACTGTCTCCTAGAGGCGACACTGGATACAGCATGATCACATAGTTAAAATAAATACATAAAAATCCTCCACTAGTCTTTTCCTTGACTTCTTTGGATTATGTCATGAAGTTAATGGAAGAGGGTAGGGAAAAGAAAAGACAACTTTACTGTAATATAAACAGAACATCATATAACAGGGTATTAATTCATTAATAAGGCTAACAATAAAAAAGAAGGGGAAAAAAACATAAAAAATGTTGCCATAGGCAGCTCACAGTCACCCTTCTGTCCTCATATTAATATGCATTTGTGCTGCTGTATGAAATCTATTTAACTGTTGCAGTTTCCAGGTGTTGTAGGATTGAGCTACTTCATTTAGTGAAAGATGATGAAGTGTGTCTTATGCTAAAGGACGCTTGACAGCTTATTTATTTAATATTTAGAGAATTAGGCCTTTTATCTTGGATACCACTACAAAACTCTTTGGCCAGACCCACTGCTGCTAAGAACCCAGAAATGACTCATTCACAGTCCAGCCTTTTTCTTCATTTACTGAATACCAAGACCTACATTTACATAAGAATGAACAGCAACTTCATACTATTATGGATCAGTCAGCTGATAAATTAGGTCAAACTGGGCCCGGGGAGGTTGGACATAAAAGAGAAAGGAGCTAAAAATGGAGCATTTCTGACAGAAGAAGAATAGAGATTATTCTGCAATGTGTTAATGTATAATTCAACATATTGTACACTAAAGTTCAATGTAGTTTTCAACTTTAAAGCAAGTAAACCTGTTCCAGTAGACCCCACAAAGATGAAAACAAAATGTAAGTAATGCAGAAAATCAAAATAGTTGCTGCTTTTTTAAATGTTATCAGGGGGGGAAAAAGCAGCTCTGACGGCTAATTTTCTATTCTTTTCCATGGTGAGATGAGCAAAGCAATTTCTGAATTTGCAATTCTGACATAGCTGAGACAAGAACTGTTTCCTCAGTGTTTCTGGATAAGCAGCAGGCGACCTCGCTGATCTCCCGCCAGAAAAGGAACGCCGGATCATCATCATCCTCCACCTTGGAGCAGGCCTGCATGGAGAAGGTCTGCACCTATGAGGAGGCCAGGAAGTTCTTCCAGGATTCATACCGCACGGTGAGCTCGCTGTGAATTCCCTCCTGCAATGTGCTTGTAATGATTTACATGAGTGATTTATTTGCTTACTACAAATTTTGTCTTCCAGGATATCTTCTGGTCAGTCTACATTGGTAAGTCATTTTAAAGGGGCTCTCCATCGCTGCACAATCGTTAGTGGTGCAATAAATCTTCTCTGTTTGTTCTCTGTTTAGATGGAGACCAGTGTGCAGAAAAGCCCTGCAAGAATGGAGCCATGTGTTCAGACAGTGTGGGAGGCTACGATTGTGTTTGCAAGTCGGGTTTCACCGGAGTCCACTGTGATAAAGGTGAGAGGGAACTCATGAGGTTGCATGTGAAGATTTATTCAATTTTTGTTTTCTAAAAGTAGTCTATCGTCCTTTTCATCATGCAGACCAGACTCTTTGCACCCTAGAAAAGAACAAGGGCTGCTCGCAGTTCTGTAAACCAGGATACACATCATACGAGTGTTCCTGCGCGCGCGGATGGAAGCTCAACCCTACGGACAAGGACAAGTGTGTGCCAGCAGGTGCATTTGTCATGTTTTCATGTCCCTTTGAAGTATGCTGTACGGCGTTTATCATCATTTTCCTAAGGGGTTTCATCAAGTATTTTTTCATTTCCTTTAATTTATGACAAAAAGTTCAAATACACTTGGGAGAAGAAGTAATCCCAGTCATCTTTCTCCATTAGCCACATTCCCCTGTGGTAAACTGAGCAGTCTGAGCCAGTGGGACAACAGACAGTCTACCAACGCCCGCAATAACTTTGAAGGACTCACCTGCACCTCTACCGAATGTCCCTGGCAGGTAAACAAAAAAGACATTCCCACCGTGGCACATTAAAGGCCCTGCTTTATGTGTTGCTACAGTCATGTTGTCCTGTTTTCAGGCTCTGCTGAAGAGTCCAGAGTCAGCAGGTTACTGTAGTGGAGTCATACTGAAGGAGAACCTGGTCTTGACTTCAGCTCAATGTGCCAACAAATACAGTTCCTTCCAAGTGGTAGTTGGTGAGTGAGCAAAACAGTGAATCATGCCATAATAATAGCGACAATAATGATGGCTGTCCTCTGATGTCCAGGTTAGACATGAATTTCATCATTGTAAGTGATGTTACAGCCCAGCTGTACATCTCCCCTGTAAACATGCATTTATCTGCACATAAATCTCTATTTACTGACATTGTGAAGCAGAGATTATGAAGCACATTTTTGCCAGGTGAAAGTACAAAATAACAGATGAATACATGCATATTGGCTTATTATACTGTATGCAAACCAGTGCATCTGTATGAATTAATTTGTGGGTTTTCATATACAAGTTTTTGGGGTTCAGAAGATTTAATTTCTTTTTAGAAGAAAAAAAAAGAATATTACCTGTTTTCAGATGAAAATTGACTCAAATAAACAGAGCATTTTCAGTGTGTGGGATTTAGTGACATCTAGTGGCCCAGCTGCAGATTGGAAGTGACAAATGATTGCAGCTTACATTGGACTGACAAACAAGTAAAGAAGTATTCATTGTTGAAGTAAGTTGGTAAAACTTTGCAACACAACAGGGTAAAAATAATGTTTGGCTAAATTCACCCTAGTCAAAATTCAACAGTGCTAAACATATCCATTGATTGGTTTATAGGACCACCCTAATTGGATTTGATAGATAATTTAGATTAATAGTTTAGTGTAGTTTTATATTTCATTAATGCAAATATAGTTATTAGTTTATTATGTTTGATATAAAATCTTCTAAATAGAGTTCTGTACTGCACAAAGCTCTGGCATGTAAAGATCAAACTGATTTCAGCTGAATCATCTTTTCCTATCTGCATCTCCTCAGGCAAGCGAAGCACCAATGATGAAGGAGAACAGACGCTGTATGTAAAAGTAGTCCATGTCCATCCTCGCTATGTGGAAGGCCGTCCTGAAAATGACCTCGCTGTGATTGAGCTCCGTGACCGCATCATCTTTAAGAGAAATGTAATCGCTGTCTGTTTGCCCGAAAGAGACTTTGCTGAGAGCATCTTGATGTCGGGAGAGCTTCCAGCTGTTGTCACTGGCTGGAAGGAAACCAAGCAAGTTTCTGCTTTCCAGGGCCAGCTTACCCTTAACCATCTGGTGTACAGCAAGCTGCCTCAGTGTATGGCCACACACCCTAATCTGATGACCAATAAAATGGGCTGCACTTCTCCACGTGCTAATGCTGATTGCACCATGAGCTCCGGCAGCCCCCTGCTCACCTTGTACAGGGAGGTGTTCTTCCTCACTGGGGTGGTGAGCCAGCTGGAAGCGTCTGACTGCAGCAACGGCTACATTTTCCAAAAAGTGTCACGCCACCTCGGCTGGCTGCAGTCCCTCATGGGTTCACGTTAGGTGGGGTAGTCGGGAAACAGATGCAGGTAAATTATTGATTATGGATTTTGGCAAACAAGGAAGTATGATGAACATTTATTTTCATGTTAGTTTAAACTCCTCCTTAGCTTTGATGTGTCTTTTAAGAGTAATCCATAACGACATGCTGTGTACACCGTAGTCTACATCTAAATTAGTCCTTTTCTCTGTGCACTTCCTCATGTATCCACTAGGTGGCTCTGTGTTATCAACATTATTGCATGCATCTTACATCCAGAGGCAGTAAGATCTGAATTATTCAGCACGTGTTTGTGATGTGAATATACCTTTAAATAACTTTTAAGTGATCTTATTTTAGCAACAGCTGTACCGGTTGACATGCACCTTATAAGCTCCTGGTTATCAGTGTTTTATGAATGTAATAAACCATAACACCACATCTTTTTTGTGGTTCTATCATTGTGTTAAATGATGCAAGGTAGTCTTTTAAGAGAAAGCTGAAATCAAAACACTTACTGCAGTTTGGTTTGGTGTGTGAATATATTAGGTAGAAAAATATATGTTTTTGATGGAATTTACACATGGATGAGATTTGACATGTGTTATCATTTATTAACAATCAGAAAATAATGTTTTTTTGTAGAACATAGAAATATTACACATATCTGCAAAGCAGAGTAAGTAATCTTGGTAAGCAAATCTTATCTAGATTTTAGGGCCCACTATCTTTAAACCAAATGCATAAGCATGTGAGTTACTGCCTCATGAATGAATGAATTTATTGTCATTGCACAACAATTATATCAACAATTATCGGCAATGAAATTCTTGAATCCCAGACTCACCTAACTGATAAAAAATATATAAACCACAATAAAAATAGTCGAACACAAAAGGCAAGAATACTACAAATAAGTTATACAGTAAAATACATAATAAGCAATAATAAGATGTTATTATTTAAAGGTGGCGCTGCTGCTGACAGCATTTAGAAGTCTTATGGCCTGCGGTATGAAGCATTAACAATTTAATGACCTGTTTGAACTGCTGTATGGTGAAAGTGTTGGGGGAAAAAAAATATTTGTCCCTGAGCCTGGTGGTATGAGCTTGAATGCTGCGAAACCGTCGGCTAGACTGTAGCAGACAGAACAGTTTGTGACTGGGGTGGCTGGGGTCCTTAATGATTTTGGTGGCCTTGCGCCTACACTGCTGGGTTTAGAGGTCCTCCGTGGATGGCAGGACCGTCCCGGTGATGTGCTGAGCAGTTTTCAACATCCTTTGTAGAGCCTTGCAGTGGAGGGTGGTGCAGCTGCTGTACCAGACAGTGATGCAGCCAGTCAGGATGCTCTCAATGGTACAGCTATAAAAGTTGCAAAGTATCCTTGAGTCCATGTTGAGCCTCCGTAGCCTGCAGAAGAAGAAGAGCCTCTGTCTGGCTGACTTTGTAATAAAGTCAGTGTGATGAGTCCAGGTGAGGTCCTCACTGATGTGGA
>JBAMHW010000023.1:14823560-14853109 GCA_037177495.1 Rhadinocentrus ornatus
AAATTATTCATAATACACTTCAGTAGACATTACCACCAACTGGTAACACTGACAGTAAAAAAAACACGGTCTGAGGCATCATGGCAGCCTCTGGTTGCCGCCACCTATGTATTTATAAACATGTAATTATAAGCTACTAGAACGCTTTCATTTGGATGGGACTGTGATTAGACTTTGGTAAAATACGTATTTATGAAAGCAATTCTTGATTACCAATACAATTACCTACACACTTTACCTTTAAAGCTCAAACATTGGGTGTTTTTTTTGTTGTTTATTTTTACATGCAGGGTTGATAATGAAATCAGAACTTTTTTTCCTATCCCCTAACCTTAAATAAATGTGTAGTTTCACATTTTTATGTTAGACGTGATCAGATTTCCCAGAAGGAGAGTGAGGGAGGGCCATTATACGTGTTTGCATAAGTGGGTGTAAACATTATTGAGTGTGTTATTGCCACGCGTAGAACATCTGATGTGTTGGTGGTATCTCGGCAGGACTTTCCACAGTATGTTGCGGTTAAAATACCCGGCTACAATAAACGCAGCCTCCGGCCATGAAGTCTCTGCCCGGTCGATAACTTCAAACAGTTCTTCCATGGCTTTGTTGGTATCAGCGTGTGGCGGAACACTACTGTCATGACAACCGACGTGAACTCACGCGGAAGATAATAAGGCCGTTGTTCTGATCATGAGTACCTCAAGATCGAATACAGCCCGTAAAAATAATTCCCCACATCTGAGCACCACTTGTTGTTCACCATGAAACAGACACCACCTCCCTTGCTATTTACTGAATGTATACTCCGGTTCAGCCGATAAACGGAGAGACCTTCGAGAACAATAAAGCAAAAACGTTACAGATGTTAATCTCCCGTTGAAACGCCATCCTGCTCCGAAGTTCATCCAGCTTGTTGTCTAATGACTGAACATTTGTCAGAAGAATACTCGGTAGAGGAGGCCGATTTCCCCGTTTCCTCGGGACTCCAGCTCGTGACCTTTTTTTCCGTCACCATGGAGATCCCCCGTTGTAACCTGGTGGCGATAAAAAGAAAAAAGTTTTGTCCATCATCGATCTGATGCATAGTAATTTATCTCTATCATACTGTATGGTAGGGCTCACTTTAGCAGGTTGCATAACTAATAAAATAATGAATAAGAAGAAGAATAGGAATTAAAAACGTTAGGGGAGAGAGCTTGAGACGCAGCAGCCATCCTCGGCGCCATCTCCAACGGTAATATACATGGTATATCGCCAACAGTAAAACATTAAACACGAGCTGTGGTGGATAATGAGAGTCACAAAAAACCTGTTTTTGTGATTTAATTTCAAGTGATGTGCTGCATAAGTACTTAATTATCGTAATACAAATCAGAAACGCCAAGGAAGGAAAACCAGATTTCTTGCAAAAAAAAAGGTGATAGAAATATGCACCTATCTTTTTAAGCTGCTGTTCCCTAGGAGCAGAGACAGTACAAGGGCAGGGAGCCTGTTTATTTAGAACATGTTAGTCCAGTTTGCCCTACTTATTAATCCTTTATTTGACTGGGGTTTTGTAAGTCAGAATCTATCACTTGATCATGGCTTTTAATTAATGGCTGGCAAACTGAGCTGTGGACAGAGTTGTGGTGCTGTCTTTGGTCCCGAAGCTGTAGATTAGATTTGGAGTTGTGCATGTTTCTTTTAGTCCTGTCCTACTGTAAGTTTAGTCCCAGATTATTAATGTTTCCCCTAAAGTATTTATAAATGATATATTATAGTGTATCTAACCTTTAGAGAAGTAATCGATAACACACTGATGTTTATCAGTCATGTTTGCAATCCTATCAGCCTGCTAACATTTGCCATAGCTTTTAAAACAAAATCCCGCAGATTTATGTCCTGTAGCCATTTAGTAGAAGTTTTTAAAGGTGACTCTGCTGCTAGCATGAAAAAAATTGCACATAAGACTGAAAATAGTTAATAAGCCAAGGGTGTAGAAATATGAACATTACTGAAACAAACAAAACCCAAGTTCTAATGTTTTTAAATTGAGTTAAATTTGTTTTACTGAAGTTGATGTTGACTATGTTTTACAGAGCATTAAAAGGTCAGGCATAAAGGTAATTTGGACACAGTAGAACTAGGAGCTAAAATTAAGCTCAGTTAGTATTTAAGGGTCCCCTTTTTTATCCAACATAGACAATATTAGCCTTTCTTCACTGTCACATACCACTGTGTTATCTGGCAACATTTTCCCACGGACAGTCACCCTCAGCAGTCTTCTCAGTGTCTCTCCGGTGAACAATGCCAGGACCATGTCATGCAGGCAGAGAAAAGGAGAGACAGAAGAATGGGCAAGAGAGGGAGCAAGAGACGCCACGTAACAAAAAAACCTGGCCTGCCACTTTAGATGGGGGAGCTTGAAAAGAACAGCTCAGAGAGCTGGGGCCCATGTTGGCTGTTGCCATGGTACTCACCAAGGAGATGGCTCCTTGCTCCCAAAAATGGCCGTGCTCCTTTACTGGGCCATCCAGCAGAGATTAATTTGAGTGGAGCTCCTTCCTTCCTGAGTTTGGTCCTGTTCACTAGTCCTGCCAGTTTAATTTATATGATAAAGCCTACATAGGCATGCAAAAACACACACTGATCAAGATGTGGTTAAACTTGCATCCATCTGCTCTGAGCTGCTGAATTCAGCCGGTTATATGTAACACTGATATGCCCACCAGTCACTGCATGGCTTTTATTATACTCCCTGAATAAAGCCTTAAATCTGAGCAAATGGGGAGACAGGGATGTGATAGGAGTGCTGTGAGCAGGAGAAGGGGCTGAGTGTGACATGTTTGACAAACTGAGTGAGCAAAGTGCTGTGTTAAATTATGGAAAATGGCTTGTAGTTGAAGATCAGAGACAGAGGAAGAGAACTGCTATCTGTGATGCTGAATTTGAGGAGAAGCCAGTGATTGTGTGGACAGATTGATGGACTCACAATATCTTAGGCATAAATAAAATGTCCTTAGAGAGGAGTCTTAATAACTCCATTACAACTGGACAAAAGTGAAAGCACTCAATGCCAAAGCTTCACAAATCAAATTTTGCTATTACTAGACAAAATTACTGAAAATTGGTGAATTCAAATTTGACTCCAATGTTTCAGTTCTGTGAGGCCTCATCTGGCTAGTGTCCTACTAAATCACTAATCCTCAACTCTTCCCAAACCCAGCAAAAATGGTTGCTTACTGTGGCCTCAAATCCTTCCTACATTGACATCACTTGTGCACAAGTGTGAGCTTGTGTGTATGCATACATGCTTATTTTGGGGGGTTGACATCAAAAAGCAGACTTTAGGAAGGATTATCTGTCTGTGTGGTGTCTGATTCCACACATGGGGGAGTTAGCAGTATGTCTGACTATTGAGGGCTGTTTAACTGAGTTAAAAATCTGACTCTGTATGCAATGAGCACTGCAATGTGTGATGGCATGCCTATGATCTCGTCCAATAATCTCCCTTCGGAAAATCAATGTACCCAATCTTTTTCCTCTTCAGGACTCCACCGACATGGGGCTCGCCACTGGAAAGCAAAGCTTCTCCCCTCCCCTTCTACCAACCCACCCAGCCACTCTACCCCACTGCAAACTCTGCTCCATGCCAGACAGAGCTGCTTCTACTTGGTTGGGCAATTGTTCAGAAGGGTGGAGGTAACGCAGGACCTCAAGAGGCTACAGTTTGGGCTGGAGGAAGTGGTTGAAAGAGACAGAATGAGACAGGCTGCAAAATTTTATATAACTATGCTTTAGTCTAATTTCTCCCTGACTTGTGTACATACATATATGATCCTCGAGTCATAGTGGATGCCTCCCAGTTCAATATTCTGCTTCAAGTTAAAATATTTGATCATTTTTGTATTAGAAGAAACCCTCAAACCGGCCCTAAACTTTGCAAAACCAACAATTATTTAGTTTATTTTTAATATCATCTTTGGTCTTGTGGGTCAAATCCTGACAGAGAATATGAATGTTTCTGGGGAAACCTGTGACCATGAGTCCTTTGTCTTTATGTTGATGAGACCATGAAGTAAAGGAATGACGGGACTATTCAGTTCAGGTTTGTATTAAATATGTCAGAATACCAACATACTTACATAGTAGCTGCACAGTAATGTTACAAGGCCTGCTATTTTAGTGTCAGTGAGCCAGAATATCCCAGGCAGCAAGTTTTTGTTTCTTATTTTCTTTTTAATCCACATTTTAGTTTTGTGGGCTTTTCCTTTTACTATACTTCTCTTTGCCACAACACTTTATTGATTAAGGAAAATATTCTTGCTAACCGATAACAAATACTGCATTAAATATCACAAAAAAAAGCCATAATTATTAGCTGTTATATCAAGATAAATAGAAAAAGAAAGGAGCATTTAAACAAACTTTTAAGCTTCTGGCATCCTGAATAACAGCAGAAACTAACAACCCGCACTATTGCTAGCAAGGGCATTAAAACAAACACAGAAGATTTTCAAAAATAATTTTATGAGCAGTGTTTTTATTTTATGTAACAATTATGTCAGATTAGATTTTTGGGAATCATCTCCATATAAAACCGACAATGGAGTCCTGAACTGTTCCCTCTGTGTTTCTGACTTATCACAGTCTAGACACACACTATAACTCAAGTGTCTGTTCTTCCAGTGGTACACACATTTCTAAAAATGTTTCATGAACACAGAGTACAGCTGAGATGAATGGGTGTGTCAACACTTCTTAATATTTTATTGTACACGTATTAAGCAGTAATAAATGTGCATCACTATTATTGTGTTTCATAATTCAGTTGTTAAGGTGATATAATGTGGATCCAAGCAGTGGATGCTCAACAGATTGATATTGCTTCCCTGCAGTCACCCCTCCTGCAAAAGCTAAAAATCAGCACACCCCAGACATCTCTGCTGTGTTTTATTCTTGTTTCAAAACGTCTCTATTCATTTTATTACCAATATATTCTTATATTCCAGTTTCTTTTCCTGCCCTCTGTGTTATATTTGCTTTTTAGATAAAAAAAAAGATTATCCTTTTCTCATCTCTGACAAACACTGGCCCTATAGTTTAGACAGGCTTTAAAGACAATTTGTCATTTCCAGCATACGGACCTGGTGACTGGATGATAGGAACGGAAGGTAAATCCTGGTGCTGCCTTTATTCTACTGACCTCACCCTGACCTTCCAAGGTTTAAATCCTGCTCAGGGCCATTGAGAAACCTGAGGACCTGACAGCAAGGTCTTCAAGGCTCACTGACTAAAAACAAGTGCACAGCGGTCATGGCTTGGTCTTTGGAGAGGTCAGATAAAACCAGGTTTGTATGTGCTGGTGTCTCCGTGTATCCTCTACAACATACAAATCTACCTCTGGTTGTTTTAAGTTAAGCTGAATGTGTGAATTTAAGATTAACCTCAAAATCATTTCAGCCTCTATGGAGCTTTTTCTGAGGGTTTTGACCCTTTTATGGTTTCTGAAGGGTTTAAGTCAGTGTGGTGGACAGTTGGATAATCCTGCTCAACTTACCCATCATACCACACTGACCAAGTCAGCCCATTTCACCTCTTACAACAGTATGAATATATTAGTGAATTAGTTTGGCACTGCCAGAAAGTACACTTACAAGACACATGTTCTTTGAAAAAAACAAAGAAAGAAGCAGGGGTTGAGATAGCATGAAATTTAGCCACGTGTTTTTCTCAAGCTCCAAAACTGGTTGTTAGGCTCGCCATGGAACAATTTAACTTATCTTTGCCAGCCTTTCCAACTTCACATCCTCTTTTTCTCTAAAGCAGCCATTCTGTTTCCAAGCCTCAGATAAATTAGTTCCAATTTTGTCAAGATGCTTTTATATAGATGTTGAAGAAAATATATCAGGCATACAAATTCAACCAAAAGTTGGAAGTGGGCACAATTAGATGTACATTTGTACAGGAAGCTCAGCTCCATAAACATCTAGAGACAAGAAGAAAAAGGAAAGAGGAAACAAAAGAGCTGGAATTTCTGATCGTATGATTTACACATAACACACACACAGCCATTGCAATGCCATCCTTATCCTTTTTTGCCTAGTTAGCTAACATCTGCACTATTGGTAAATTAGCTGTTTGGTGTCAATAAACAATATATCATCAGCATTCAAGAAGTATATTGCTACTGTATTTTTTAAACCATAATACAGAAACTATTACATATTCTCCTGTAATCACACTTAAAAAATGTTTTTAAATACTAGCATATTGGTTCAGCTGACCTGTTTCTCCTCATCAGACAGCACAATATCACCCTTCACATCCTCTCTCCCTGCCCGATTCATTACAGCCTGTTTAAAATATGATGTATCTGGAAACAAAGTTCCTTCTATAAAATTAGTCTCTCTTCCTGCTAATTTTGGACACCTGCATCCTGTCATAGTTAAGACATCCTGTGAGGTCTCATGCTCTGTTCTGATGCTTGTCTCTGGAAACAGATGCAACATGCAAGCCTATTTTTCGGCCACCCTGCTGTCACTGTGGGGTTTGTTGCATGGAACCAAGCAGGGCTAGATGAGGTAACCTCCGGACACAGTGAGATGAGAGAGGAAAGAAAAGATGTAAAAAGAAACCAAAAATATTGGATGCCACACATTTTGGAGAGAAAATATAAGATAGATACTGATGTAAGGAGACAGAGACTTGAAAAAAATATATAATAGGTTAATCAAAAGGAAACAAGGCAGACAACACCTGTGGCGCTGTTTTTCTAAGCAAGACACTTTGAGAGCATGTGCTGTACTCATTAAAGGACAATAACTCATCAGGCTGTTCTCCTCTGGCTGCTTTCATCTTAGTCTCAAACAGATATACAAGTAAGATATGTCATTACAGTTTGAGCTTATTTTTACTCAGGAAGGCTGAGATCAAGATTTCCTATTACAGTTCCAGTAGTATGTATATAAAACAGAGAAGCTAAGATTCCCTATGTTCATAGTTGCAACAGGAAACACCTAAGTTTAAGTTTTTTTATGATTCAGCTTCATGGTTAGTATTCGTAACTTTACATGCATACTAAGCAAAATCATTATAAAAACGCAACATAAACTCCTACAAAATAAAGCCTAATTGATATTTGAACTACTAGAAGTGTGTGATGGTGTATTTTGTCTGTAGAGTTGGCGCCATATGCCAGTACTAAGCACCATTCCCTTGTTTCTTCTCTTTTTTTTGGTCTGGGTGAACTGTGTGTTGACATTGAAATGAAAAGTATAAGAGGTTAAAAAAAACTGTGATAAATTCAAATAGTCACATTTTTTCTGTAACTGGCTGCAGTCTATTATCTCTTCATACTACTTTTGTTATGCTGTGTTTGTGTTAACTAGAAATGACATATTTTTGATAAATGGAAAGTCAAGGAAAGCACCTTTATAAGCAGTGGTCTGCGCTAAGGCTGAAAACCAAAGCCAGCCATCTCCCAGCCATCATGTCCTCGAATGGTCTTCTGTCAAGAGGTTTAACCATAAATTTATTTGTTTCATTAACCAGCCATCTTTCCTTTAACATAGCTAACAGAACTGAAATCGTTCTATGCCATCTTTATGTAAAAAAGTGGTTGGCCTTCTAAGTGAGGGCACATAATAAATGCTAACCTCATTAGAGATTTTAGGCTGATTCTAATTGATTATTTTAAGAGCTGTACCTTTACCTTATGTCTGGAGCTTAATAATTAGTCTACATTGTACCACTGCTATTGAAAATAAGGAAAATATTTTAAGATTCAGTTATAATGACCTCTTGAAAAATGTAACATAAAAAGCTAAATCGGTTTTCAAGTTCAAGTCAGCGAGTAAAAGTCAGTCCAATGTTGACTCTTGTCTTATCTCTTGTTCTGCCACTTTCTCGCTTTCTTTTCCTCTCTTCTTCCAATAATATCATCTTGGATTTCTTTAAAGGAATCAGCCATGGTGTGGTGTCAAACCAGCCAGTGTGTTATGAAAGTGGTGTTCCCCGCTTCCAAGATGCAGCATCTGTGAAGCAAAAGTTGTGAAGTGTGGTTTTCAGCCTCGATGTTGCTGGGCAACAACTGCTCCAAGAATGTACATAATAAATGACATTGGGCTACAAAACCAAGTCACAGAGTTTTAAAGTTGGAAAGTTACATAGTTCTACTTTAAAGGTCTAATGTCTAATAGGGACATCTAACAACACTAACACAAAAACTGCAGTCAGCTGATTACCCGAGTCTGTCAGTGAAAGAGAGCATTTCAGTGGGCTGTTCAGCATAGCTGCAAAATCCACGGTTCTACACATTTCTTCCACAATGAGCAGGCAAGGCACAGCCTGCTCTATTACTGAAACAAAGTTCTCTTTGGCTAGATCCTTGACCTACACACAGCTTGTTTTTATTTTGAATAATTTTATAAGTAATAATTTATAATGCTGTTCTATTTTGTATAGCACTACATTGTTGTACTACATTTTATACTCTCCTTTCTTTTCTTATATTTGCAATTAAATGTGGTTTTTAGCATCATAACAGTGCCATTCTTTTTCCTGGCAACATGAGAAGATAGCAGGAAGAGTTTCATTACAACTATTTCCTGACATTGATTATGTGTATGAGAGGCCTTACAAATAACTCAATGGACACAATGGACCACTCTGTTCCACATATCAAATTTTATTTTCAATTTACCGTCTGAACGTCATAATCAGTAACTATACGGTAATAAGCCTTTTAATTACCCTGGTCCTCTAACCTGATGAGGTATTCACAATGGGATGTTCTTTCAAATCTATTTACTGTGATTAAGTATGTCCGATTGTACAATGATTTTCCTCCCCATTCACAATCTTTCACGGCTCATATGAAGTTGATGAGAATAACAGTGGTATTGATGATTTATAGCAAGGGCTTGTCTGCTGACAAGTGAAAGAACCATTAATCTCTCTCAATCCCCCTGTTTTCAGCTCGTGACCCCTCCTCCTCATCTTCTTCCACCCCCTCTTCCCATGCTGTCACTCTCTCAGTCTGCACCTGTCAGATTAGTCTCACATCCTCAGCTGCCACTCCATATGATACGCCTCCTAACTGCCCAGAGCCTGCATGTCATTCCACTCTGTGTGTATTTATTAGTTTGTGCATAGGAAGGAGAAAGTGGGAGAAAAACTATGAGAAAAGCGTTTTATGCACGAAATGCATGAGCAGAATGTGAGAATAAATGTGTTTCCACCCTCTGCACCGGATTTGGTTTGTTGCCATTAATGTGCAATAGCCAAAATGTAGATTAACACCCCTAATCACTGGATTACTTGCAGTCCAATACAAAGAGATCCAGTTGTACATCAACAGCACTGTGGTTCCTTGGTAAGAGAGGTGTCATGGCTGCTATAGCTCAAATGTTGCAGCAATAGTTTTAGAGAATCAAAGCACACACACACACACACAAAAAAGGGGGGGGGGTGTAGGTAGCAGCTGCGGTAACAAGTATGTGATGAGGAAAAGAAATAATAAGCATTACAGCAGTTTGTTGCTGTGCCAAAACCTGTGAGACAACCAAAGGAAGACCGGAAATGACACTATTATTTTCAAAATGAGAGCGTGACTTTCAACAATGAAAACAATGCAAAGTTTGCAGAAAAGAGCATCGCTATAAGCTTATATGGTAGACAGCATTTCTTTAAAATAAAATTTTATTATATAAAAATTTAACAGCACATTATTTGGCTTTATTTCTTGCAATATTTCAAGCAGGCAAAATAAGTGGTAACCGGGACGACAGAGTTCTTAGTTTACTCTGAAAAAAAGAAACCGGAAACCTAATGGAAATAGTTCAAACTGAGTTATGCTTGCATGTATTCAACTGTTTCGCATAATGCGCGAAAGAAAATCAGTGCCGCATCACATGGTTGGAACAGAGTAACATTTAAGAAGTCCAAATTGTTTTCAAGGCCCAATTAGGATATAATGGAACAACAGATGTGAAAACTGTGTGTTTACACGTGTACTATGATTACATACGTACATGATACTAACAAGTAATTTATCAGAGAAGGTTAAAGTGAGGGAGGACAGAGTGTGGCTCCAGAGAGCTGTCACTTTCTCTGTGTGTGAGGGCGCGTAGGGGGATTATCATTGCGCACGTTGAGCGGAGCGCAGTTTTGGTGATGCATTCAGTCGAGAGAGGTGCAGCTGAGCGCAGTGAGTATCAACCTGGATACTCGGGAACAGAACCACCGCAGTAACTGGAGAGAGTAATCCGACTGTTTTGGAGAACACCTTTCGTGCGCATCACAGTATTTTTTACTTGTTTTCTGTTTAATCTATTTTGATGAATGCTCCGTCGTTTTTGCTGATCGAAAGTCAAAGATGCACACCGCTGAACAAAGGATTTAAAGGGAAAACGAGAAAAAATCTCCTACATATTTTAATCTTTACATCCTAACACGTTTCGTCTCTACTTTTTGGACTTGCACCAATGCCCATTTTACCTCTGAGGAGAACAGACACGGGCTGAATCACCGGGTTCCCTCTCGTTTGGATGCTAGAGCAGGAGGAATCATCTGGGTTGTTCACATACACGTCCATGTGGCTCGTGAAAGAATAAGCAAACAGCAGCAGGAGAGCCCGTTCCGAAATGTGAATTTTTTTTTATTTTAAGTTTTATCTCTATCTGACAACTGTGCTTCCTCTTCATTCTAGACCACGTCTGTTTACATCGATCAAGGTACGTGCTGCTCTCCTTGTAGCTCACAGAATACTGATTGATAAAAAAAAATAAAAACCGGGTAGGGGGTGGGGATGAGTGATATCCTTGTGGAAATTTGTTAGACGCCCAGTTTAGTGAATATTCCACTGACAATTCGTGTTTATTTGTATTTGCTGGTTTGTACTTATATATTTAAACTGGTTTATCACCAGTAAGGTCCGAGTTGCATCACTGGGAGCCCTGGCAGATAGACGATGTCGATGCACCAAATGCATAGGTGTGTGAGGCAGAGAGGGCACGCAGTATCTGAGAAATGCAGATTTACGCACAGGGCTGGGCAGATATGGTCTTGACCTAAAGGGCATTTAACAAAACCTTGCACGACCAGACTAAATCCTAATCTGTGCAGGACATTGATCTGTTTAATATTCAATGACTGACTGGCTTTGGTACATTTTTCTCATGAGGATAAAACAAAAAAGAAGAATGAAAAAAAAGGTGGTCCTTCAGTAGCTGCGCCTCCATTTTCATCCCTCAACAGGCTGGGAAATTTTAGGGTGTCAATCAGTCCTGCATTCAGTTTCGAGGTTAGATGTCATTCTTTATTTTTGGATCCACACACTGAGGCACCTCAGTAACAATAGTCTTCTTGCTCTTCCCTCAAACAAACACACTCTTCTGGAAGCCCCAGGGACCCTCCCATGTGGCCTGTATTGTTATGAGAGGGGGCTGTGCAGAAAAAAGCAAAGAAAACAAAAAGCTTTCTCTAAATGTGTGTTTGCATTTAGTTGCTCTTTAGGTCAGCTAAAGCCAAGGGTGTCCCTTTAGGAGATGCACTCCTCCCACACCAGCATCATAAACAAGAGAGAGTAATGGGTTGGTAGTGTAACTTACAAGAAATATCATTTAAATACCCACTTGAGTCTAATTAAAATGAGGAAGTTTGACGTCAACATATGGACTGACTTTGTGTTGGTCAATTGATAGATGATATATGAGTCTGTGGCTCTTGTCAGTGCAGGATTTATGTTCTCAAAAAGCTCCTGGGCCTTTTTTTAGGGGTGCTGTGTTTTCCATCATTAATCAATATTTAGCCAAGTGGAGCTGTTTATTGTCAGACGGGTATTCATGAGTTGGTTAGCATCCTCTTGGGAAAAGATGACGTTACAGTATCTCCTCCAGGCTGATGCCATATGTGCCCTGTTAGGATTATTGCATGTGTGTTTGTGTGTGTGTGTGTGTGTCTTTTCTTTGATCGTTCATAGTTGAGTGTTGGGACGAAGGGTCACACAGGAACTTGCTGTTCCTCCTTACATCGCTGATATATGCATTAGTGACCCCCTCCTTCCATCACACACACACACAGACACAGACACACACACAAACACACACACATTCACAAGCTTGTGCAGCTATCCTTATTAGGATATTGCTTTGACATCTACTTACTGTGGACAGCTGAGCCTAAACCTTAACATCTAATCCTAACTGAACACTTACCAGCACCACAGACAGAATATTTAACCTTGTCAGGGCTATGCTTTAGTTGTCATGATGACTAACAAGAAAGAAACAGAACAAAATAAAAAGCACACACAAACCCATACACACTCTTCAGGTATGCACGTCTCAATTCTCCCCTCTTATATCCCGCTGTTCCTCAGTTCTCTTGCACCTCTGATCACTATCGCCCTCTAACCAAATCTGATCTTCCTACCCCCTGCCCCCCATTCATCATGCTCCATTTGATCTGCAGTGGAAGATGCTTAATCATACTGCACGGACGCAGAACACTTGACACCGGAGGTATGTGTGTGTGTGTGTGTGTGCACGCGTGCGTGTGTGTGTGTCTGGTTTCAGGGTACAGTTTGAGGTTTTGGATACCATCACATTGGTATTGACCAGTCATCTTATATGTGTTGTTAATGTTGCAAAAAGAGAAGAGAGGAAGGAGAGGGAGGGGGAGTGGGGGTTGAAATTATACATTGGCACTCTTAATTGCCAGGTCAATTAGCATATGGTTTTGCTGTAAGCCCAATCACATGATAATGAGGTCTAATTAGAGTGGCCAGGGATGTCTGAAGAGCCTGGAAAAATACTTGCACTGTCAGTTCCTTGTTGATGGCACCCCTGAGGTCCTCCTGTTTTTAAGCCTTACTTTTCACTGTTTTTTAGACTATTTTTCTCTCAGTTCTGCCTTTTCCAATCGACTGTGAATCTATTTGTTTCCCTAAAACTTTCCATTCTTTTTCAGTGTTTTAGAAGACATAATGCTTTGATGTCGACCCCCCTCCCCCCACAATCTCTTCTTTCTCCCTTTATATCCCCATCTTTTGTATCTATTACGACTGAATATGAAGCATAAAGAATGTCTGCATGTTTGATAGTAATGTGTAAATATTTGTGTGTTATAGAGAGCAAATGAAACTTTAGGTTGGGTGAGTTTTAATTTGTGAGCTAAATGCATTCCTTTGCATTTGTTCAGGCAAAAATGTGTCTGACAGCAAAGTACATCAAGCAAGTGGTGCCAAGAATGAGATAAAAATGACAAATAATCATCTGAATATGAAAGAAAGCATATCGTACTTTTGAGATCTGAGTCCGTGTTGGCAAAAAAGAAAAAAAATTCTTGCTCAGGAATCTTTATTTTAGAACCTTGCACAAGCCATGGAAGACCTTGAAACTTATGTGAAATGGCTCAGTCTTTGCAGTTAGAGGGTCTCTGAATCTAGATGAAAACAATGCTGGAGAGAACATGTCTGGTAAGTTAAGAGTAATGGGAGAAATATACCGCTTGTCAAGGTGTCTTAAGAAAGAATGCTCCTCAAAGTGGATAAGAGTTAGACCAAATTTAATAGATCGATCATCTCAAGGTTTGTAATTTTGACTTACTATTGCATTTCTTTCTTTTTCCACAACAAAAACTGCTTTTCCCAAAAGATTTTCCCTTCAACCTTCTGGAAAATCTGTTCAGGAGTGCAGGAGTCCTGTTCAGCCCTCACATTAAAATTCTAAAGACAAAATAAACAAAATTTACATCTAGCATATAATTGTTATAGTTAGGCCAGAGCACTTAAGGCGGTGTGAAGGCCTTTTGAAATGCAAATAATTCTTTTTATTTCGTCAAATAATTAGCATTTTTGGGTGCCTGAACATGCTCGAAAACTCACCAAATTTTGCTCACCCCCCCATTGAAATGCAAAAAAATGTAAACTATGGGGTGCTCGGACTGAGAGCGCCACCTCCACTGCATGTCATCAATCTGTATGAAAATTGGTATACATGTTCTACATGCCCAGGCAAACAAAAAATGAAACTATGGCCTTGGCCTAAATCAAACAGGAAGTCGGCCATTTTGGGTCAAAGTTGCCATTTTGGCGATTTACTGACCTCGCATTTAAATGAACTCCTCCTAGAAATATCATCGTACTGCCACCAAAATGGCTTAGGCTGTTCAGAAGGCAAATTTTTCTCAACGGAGAAAGTGCATAGCAGGGTGGGGCCTCAAAGTTTGATGCCGAACAAAATATCTGAACCAAAATGGCCACGTATGATGCCAGTCCCATCCCGAAAACAACTACATGTCAATATTTTGATTATGAATTGGCCACGTCCCCTGGCGACAGGAAGTCATGGTTTTTACTCGAAGACCCTCTTTTCTGATGTTTTGGACACAATCAGGTCCATGGCGATCTTCAGTAAGCTGCCGTGACATCGTATATCAATATAAATCCCTCAATTCTAATCTAATCACCATCAAACTCACAGGGATTAATCAGGGTCCGGTCCTGAACAGATCCATATGACCACTTTTGGTATAGATTTAAGCCCCGCCCACTTTCAACAGAAAGGGCTTTTTTCTTTGCAGATGCTGGGGTCTTCCTCTTCGGGCATAAAACCCAGACACTTGATGGTGCTTAAAAACAGGTCAAATCCTTTTATGATACCACAGTAAAAAACTCAAGTTCCTTTGCCAAATGTAACCATGCCGAATATTGGTCCGACGCCATAAAACAGGAAGTCCTTATAACTCACCCATTGTACCGTCGATCTCCACCAAACCTGGCAGGTAGGATGGTAGTCAGACCTGGAACTGAGCCAAATTGACATTTCCTGGAAAAGTTGCACAACGGCTCTATAGCGCCCCCTACAATATATTAATCGACCAGCTCTGTCGATTGTAGCTCAGGAGGAAGAGCAGTCGTCTTTCAACCGGAAGGTTGGTAGATCGATTCCAGGCTTTCCCTGACTACATGTCGAAGTGTCCTTGGGCAAGACACCTAACCCTTGGTTGCCTCACGGTGTGCCTATGAATGTGTGTGTGAATGGGTGAATGTCACAAGTAGTGTAAAGCGCTTTAAGTGGTCAAGCTGACTGGAAAAGCGCTATATAAGTACAAGTACATTTACCATTTACCATATTAAGTAATCCCAATTACCTGTTAACTTTCAACAGCTGGTATAACATATTAGCAGCTGTGTACCTGCGTTCTCATATAATAATAATCACATACATACACGTTTCTCCATTGCTGGCCAAACAGTGTGGATAAAACTGTTTGGGAAATAGTAGATTGAAGAAAGTCATCAAAATGCAATAACACTCCTAATTATTACCCCAGTAATTAGATTGCATCTGGCTTTATGTTATATCTGATAATTATCAGAGGCTGTAATTGTAGTGGATGGCTTGCAGCATCTCTCTCGTACCTGTCATTTGTACGTTTTTGTACTTGTCCAATTGTTCCCCTGATACTTATATCATTGTTGTGTGAACTGCACTGCTGTAAGAAATGCATGAACCATACTCTCCATTTTGAGCTTTGTGTCAGACTTTGTTGCCTTCAGACATGCATGACCATCAGATGCTGCCAAGCTGAAAATTATATCTTCATGTAAACAGTGGCAGCACACGTGAGTGCATAAGCGTATGGGAATGACGTATGCAGCATGAACGCATGCAACCCTGCTATGTGTAGAATATAGGATCACAGAGTGCCAGCCGGCTGTTTGGCACTGAGGAAGATGATGCCTGAGAAGCAGCAGCCATGCAGCAGAACTGGCAGGAGCTGGATCCTTCCCCAGTTATATAAGAAACACAGAAAGAATAAAGGCAAGGGGAAGGGAGGGAAGGAGGAGGAAGGACCACAACGAGCCAAAATGGAAGGGAAAGGGGTGTGTTTGGGATTTGAGAGTAGGGATGAAAAGAGAGAGTGCATGTGAGGAGTTAAAGGTTCCACAGCACATCTTTAAATGTAGCAGAAGGATGAGACCTGTGCTCTGGAGGAGTGGTGGTACTGAAATCTAGCAGATGAGCGGATTTTAAATAGAGAACAGAAATGGCTGCATAGAGCGGAAGTGACACAAAGACAAACACATCTAGAAGGGAGTGGAGGATGAGATAGCTGCAGCAACCCTAACCCTCTCTGTGTTGCGCAAAGCAAAAGGCCAGAGGCTCTCTTTTCGCATGACTCATATTCATAAGAAGGAAAGAAGAGGACTGTAATGTGTGCCATGTGAGCTGCAGGTGTGTGTCATGCATAGTGTATGGGATTTTGCACATGCATGTTTGGTTGATATAACTGTGTGTGTGTATGTGGCCTGTGGCAGCCTTCAGCAATCTGCCAAGTCACACTCAAAAAAGCTGCCAGTGCAACCATCTGTGAAAAAGAGACTGATGAGGCCAGAAGATGAGTGTGTCAAAAAGTTGCTAGTGTGCAGGACAGAAGCTCCAGCCTCTTGTGAGCATGCACTTGTCTTGACTGTGTTGTTTTGTTGTTGCTGTCATCAGCATTGTGCCGAATAATGTGGTAAAAATGAAACATGGAGGAGCAGCAGTATGTTGGGCTTGCTGAGGATGAGCGAGTGAGCTTTTCTGTCATTGTCTCAGCTGCCCTTTGTTTTATTGCTGTAATTAAGAGCTGGGGTGTTACCATGGTTATCACGGACTGAACAGAACAACAACACAATGTCAGGAGAAAGCATGAGTTAGAGGTGGTTTTGTGGTTTTCAGGTATGCATGTTAATGTCAGGTGTTTGTGTGTATATTGGTCACTCATCACTCTCTGTAAGCACTGAATGATGTTAATGTACACTTATAATAACCAGTGGATATGAGCTGCTGCAGCAAACACAGAAGGAGACAACAGGAAGCAACAGCAGGGATAAAGGGGGCGATAAATTTTAGTAATGAGGAGGCGTGAAAAGGAATTTTGGTGAGGGTAAATCTCTGAAGGATACATGAAAGAGCTCTAAATGAATATGCACAAAACACACATACATGTATCTTTCACTGTTATGCCCGCTGGGGTCTTCAAGAAGGAAAAAAAAAGATATTTCACAAAGTTGTAAACAACTGCTGCCTTAGAATTTTTTTAAATGGATATGAGGACATATACACCAAAAGCTTGTAAATGAATAAATGGACCGACTATGTCGACAGCATGTCTGAGCGCAGGAATTTGGGATCTGGAGTGAAACTATAATTTACTTTTTTTTTATTTGGGAAATTCAGATAGATAGCTGCAACACTCTGAATACAGATATAAGATATATACTACTTGTCCAATGTACAGTACAAAATGTAAGGACAACATGATGCAAAAATAATGATTAAAGCAGCAAGAACGAATTCTTTTCAGAGGCCAATAGAAACAAGTTGTGTACATATTAGCATGTCTTATAATCGATAAAGAAAACTTTTTGGCTAACAGCCAACCTTTACACAACTAATATTCAGTTAAAAAAGTTAAAATCCAGGGATGTCTAACTTTGTCCTCAAGGGCCACTGTCCTGCAGGTTGTAGGTGTGTGGAAGCAAAGACCATCTAAAGCCTGCAGGACAGTGGCCCTTGAGGACCGGAGTTTGAGATCTCTTCTCCAAACTAGAAAGTTGCTGATAAAGCTCTGAGTAAACATATAAAAGATGGACTGAGTCACTGTAATGTCATTGATAGGTTACCCATAGCTACTGTAGGTGGACAAGTGTTTTCAAACGTTGTCATCCGGAAATTGGCCGTGGTAATTTGTTGCACAGCTTTTTGTGCACAGCTTGCACAGGTTTTTATTTCTCTAATTATTTCAGTCTGAGTGATTTCTTAATGTCGTTACCTGTTTTTTACAGTTAATACATGAGATCATTTTATCGGATAATCAAAAAGTCACAAATCTTGCAAAAAAAAAAAAGCAGTCAAGTCCGAGTTAATTTCCTCTTCTGTCACTATGCTCCTTGTGTTGAAATAAATAAAAATGTCCAGGGTTTGTCTCCTTTCAGACTGCCCCATTTAACTTAATAATCAATTCAATAAGCTACATGCTGGAACGACCGCATGACCTCGGTTCAAACATTTAACTCCCTCTGACTCACAAGTAAGGACACGGAACATGAAGCTTGGGATATCCAGTGTCCTTTATGTGGTATGTGAATGTTGTGGCTCAGTCTATTTGTGGAGACTGTTAGATTTGTCCTGTCAAAGGTATGATGAGACAGAAGTTCCTTGAAATAAACAATCCAGAGCTTAGCTTTAAGCATGGACAGAAATAAGGCAGCACTTTGTGAGAGTCGACTGTTTAACACACTTGTGATGGAAAGAACCTCTGCAAAAGCAACCTGACAACTTTATGCGTTTTGATGTGTTTGTTTGTGTTGACAAATACACAGTTTGACAGGTGAGACGACACTGCTGATCATCCCAGCAAAATGACATAAAATAAAAGAATGTGTATTTGTGGGTTTCACAGCTGTGATGAAAAACGCTTGAAGAAGAGGAAGTAGACTGAGACATAACAGATTTTTTTCTCTAAAAGTACACACAAGCATTTGTACTTAAACTCGAGACGCTGTGTTGTTGTGTGGAGTGTATTATTTATTGTCTCACACCTTGCTAGATGCCCCTAGATGCCTGATAGTAAGTCAAGCTGCTTGTACGCAGCAGTTCTTTCTTCTGTATCTGTGTTTATTAATAAAAAAATTCATGATGCTGCAGCTTTCCTGTCAGCACTCTGGCGGCTGGTTCACTGAATGAGACTGGACAAATCATACACGTGAAAGCTGTCTGAAAGCTCTGAACTGTGTCTGCTTGTACTCTGACCATACATTGTAAAAGAAGTGAAAGCTGCTGCTCTGGGGTCTTTTGAGTTTGGAGGTGTTTTTCTTGTGTGTGGGTTGTGTTTATGTTTAAAGCTGTAAAAAAGTTTTAAAAATGTGCAGCTATTGACGAAACAGGATGTGTTTTTGGTTTGTGTGTTCAGAGAGGCTTCAGTCATTCACCCTGCACACACTACTGTCCTTTGTCTCGTCTGTAAAACACAGCAGTGGCCGATTGTCTGCTTTGTTTCACAGATGGATGGTTGCTACAGGAATGACTGACTGCTCAGCTCTACAGCTTCCCAAACATTTATTGCCAGAATGACTCACTGTCTTCTCTCTTCTTTTCTCCACTCCACTCCTCTGTCTCCATTCTCCCTTATTGCCTCTTGTTCTCTTCATCATCTCTCTATCTGGCTTTACTTCTGTTGATTTCTCAGAGATGGCGCTCCCACCTGTCCTGCTCCTGCTTCTGCTCACTACTATCCATCGTGCAAATGGTCAAAATCCAACTGACTCTGAGACTCTCCCACGAGGCTGCGACTGGGGCCTTGTACGTCCCTACACCCTCCTCTGTGATCTGGAGTCTATTTGGGGAGTGGCTGTTGAATCGGTGGCTGCCGGTGGGGCCCTGGCTGTCATCCTACTTGGCCTTGTCCTGCTGTGCCGTTTACGCCACATCAGTGAGGCTGAGAAGCGTAGTGGTGTGGGGCCCATACTCCTGCTGCTTCTTGGCATCCTTGGCTTGTTTGCCCTGAGCTTTGCTTACCTAATTGAGCAGGATGAGGCACTTTGCCTGCTCCGCAGGGCCCTGTGGGGTCTCCTCTTTGCTATCTGCTTCTCCTGCTTGCTGGTTCAGGGTGTCCGTCTGCGGAGGTTGGGCCGGGAACGCCGAAGCCCTGGTGGTTGTGCGCTAACAGGTCTGGCACTGGGTTTGAGTGCTGTACAGGGCATTATTGCTGCAGAGTGGTTACTTCTAACCGTACTGAGGGAGGGAAGAGCAGCCTGTCAGTACCTGCCTTTGGACTTCTCATTAGCCTGCAGCTATGTGTTAGTCTTGCTACTAGCTGCACTGACTGCTGCCTCCCTGGCCCTCTGTGGGAAGACACGTCAATGGCGATGCAATGCTATCTGGCTTCTTGTGACCTGCCTCCTGTCTCTGCTTCTGTGGGTGGCCTGGGTGGGTTTCTATTTGTATGGCAATGCCTGGCTGGGCAGGTCCCCAGACTGGAATGATCCAGCATTGGCAATAGCTTTGGTGGCTCAGGGCTGGCTGCTGCTGATCTTTCACGCAATTCCTGAATCCCACATCTGCCTGAGACCCCCACCACAACCCACTGCCCCAGACTACTTTGACACTTCCCAGAACTCAACTCGGATGAGGGAGACGAGCTTTGATGAAGATATCCCTATGTCTCACAGGCAGTTTGTGGAAAACCAGGGCTACGGATACAACGATGAAAACACTGCAGGTATGGCACCATCCAGGAAGTTAGAGCAGACAGGCGTAATTTGTGTGGACAGCTTGTAGGAGGAATGTAGGCCAAAGTGAGTAATAGAACACTGGGAAATATTTGCAAGAGAGGCTAGAAATAAGTACTTGTTGTGTAGGCAGTGTGTTTTTTTTTTCAGGAGAGAAAGTGAAGTGGTGAGTCAAAGTGGATTATCTTTGTGTCCACCTCTCTGTCCATTCTATGCCAGGCTTGAGGAGCGGTGGCGGTGCTGGGCAACACAACAGTAACACAGGCGCCAGGCCCAGTGCTCCTTTCCGAAGCAACGTGTACCAGCCCACCGAGATGACCATGATCCTGAATGGGGGAGCGGTGAGTACGTCCTCCCAGTCACAGGTACACGCCGCTTACACGCCGCTCTCTCATTCGACCACACCGACGAGACTGCATGCACATTTGTGCGTTATGGACCATGTGTCACTGCACAAGAATGAGGGAGAGGTGTGAGTGTGTGCGTGCACTCTCAACTTGTGTTTGTATGCTTATGTTTGTTGTATTTTGTGGGCACATGCATGTATGGCTGTGTCACATATGGCCACTCATCTCACACTGATTTGTGAGAGTGATTGTGAGGAAGTCTCCATGTACTCTTGTGTGTTTAAATAACTTACAAATGTTTTCTGTCCACTGAGTACAGCAGCAAACTGTCTTCATGATACAATATGAATGGCTATTCTGGCTGGTACAGGTGAACAAGCATCCAGCCACTATGCTATGCATATTCCTTACAACACTAAAGCACAGCACCTCACTTATTACAGGGAGCGCAAATGCTAAAGCAGGTCAAATGACTGAACATAATTTTTTAGCCACTGTTCCTGGCGATTGCAGCTTTAATGCTGATTTAGTCAGCAAAGAAAAAGCAGAGACTTCTTAAGCTGCTTTAGATGAAATATCATTAGAGCATGAACAGCAGTTTATTTATGTTACATGCTTAAAATACTCAACTTGAGCACCTTGAATAAGGCATGAACATGATAAATAAGAACTCTAGGTTTTTATAAAAGAATATCAAAAGTTAAAAATAATGACAAAATATGAAAGCACCGAATGAAACAGAAAACAATTTCATTACAAGAGATCAAGAACAGTCTTGAGGTCAGCGTGAGGAGGAAACTTAGCAGCACCATCCAAGCTGCTGTTTCAGGTTACATATTCTCTTCGGATAATCTACAACAGTCTCTGCTATTTCTTCAGAAAACAGTGCACAGGTAGGATAAGGTGTGTTTTTTTTAGTGGTATGTTTAATCGCATCCAATAAGTAAATGCTGGGACTTTGTTTACAAAAATGTTTTAGATTTATTTGAACTCAGATTAATAGCAAGAAAGTGTGCTGGATCTAATCATAAAAACTAGCATTAGTGAGTAATTCAGTGTAAGTTGATGGCACCTGACATGTGATTTTCCTTAATTTATTTTCACAAATAAATGATAGTTAAGTCAGGATTAGCCATGAGTCAAAAGAGAAAAGCAAACTTTGTCAAATCTGAGATCACAGTGATGATGGAGGAGACTGAAGCCAGCCAACATGAATTATTTTGTTGATAGAGGTTGAAAAACCTCCCAACATGCAGCCGGGGAGTATGTGACAGCTGTAGAAACACAGAGCTGTGGCCGATGTAGAAAAGAAACAACCAACCGTTAAACTGCTCAGGACAAACAAGGACAACAATAAATGCTATAATGCCTTATGATTTGTCATTTGTCTCAAATTTGTAACCGATAATCTCATTTAAAGTTTATCTAAAATTAAATATAAAAAGCATTTGTTAGAAAAAAAGAAAGAAGACTTTAAAAAAAAACTATTTTGATTTGGTTTTGCTTAGATAATTTTGGCTTAAAATCATAAAACATCCTAATATGGAAATTCCAGAGGCTTCAGGACTGTTTTTGAAATAAAAATTCTTTTAATCTCTTTTCTGTGGATTTTGGCCATTTGACAGTCCGAAAATCCCCTTTTAAACAACTGAAATGAAGAAATAACAGAGAGGCAAATGTACAATTTTCAAAAGAGCAAATTACAACAGTCACAAGTAAGAGACATCAACTCATGTATGACTGGAACCTGTTGATTTAAGCGTATTGAGATGCATGCGTATGATGCCATCCAGATCCTTTATAATTCACAAACATTTTTCCATCAACAGGTTCCCTCTGCACCTCCCACCTACACAGGGAGGCAGTTGTGGTGAGCAAAGGCTTTGGGAAGAGGATGTACGATAGAAAATGAAGAGAAGAAGAGGACGGTGAGGGTGAGGAGGGAGGGATCCAGGTCTAGGGCTCTTGTGGTTGGATTGGACATGTGGCATGGATGCCTACAGGGCTCTTTCTACTCTGTGTACAGACTTTAACATTGACTGTGTGCCAATGAAGTATTGTATGAGTGTGTGAAAGGTTGAAAGAATAGAGAGTATGGAGGACAGAGCTACAGCATTTCTAACTGGCAATTCTCCACAGAAAAGTTTCAAAACTTGAAACGTGTCCAGCAAGTAGCAACACAGAACACGCCAACTCAAATCTGAAAATATCAACAGTATTGCTTTTTTTATTTTATGATTTGCTCCTCTGACAGTACAGCATCCCTGACAACTGTGAAATCTATTCCTTTTTCCTGCTCCAGCTCTCATCCTGTCAGGCAGGATGTCTTTTCTGTGGCTCCTCACAATGTTGGCACTCAAGTGGAAACATTTAGCTCTGTCCTCCATACATTCACACCGTACGCCAAGGCAGAGCACATGGGCGACTGTAAAGCTCGAACCCCGCCCTCTTACAAAAACAAGCCAGCCTCTGTGGGGGTCTGTGTACAGTATATGGGAAGAGAGAGTGTGTGTGTGTGTGTGTGTGTATGTGTTCCTTACAACTCTCCCACTCCAACACACCCTCATTCCTCAAGACTGTTAACCCTGGCCTTTTTCCTCCTTCACCCTCTCTCTTTGGTTTGACACTGTCTGCGAATACAACACATAACTCTCTTCACCTCGTGTCATCCTGCCACCTGCATGGACACTTTGCAAACACAAACTGTGAAGCCTGAACTGGAAACCAAGTTCCCAGTGAGCACAGATGCAACAAAAGCAGCCTGAAGCATCTGAACAGAGGAATTACAGGCTCCTGATGAACTGCTGTTAAGATATATAATGGAGCTGAGTGGATTATGATTGGACGAAGAGGGCATCAGTCATCAGCGGGGAGGTGCTGCTCTGGGAATCTAGGTCAGACTGCTGTGCTCTCCCACATCTCCGGTGGCCGCTGGCGGATTGAAGCAGCAAGGAGAGACTGTCACTTTCCATCAGCAGGAAAGAGAGCGAGGAAATAAAACAGTCTTCCGCTCTTAGTTCCTCTATCTGAGCTGTGCGTGTGAGTATGTGAGTGTTGTGATTTCATGTGTATCGGTGGGGAAAATTCAAAGTCTAAGTTGCTTTCTGGTGCTAAATTATGCCTCCACACAAGTCTCCAGTGAGGCACAGAAACAACACTTGTGTGGATACAGTAGTCAAACTGTGAGTGACAGACTATATATAGAGCTATGGCTTCGTGGAAATATTTTAGAGCCTCAAGACAGATCAGATTCACACTGCAAGGTAGAAAGAGGAGGATCAAATGTATAAGGAGGAGAGGGGGAGTGCAGAGGAAGAGATAGCAAAGATGGTCAGAGGGGAGTCTAAGCAACAGTGAAATCTCTGTGATTTCCTTCAATCAGCCTTCAATTTATTTAAGAAAGTGGCTCTCTGGTCTGTGTGTATGTGGGGGCAGCTGTGTCCTTCTGCTCCATGTGGTTGCCTTCTTTATCTAGTGAAGATTCTCTCCCTCCTCCTCTTCCTCACTTTCCAACTGTCTGTGGTCAGCCATAGCTCAAGTCCCTGTGCCAAGAAGGACTCTTGTTTCACAGCTTTCCCTTCATCGTGGCTCCAGCTCTCTTTCACCTAAGAAGCTGTGTACATAGTAATGCTGCAAAGCTTTGCTTGCTTCTTTACTTTCTTCTTCTTCTTTTTTTAACTGTAGAGTTTAGACGCCAGTGATGCACTGAAGTACTGACCACTGCAAATTGATTTTATCTGTATTTTTTCTATTCTTTTTTTAAAAACTGGTTGCTTTGGGTTCAAACTTTGCTTGTTGTTCCTTGTGTTTTTATTTTTTGTCTTGCTGGTGTCTTTTTTTTTTTTTTTTTTTTTCAAAATGAGCATTTGGAAATGTTTTACCAACAATAGAGATGTTTTTTTGTTTGTTTGATTAATGTTCATGGGACTTCTGTGAGTTGTCATTTAAAATAATTTTTTGATACCTCCTGTTCTCAGTCAAGACAGGAGGGATACAAACACACTTAGTTAAAAAGTTAGAGAAAAGTTACAATGGCTGTGAATAACTTTATGCAGTAAACAAAGACTGATCCTGTGATACTTTAGGGGTAACTATCAGAAGCAGTGCAGGGAGTGCAGACTACACTAACTTTAAAGCCACCAATAATCGACCACTATAAAGTAAAGACCATGGGTCAAGCTCTGACTGCTGCTCTATGTTTATGTCTTACACACTGGCTATTCTAAAATAAGACTGCTACGTGCAGGCCGGCTTCATGCCCAAACACAGCTTGTGCTGCTACATCAAGCTGTGTTTGGGCCAACCCTGTTCAGAGACAGGTCTTCGCAAGAACTGTCTCAGGGTTTTTGGGGGTTTTTAGCAGTAAGTCTCAACACTCAGAGCTGTGAAGGGAGGTTTTTTGATCTAATGAGGTTTTCACTCAATGTGGAGTACAGAAAAAAAAGAAAGAAAGGAAAAAAAAGAACATGATGTGACTTAGTAGATTTTGCACTTGTCAACTACCTATCTGTGCATGCTTATCACCATTTCTACATATAGGACCTTTCTCAGATGTACTTTTGAATAATAATTCTATTTATGTAAAGGTCATGTGACAGTAATCATAATTTCAGTGTATATCAGATGACACACTTAATGTCTGTGCTTTCTTAAACACAAGAGAGCTGGTTCTTGTGAAGCAAAGACATTAACATCAGGGGAAAAGTTTCAAAATATTACGATTCCCCACAAAGGAACATGTCATCAACAGTGGACTGGGTAACTTCCTCTCTTACGTTTAAAGACTTAATGGTTTAAAAAAAAAGAGAGAAAAAAAAAAGAAAACAAGAGAGAGAATCTTCTGACTGATATTGTCTCCGTGTTTAAAATCAAGTAGACTGTGGTGAAATTTGCACAACACTTCTATGTTAAGTTTGTCGTGCCCGGGCAGCCCATCTGAGCACCCATCCTCCCTGGACTTGGCATGTCCTCTCCTGATTTGTCTTGCCTTCGGACTGCTCCACCAGGGCAGTTGACAGGGTAATATTGGTTTTCACAGCTATGACTGTGCCGTGACGCAGCATGCCTATGTATAGAAACTTGAGTCCCCTGATTAGAGAAAAAAATAAATGAATAAAAACAGTTAACTCTGTTGTTTCTGTAACTGATTCAGGAAAAACGTTCAATAAAAGTGTCATGTTTGTAGTTAACTTTTAATTGGTTCTGGTCTTTTATTATTCTGGGAAGAGTAAAAGACTGATAAAAGATGGATGCTGATATATTTTTTAATAACTTCATTTTTATTCATTTTTAACAAACACCTTTGATTTACCTAATATTTACTTTTTTCTTTAAGGATGCATTGTGAAAGATCATAACTTTGCTTTTACACAACTTTCTCCCATTTAGTTCCATCAGAATCTGAATAATTGATTTGTTAGCCAAATATGCACAAACAAGGAAAAGAAAATCTTTCACTGTAATACTATATTACATTAACTTTATATTGACCTTTTCCAAGTCTCCAGATTGGCAACAAAGGTAAACCACGTTGGGCCCCTGAGCAAGGCTGTTAACCACCCAACTGCTCCACGAGCGTTTAATGGCTGCCCACTGCTCCTAGTACAACTAGTGATGGGTCGAAAGGTTAATTTTACTGTTTCCTTGTGATTTATACTGACAAATAAAGACTTCTTCAAGCAAGTATTAGTACAATATTACTTAAAAGTCATACATCTCCAGCCCACGCAGACCTGAAATGCAACATTTATTCCTCAATAAATCCAGTATTTCTAAGTGTAAATACAGTTGTAATCTATACTTCCACATCCAGCTTGGAGCCCAGAACCAGCTGCTATCTGACTATGCTGTGACAGCCTGGTGCCACCTCCTCTCTGTGGCTGTGTGATCCAGTTTCAACCGGGCCAAGTCCTGCTAGACTCTGTGGAGCTGGCTCTGCTATCAGATGTCTCGAGAATGACTGGTCTGTTTTATCACCTTACCCAGTGGCAGCTGTCTACCAGGCACCCACATACCTGCAAAGGGAGATATGTGTTGACCCTCCTCACGTCTCACTTTAAAGGCAGCGCACGTCAGACATGGAGAGGGTCATGAAAGCTGTTTACCACGATACCGCAGAGCATCCTCTCATTTACGCTTGCAGGATGGAAATATGCCAAAAGTGCACTTTACTCACTAAGTTTAATTGACAGGCATTGAGGACAGGACTGCTATAACCTGGACAGTTATAGTTTGGCATGAAAGACAGCAGAAAAGTGCAGTCAATCGAGACACATGCAGCCTTTTCATTTTTGCAAATCAGATTTCATGAGCTAACCAGAGCTGGTCTGTGACATTTGAGGAGATGTTTGATCATTACCAGGCACAAAAAGCAGAGAGCTGAAGGTGTAGGACTCAGCAGGGGACAATGCAAAAATTCAACAGTAACGGTTCTGCTGTCATGTGATAATACACAAAAACAAAAAGCAGCATGAGCTAAACATACCATACATTTGGAAGTTGTGCGCTTGATGAAATGTTAACATTCTGATCCAAAATGTCAACATGGTGGAGACATTATTCTACCGGTAAGTTTGCCGATTACCTACTTTTTTGTTACTTTTTAACATATACTAAAAATGTATTACCAAGTTAAATGGGACAACCTATCAAACTTGTATTACTGAAAGACTGAAGACCTGAGGAGAGCTGTGTTAGAAAGTTGTCAGTCATCCACCAGTTATGCTAGTGATGCTTTAAACATTATTTAATTCTGTTTCGCTGACAGGATCATTTCCTTTCCTGATGAACAGGATAGAAAGTGCTGCTCTAGATGCCAAGTCACCTCTCACTATGGCCCTAATTCCTGGCTTGAATGGGAATGCTGTAACCTCTTTTGTAGAATGATATGTATTGTTAAGGAAAAAGGAAAAGACAGATCAAGGAAATATGGTTATCTTCTAGTAAGAAATCAGCTGGAGGTGCAGAGAGAAAATATTAAGTGCGTTACAGGAGGTTCCCCCCTGACAGCATAATGGGAACTGAGCTGTATGGTATTCATTTGTTGAGTAAGACTCATGAAAGGAAGCAATACATCAAAGACGTAAAGGGACCAATAAAATGATTAGACACGGACCTTGGATCATAAATTTCTGCCTGGGCATAGCCAACTGGTTACAGATCTTTTCAATGGCTTATTTGACAGATCACTTTGGTCAGGTTGACATCTAGTTAACATGCTTTAATAGCCTTTAAAATACCAGGAAAACCCTGTTCACACAGCTAATAGCTTCAGTTAACTGTGCTATTGCCTCTGCGCAAGTGTTTTAATGTTACAATGGAGTCTGGGATTTTACAACAGGCTCAGAAACAGCCAGGAAATTTCTCAGTTGTTGACCACGCCGCTCTGAGTTGTGAGTGGTGGGGGGGAAATCGCCTTGATGGACACAGCAGAGCTGCCGGGCTGGGGGCTTTCAGGAAGATCTGTCATTGTCGAGCCCACTGGAAACCAAAAAGAACAGCATCTTTAATTCTAGTCATAATAAACCAAGTAGAAAAAAAACAATAAGTTATTGACAATCATGTGACACTTAATTATTCCAATGCAACAAATCAATACATTAAAAAACTAGTAGTAATTTTAAATTGTATGAAGTTTCAGACATTAAAGAAGCACTATGGAACTTTGGCCTTTTCTCTAAGTGATGTGCCCTCTAATGACCGTTAATTTGGCATCCATCTTGCATCCTACCTTTCCCCTTAGCACTCTCAAGCGGGTAAAAGTCAGTCTGATGTCTTATCTTATCTTTTGCTCAGTCCCTTGGTGTGTCCCATTCATAAATGTGAAGTTCGAGTGTCCCATCAGGTGATGAATAACAGAATGATACATAATTATTATTTTTTTATGCCAATAAGTTACAAGCGTGCCTCCATGTATTTAGTACCAGGCTACTGCTAATAGCTAATGTTATCGTATGAAACTGTTTTTTGTGACTTGCAGACTCAGAGATCATCTGATGAAGGGAGAGAAAGAGGGAGTGAAACCAGGAACAGTGGACTCAGGGTCAGCGCTGCTGTAAGATTACTTTGTCTTTAATAACATGCATTTCAGCTGATTTATCCAGGGAGGTGGGCGACGTATTGATAGAAAATAATTATTTTCTGAGAGATATTTCTGAGTTAGAATGCTGTGGTTCTGGTGATTAAATCACGCCGAGAAACTGGTTTTACTTTGGTCTACTTTGTCTGACTTAAAGGACAACAACTACCCCCATCCCATTGACAAATCAGCTGAAATAATTTATAAAACATGAGAGAAAGCTCTCGGAAAATATGTCTGAAAGAAGCGCACAGTCGCCTGCTGGTTTGACTTCTGTGAAGAGTAACAACTGAAAACTGTTGCAACGTAGCTTTTCTACTGTAGGCTAACTAAAAAATTAGCCGTTTCTGCCGTTTTTTTATAGCAAGAAACAGTAAATGATCTGACTTAAACGGGAGGATAAAGTAGTTGTTGTTTCTAACATAATGCCAAAATAAACTTCACTGTTAGATTGAATTAACTCACCTATCCAGCAGAAAGGCTGCAATCTCCGCGTTAGCTTTCAAGTCCCTTTCCTTCATTAGCTGCCTCCATCTGGTAAATTCTCCACCGATGTACTCTTATTTATTCACGATTATTATTTCTTTTTCTTTTCTTGGCTATTTTTTCCCTCCGTCTCGCGGGCAAAGAGTATAAATGGTCCCACATTTCAATGTAAGCCGGCAAGCTGAATCATCCACGGTCGTCTTGGCTTGTTTACACCACCCTTGCGCCCTCCCCCTTCCCCCGAAACAGCAGGGACTCGCAGGTAAAAACGCGCAAGGCTAACAAGTTTGTCCCCTTTTGGCTACTGTATTCTAAGATGGCAATGCAACATGGCAGCCTCCGGTTGGGTGCGCCGCCACCTCTGTATTTATAAACA
>JBAMHW010000023.1:14858526-14891786 GCA_037177495.1 Rhadinocentrus ornatus
TCTTGGGAGTGTTTTGTGTGTGTTTTTTCTGGAATTTGCTTCAGATCAAAAGTGTTTTTACAACTCCACCCCCCCCCCCCCCCCCCCAAAAAAAAAGAATTATTTAAAAAAAAATGTTAAAAAAGAGCAAAAGAAAAAAGGTGTTAAGGTTGTAAATACATCAGATGTCTTTAATTTCTTCTCTGTATTCATGTTTTGGTTGGTATGATTCATGCTTTTGTTCTTAGAGGAAACCCCTGTAGTTGCATGTTTGTGTGTGGGCTGCTGGGTTTCCTGAGTTTACTATATAGGTTTGCTGTTTAAGATCAAAGGAAAATAAGAGCTCAGTCTCTCATTCATTTTGCTCTCCTGTCCTATCTTCTCGTTCGTTACCTCTCCCCTCCTTCAGTCCCTGGTGTCTCATATCAACACCTCAGACCCTACTGAGATTCTCCAACACATCAGTGTTTCATCCCTCTCCACAACCCATGCATGCTATCACACATCTCTACTCTCCAGTCTTGCTTCCCACTGCTTCATTCGACCCCAACATTCTCCCAAGAGCCTGGTTGTGTGGCAACAATAATGTTGCTATTCGTGGGTATGAAAATGGGCCTGTTATATAAGGCCGGCCATGGGTTGAGGAATGGAAAAGACCAGTGAGCTCCAATAGCTAATTCACTGGGTGTCATGGTGCCGTAACAGCCCCTCTTGCTGATGGGAGCAAACCATAGAAATGGAAATGAGGGTTGAGGGTCAGGATGGGTGGGGGGTTGGAGTCTGTTGTGTTTGCTCACTACCTTCTTGTGCAGTCTTTCAGTGTCCATGTGCCATTCCTACTCTGTGTCCATTGTCATTTGTTTTCCGTAGAAACATTATTTCCATCATTCTGCTTCTGCTGCTGTCAGACTCTCCTAAATGGCAGAAATATTTGCTGCGTATTTAACAACTGCGTCACAATGTGTCACACATGAACAAAATCTGACTCTGGCATGGGAAAGCGGACTTATTATAGAGGCTTCATACAGGATGCTGTCTGCTTGTGTGTGACAGACAGAGACAAAGAGCTGAGCTGAGCGTGTGAGTGCTTTTTTTTTAACCTGTCTGTGTGCAACAGCACAGCTGATTAGCTTGGGTAAGCTACTGTTTTGACCCTGTGTATAAAGACCATCTGTGTTCTTTGTGTGAGTTTATTATACGATTTCTATGTATAACATTTGGTTTCAGTTTATAATATCACACTTGAGTATGTTTTACCTATATATTCCTCCTTGTTTGATTCATAATCATTTATAATCACTCATGTCAATGCACACGTGGCAGAGTCTGGTGTAGTGCGTCTGAGTCACTCCTCTCGTGTTGTGCACAATGCATGAAGGCATGGATTAGAGTGATTAGAAAAATTGTCCAGACATTGCAAGGCCACAGACATCCACATGTATTACATGTGATGTAAAAAAAAAACAACCACAAGCAAATACGCAGACACTAAAAATCACACAGTAGGATAAAAAATCAGGAAGGATGGACGCCATCTCGAGTCCAACCGACATCTTCCTGCAGCAATGACACCAGCAGCAACACAAGCTGAACCCATACACAAACCACACAATTGCATAATTGTGCACTCTTTCTCAAACACATACTTCAGCCCCACTGCACAGCCTTTCAAGCTGCTCTACTTTTTGTGCAAAGCTGCCTGATAGACTGAGCTTCTCTTCAAGTCTCACACTCAGCAGCAGAATGGCTTGTTTGGCTGCAGTAATATCACCAACACCAATGTGTATTAATACAAAACACCACTTTGCTCTAACTTCACTTTACATTTCATCCATCTTTATGTTGACCAGTGCCTCAATTAAGGCTTGACTCTGAACCTCAGTTCAAACCATTCATCTATTGCTGCCCTCAGATCATCCAACTGGAATGACAGACCTACTTCTGCTATTGACTATACAGTTCTATGGTGTGACTGTGTGTGTGTGTGTGTGGGTGTGTGTGTGTGCAAAATTATGTCAGTCAACTCTATTATATTGAGTTGAATACCACTCAGTACAAGCAATGGCCCATTTCTTACAGCAACACTAACTGGGCATGCCAGTCCAACTAGACTTCTGTGGAGAAACCTGAACTCCATCTATTTATAGTCTTCCTACTTCATCCAAACGAGGTTTAGGGTTGGATCCTGGACAAGAGGGAGGGTATACCCTGGTTTGGTTGCTAATCCATCACAAGACCAGAGTCCCAAAATTTGGGATTAAAAATTTCCTGATGGATAAACTAATATTAACAATAGTAATAGTAGTAATAATAATACTAAACCTAATAGTCGAAAATGTGTCAGCTGGTTCCAAACAGAAACTACAGTCAGTATGCACAGAGCAGTGTTTTTCAATCCTGGTCCTCAGGACCCACTGCCCTGCATGTTTTAGACGGAGGTAATCCTACTTTAACACACCTGAATGAAGTGATTGGCTTGTTAACAGGCTTGCAAAGAACTTGATGAAGCTCATTAATCTGAATCAGGTGTGTTGGACCAGGAACACGGCTAGGACAATGGGTCCTGATGACCTGGATTGAGAAACACTGACGAATATTAAACAAGTTTACATCTTCAAAAACATGTGTCACAAAATAACACAAACAATATGACCAATAAAACATTTCAGATGAAATGAGCTAAGTTGATTGGACTCACCAATAATATGACATGTTTTCTTTTTTACTAGAAGTGGAAAAGATTTTGCTGCTCAGCTACAGTGTGTACTTGCTCAATAAATCCTAATGAACCTGCAAATTGAGATAGTGAATATTACTGTAGTAAATGCAAATCCTCTACCTGACCACAACCTCTTAATATTGACAGTTTAATTGTAGTTTATTACACAACAGCCACTCAGCTCTAACTCAGCTGACCAGACTTGAGTAATCCTCATAAGTAGAAAGTGTGTGGGACTATATGTACATATATACATGTGCATTACAGCAGCAAGCATGGATGAATGGATTAGAGTTAGGAAAAGGCACATGGTGGTAAGAAGATTATGAAATATGTTTAGGCATAGCAGATCTTTAAAGTTATACATGAGTGAAACAAGAGACAATCGCATTGTCTGGGTCATAGATGTGAGTTAGTTTGTGTGAGTGACTGTCTGTGGGCATCATTTCCACTGGTCCCCTTTTTCAGTCAGTGTTGTGCTGACAGAGATTAATAATGGAAAGATGAAAATACGCTCCATCCCTGCTTCCTGGGATTCAGTCTGTCTGTCTTTCTTACCAGAACACACTTAATCAAATACACACATTCACTGCAGTCAGGGAGTCAGCGCTGCGTCAGGAGGGTTATATAACAGCCAAGACAGTGAGGGGAAAGAGAGGGTGCATGTTGAGGGGATGGGGGTGAGGAGAACAGCGTACACTGATCCTAAACTGCTAGTATATTGTAGCTCAAAATCCCATAATCCTATTGCACTCTAATAAACCCTGAAAAATATTCAGTAGTACTTAAAGATCTCACGCTGGGGCATATTTGAGTGAAATGAAGTTTGTTATTGATCACCAAGATATGCAGTCTGTGAAGTGCTATGTCCTTATTGGAAAATTTACATGAAATGCATGAATACATTTAAAGTGGGAGACTATAAATCATTACATTTAATTATCAAATACTGGCTGCTACACATCCCAGTAAAGGTTTTACAGTACTTTTACTGCTTCACAGTTGACTTTGTCCGGATGTCCTCATTTCTGCTCTGCTGTTAACTGCTGTTTTTCTCAGGGGCAGCAAACAGCAGTCGTGACGCAACAGTGCCTGTCAGGACCTTGTAAACCCCCCCCAAAAAACACCTTGTGTGCCTTAAATAAGTTATGACACTCTGAGTCTGTGAGAAGCCAATCTTTAACTTCAGATCTGGACTGCGCTGTATTTCTCAGCCTCCACCTCTGTTCTTTTTAGCTACTGCGGATGTTAAAAAAACAACAACATTTCCTTCCATCTTTTCCCATTCTTAATCTGGCACTACTTTGCAACATCAGCTTGCTTCCCTCTTCCTTTTGTCATCCATCTGAGAATGTTTCAAACATAGCTTCATCCTTCTACATAATCCACTACTCCCTCCCCACTGACTCTGTCTCTTTCTGGCTGTCTCTCTTCCTATAGATCCCCTGGGGTGCCTGTCTACAGTGCTATCAGAGGCCCCTCTGAACCCTCCTGCATTTAAGAGTAAACACAGTGAGGATAGACAAGCAGCTGGCTCACTGCTGCCACCACATGAGTTGAGGTGAATTAGATTTTGTACTGTCAAAGGCTAAATAGAGAGAGTGTTGCCCCCTGCTGTTACTTGTACAGTCCAAAACTTGATGCTTGCTTACATGCAGTAAACACACCTACATGCTTGAGCACATGTAAAATGTAATGTAGTGTGTTACGGCCGCAGCCTGTGTAAGTGAATGACAGAAAAACTGCAGCCGGTCCAAGATGATTGACAGTGAGATCTCGTCTGGGATCTGCCCTCCCTCAACCAGGATTAGTCAACAGATGCCCTGGTTCAAGAGTGGCTGTCCAATTACTACGCTAGTCGATGTAGTGTTCCTATAAACCTGCATCAACAACTTCATTCGAGGCAGCTGTGGACAGTGAGACACAGCTCGCCAGCCTGGGAGTGTTTCTAGACTTGTTGGTTGTGAGAAGTTTCCCTGTGTGTGTACTAAATTGAGATAAAATGCAATATGTTTGAGTTATTGAGACTGACTTGTTTTTCCCTGCTTGAGGTGAGGTGACTTTTAGGTTAGCCTTGGTGCGTACAGCCCATTTTTGGGACATTTTTAGTTCTATTTGTTTTGTTTTTAGTATAGTAATTGTTAACCCTTTTAGGGGACACTTTTAGTTCTGATTTTTATTTTTGGTTTTGAAAATATTTCATTAGTCGGTATTGGATAATTATTTGTTTTGAGAACCCTTTTTTTTACATTATTGAGCAAATAAATTGTAACATTTTATTTTATCCAGTGTCCGACTCGCTTTATGTTCCGTCCTTATACCCCTAGACAGAGGGGACGTAACATAATGATACATGACATAACAGCCACGACATTTTACACTCAATGATTTCCACAGAACAGATGAAGCTGAATCATAGCAAAAGCACACATTAAGACCTTCCAATGAGACAAACAAAACATGACCCTTGTTTGTCTGTACCCTACTGAAGGTTATATGGCTATCTGTGTGTAAGTGAGGCAAAAATGCTGCTTTTTGCCTCTGGCTGTGTCTGTGTTCGACTATTTATATCAAAGTACTACAACGCCCACACAAGAAGGAATTAAAGCCTGGCATCACTGATGACATAATCAAGCTGCTAAATGAAACTGCAGCCCCTGTGAAAGGGGGGCTTTTCAGCAAGATGGTATTATACAACAAGATTGCACTGTGGGCTAAAGCACACGCAGGAGGGTGTCTATTGTATACAAGTGCATTGCTACAGACATGTAAATATGTGAGGTGACATACTTATAATGTGAAATTCCCCCCTGTTTTTCTGAATGTTTTTATTTTTAACACCTTTTGAGGCCTATCAACCATGTCCCTGGACCTGCAGTTGAATTGTCATTAATGCTGTCTCTTTGCACTCCCAAATGTGATGCTTTTACATGTGATTGTACAGAAAGTCCATAAAAAACATTGCTTAGTGTACCTTATATCCCCTCCAGAAAGCCTGGATGAGCAGCGTAGCCTGTTCCTTACTCAGAAGCAGAAACAGAGGGATGGGAGGCCTGGGGCTGGAGGAAATAGAGAAAAAAATGATGAGATAAGGCAGAAGTAAATGTGATTACTTTTGCCTCACAAATGAAACACTGAACTAGGAGTGTGCATGTTTGTGCCCACAATATCATAACTTATATAAAAATATGTTTAACAGCTATAAAAACTGCAAATCAACATGTAAAATGTATTTGCAGGTTATATAGAAGTAATGTGCATTGTAATATCATTTCAGTTATCATTTTATGATAAAAATATATTCAAGTAACAGTTGTTTTGTGAATTTGGGATTAAAGTACATAGTCTTACATAATCATAACAAGTGGATGTTTCACCTGCATTTTCAGTCCATATGTAATGCATTACTGTAACTTTAATCTATTTTGGTAAATCGCTCAGGCAAGCTCAAACAACACAAATAGTGTCAATGAACTAAAATTTCCAGAACTAACTGCACCCCAAATATATTTGTGTGTGTGTGTGTGTAGGGGGGGGGGGCAGAGAGAGATGGGTTGATGAGTATCTTGAGTCTCTCACTGCATGCTGCACCAGTTCTTTACAAAAGGAATGTCATGAAAGTTCACTGGGATCTGTCCCTGCCGGCAGGGATTATTACTGAAGAAAGACAAAAAAAATGACACATGATTTTGATCACTCATAACAAAATGACATTTGAATGAAGCTGTGCTGTGATAGGAGATAGGTGTGATGGAGAGATGTGTCTGTTTGTGGGAGGGTCATTACTTGTAGAGCCACTCAGTTAGAAAGTCACAGGGGATAAATGATGTTATTTTCTTCTGAAACACAAGTAAAGTTCAGCATTAAAAAATTCTAGTGACTAAAACACAGTGTTGTCAGTAAAATATAATTGTTAATGTTTAATAAATAACAAAGTGCTCATTTTGATTATGAGAATGCACAATGCATCCCAAAAGACAATGTAAAATCTGAAAATAATAGAGAAGTAGTAATTATCTAAACACTCAAAATAATGTTGAAAATGTGAAAAAATCTATTATCTTGTTAAATACATACATGCTAATTTTTTTTTTTACCAGCAGAACAATTAAGATAGGGGCAACAAGAGACTAGAATAGTTGTGTAATACTAAAATAAAACCTGATGAACTGCCAACACAAACAATAACGGCCAAGATGGGAAGAGGTTAACCAGTCAGTGAAAGACTGCATGAACAAATTGTTACAAAGACTCTGGGAATTTTGTAATCTTTTCTATTAAATGTCAATACTTATGCAACACAAATTGGTGCATGGGCTTTCTGAAAACCCTTCTCAGTGAGTAAAGTTCATTGTTTTATCCACAACCTCAAGTTAAAACTCTGCCATCCAGCACGTTATAAGCACAAAGTTTATAAATCAGTATTCGTGATGGTATGCTCTACAGGTTTCAGAGCAACATCTGCTGCCACCAAGGTCATTTCACAACGATGCAGCGTAGAACTATTTCTACCAGCTGGTTTGTTTACATATGTGTTCATTTTTACATTTACTGGCCTGTGGTTTTTATTTTTATTTAGAAGTTTCTGATAAGATAATCAGACCTCAAAACAGCCATGTTTGTGGGCTTCTCTGAGCAAGGCTTCCAGTCCAGGTAGCAACACAGGAAACACTCTCTCTTCCAAGAAACTTGTAACAGAACCTAACACAAGCATGAAGCATGTAGATACATGATTTATGTATACATGCAGAAATTGTGCATTGTAATTATTTGTACAGTGTCTTACTTTCAAAAATTTCAGAAGATGATGCAGGATGCTTCTGATGACAAGACTGAGCTTTTTCTAACTCAGAGTAACCAGAGCATGCAGGTTGGAAAACACGGGGGTCAACATCTTCGAGAGGAGCACCATCCACAAAAACCTAATAAAAACACAATTACTGCAAGGAAAGGCTAATGTCAAAACCTAAATTATTCTGACTTCCTCACCTTATTTGTTGTGATTCTGTGGAAGATAGGGGAGCCAGAAAGCTGAGAGATCACAGAGGTGCTATTTGTCCAAACACCACTGTGAGGACTGGGCAGATCCGCTTCAAACTCTTTAAAAGCAAATCAAACTATTTCACTTTCTTTTATTTATTTCTTATTTTTAAGCTTAAATACATATGATCTTTATATTACCTTCACACACTTGTTGCCAAAGGGATTTTTCTGCACCGTTAGTCTGTGCCATTATCATTTGCCCTGTGTGCTGAATGGTTTCCAGGGAACCTTTGGTTGCCAAGGAAGTACCTATTACTAAACTTCCGGTATATTCGGCTAGGAAGACGATAGCGGAATATTATCATACATGTTTTATTACGTTTCAAAATGTAAATCCTTGAGCAGGTCTTTTTATTTATTCATTTATTTTTTCAAACCAGACTCGAAGTGCGACAGTGGCACGTGCTAACGTGACATAACTCGTGACACGGAAGAAGGTTTTTCGTAACCAGTCTCGTTGTGAGCGTACTCCCGGGACTTACCACTAGAGGGAAGCAGATAACTTAACATTAGTAATAGTGAAAGTTTACGAAGACTGTTTTTCGTTCTGACTAAACATAATCAAAGTATTAGAAAAATACCAACACAATATGGCCGTTATAACCTTTTCTTAAATAAAACTTAATGTTTATATCAATTTTAGCCAAATCAGTTCAATTATTTGTTTTTAATAAAATAAATAAAAAAAATCCCCTTTTGTATATTAGCAAGCACAAAAAACAGTTTTTTTAAATTTTGGGGCATATTGTTTTTATGTTTACAGCTACTTTTTCAAATGAACATTTAGTAAATCACTTATTTCCATAAAAATTATTTATTTATTTACCTAAGCAATTGATTAATTACTAAATGATAATTTTAGCAATTAAATAACTGGCCATAACAGCCACCATCATGTTAATTTCCATCATCCATGTTTTAGATCTGCTTAACAGCAAAAAGAATGGCCCCTGCCGAGGTTCTAAGCATATAACCTCTCCATGTGAGGCAACACCAGCAACCACCCACTACAATACCTCCAGCTGTAAATTAGATAACAGTGTTTTATGGAATCAATGTTTTATAACATTTGTCATCTTGATTATTACAGTTTGCATTAGCCATCCTAAAACTGCATGCTGAACATGTCAGCTGACCAAAGACCATCTCGCTACAATAACATTTCCACCCTCACCACAACCATAAGTTCTAAAGCCACAATTTGCGGAGAATTTAATCAAAATTAAAGTCTTTATTGGAATATATTCCAAAGCAGTTAAGTCATCTCATGACTGAACAAAAATAGCCATTTATCTTAAAAAAAAAAAAAAAGTCCCAAGATTTTAAAATGCACTTAACAGCTTTTGACAAAATATACATTGCAGTTACTCATATCTCGCAGCCAGTAATTGACTTGTTAATAAATAAGATTGTGAACAAAACATTTGTACAACATTTTAGAATGACCCATAGTTGCATCCAAAAATGCTTATACGCCCCTTTTTTTGAAAAAAATATGCAGACCCGTGCCATAAATCCATGTTTAACAAGTTGTTGCAGTGCATCCTCCCATTGACAACCCACAAAACAAAAATAAAGCAAAACACAGTGAGTAACAGCAGAAATAATCTTAAACACAATAATAATAATGACAGGTTTTTTTTATATATAAAGCAACACTGATAAAAGTAGATATTAGAAAGGATCAACTATCAACAATGAAATATACATGTTACATTCCTTAGCGTACTGAGAGCCCATGTGACTGGGATTTAACTGAGCCAAAGGGACAGGAATGACAAAAGCGCACTCTTGTCTACATGAAAATGGATATTTTTTTCTTTTGCAGCCTTATACATTGGACTGTAGTCAGAGATCCATGCATGGGACTCAAATGGTCAGGAAGGATGCTTTCTTACATCCACGAAGCATGTAAAGTTTAAAGTATGATTCAGAAGTCATATGCTAGGATGATTCCTTGGGTCTAGGAACCTTCAAATGTTTGATTCACATAGAGCTCACAGTGGTTTTATAGTGTTGAAGTGATTAAAAGAAATCTTGATTCAAGTCTACACATAAGCAAACCTCCAGACCTTGTCTATAGGCAGCATGTTCAGCTCTAAAAACGTAAAAAAAAAGTCTTACCTATGGTTATGTGAAAAATCAGACCAAGTCCAGAAAGTAGTGAACCTGACATGTCTATGGGGTGCCCAAACAGTTAAGCTGCAGTTAGCATAATTAATGAAACCTGGACAGCATCTCAGGCAAAGGTGCAGTGGTTTTGGATCCTGAAAAAATGTTGAATTCTCATGAAAAAGTTTAAAAGTTAAGAAGAGAGAGAGAGGGAAAAAAAGAAGCAAATCAGACTTAGATACAGTGTGAGAAAATGGTAGAGATGAATATGTGACCCCATTTAATGTTTCCACCTCCCTGTAGAAGTGGAAGGTGCCTAAAGGGAGGATGGATTTGTCCACTCAGAGGAGTCTGGCACCCTCATGGGCAGACTCAGTGCAATGAGAAGGAGACTTGGACTTTAAGCTTCTTCTGTGGTTCCATTTCTCTCTTCATTCCTTTACAGTCCTGATACAAACTTTCCAGTCACTCTTTGTATATCAAAACACATGTTCATCATTCAGTCTGAGCACATTTCTTTAATTGTCCACAACTTCTTCTTCATGGCTTTTATACAAAAACTTCCACACTTGCCGGGTCCCCTCTGATCCAAAGAAGCCGGTGACATATGTACAGATAAGGTGTAATGTTCTTAGTGTGTCTGGTGGTAGTTGGTTCACTGAGGGTGTGGGTCTCCATGGACTCTGAAGCGGTATAGGCAGGTGTATTCTGGGTGACCCCAGTTAGACAACACTCGCACCTCGATGATCTGGAAGGCCTTGTCATTCTCCTCCTGAAAGGTAAGACGGGACATACTGAACAAATGCTGACAGAAACTTAAGTGGCTTCTAGCTTCTAGAAAGTGCCTCTAAAATTACCTTAACAGGGAAGGTTTGCAGTGACTCCCCATCCTCCTCATAGGTGTAGTGCCCCAGGAGCTTTCCCTCTTCTTGGTACTCATCATCTAGACCCTAAATGTAAACATCAGTAAAAACAATGGTTTCACACTTAGACTGAATTTAATTGACAAGTGTCTGGAGAAGCTTTGTGTGAGGATTTCTTACGTAGACGGTGAAGTTGCGTGGGGCGCTGGTGATGTTTCCAGTTGGTGACAGGGCTTTGGGAATGTGCTCCACACAAAAGGACGTGGGCTGGATTCTCAGGGACAGCCTGATCACTAGGTAACCCTGAGAACCTTTAAATGCCCAGCAGTTACCAGGATACACATCAGGCTGATGGAGAAGAGGAAATTACACACCAGCAATCACTGAATGAGTGTGATGTAGTTCTACCTACAATTTTATATTCTTCCATCACTGATAGAATTTCTCCCTCTAGGTATCTAATGATGAGGCTCACCTGAATGACAACACGTGGAGACTGGGAGAAGTACCACAGTGGCAGGCCAAACAGACTCATGAGGGCTGTCTTGGTTTCATATGTTTCAGAGCAGCGGGTGCTGAGGATGCTGCCGCCTGAAAATGCCCACAGATTACAAAACAACATCCATATCTAATGTAGGTATTTTTGTAGCAATTTATACTAATAAAACATACACTGATTTGTATACATGTTCAATAGACTAAACACAATAAAATTATTGTGTATTCTAGACACCATCTTTTAAGTGATATAAGGACACGTTCTGAAAGTTAAATAACTCAAAATCCCCAAATCTGGTGAAATGTTTTATTCAAAGTGTTTAAATTGAACAGTTTAAGGGATTTTCTAAACTAACAACTTTTAAGCAGATGGCTATATGAGAATTTTCCTCACCAACATCCTTCCTTTCATTACTTAGTTTTCTTTTTCTTTTTTTTTTTATCGTTCACGAGTCACTTCAACATGATCGGATTAATTTAGCTTATTATGTGTTTGATCATAACTTAAGCCTAAAGTTGCAGCAATTAATCAGAACAGTATTTTGCAATGTCAGGAAACAAATAGGTTTTATACATTTTGGCCTAAAGAAAAAAAAAAAGTGTGTGAGGGGGAAAACAGAAAAAAACTTTTAAGTGAAAATAGCAGGTAGAAGTTACTTTGACAAATAAACCAATAGTCCCTTCACAAACCAGTGACTTAATGGAATCAGGGGCATCATTATTTGATGATGTGTCTCTTGAAGACCAAACATCCAGAAAGTCCTGATGCACATCCAAACGGTGAAAACCACCATCACACACTGACCAACAGACAATGGAGCCAGCGTTGCTGTTAATACCTTGTTGTCCTTAAGCTTGCTAAAGCCTTCACCCTTATTGCGTAACATATTAATAATGGTATTATGGAACAACTAGCCTGCTAATCTGTTTAAAGCACTACAGGGTTAACTGCTGATCTAAACAAAAGGCTCAGGATGGACAGGCTTCCCTTCTTACCTCCAGACTCCAGGGCGTAGTCCACCAGGCCTGTTCGATCCTGGGAGTACAGCTTCAGAGCGTTTGAGACAATCAGCTTCACATGCTGGGTTGCAGAAAACAAAACAAGAGTTCAAAGTAAATTACGAGCCCAGGAAATGTGGTAAACCAACATTTCTTTTTTTTAAGATTATGTTACAACGGAAATCCACAGTGGTTAAAATGTTGACAGTAAGAAGCCCGTGTCTGTACCTCTTCTGTCAGACCCTCTGCAGCAGAAGTGTGATGGACTGTCCCAGTTATTGTATCAACTATGCTCGTGGTTTGGGACTTGGCTTCAGACAAGGTCTGGGCCCGGCTAAGCTCCAGCTGCAGTGAAATGTTTTTCAGGATGCTCAGCTCTAATGAGGCCAGCGCAGCCTGCAGGTCAGGTGTGGTAACATAGCGCTGGGATAGCCAGTGGACCAGAGACTCAGGCACCTCACCCTGCTGCTCCTCTGACCCACTGCTGCCAAAGAAAAGAACCTGCAGCTCTTTCCGCAACTGTGAAGACACTTGGGCTGATATCTGAAAGAGACAAAAATGGAAATATGATCAATTAAAAATTCAACATGTTGAATTAGTGAAATAAAATAATAGAGAGGATAGACTGATGATACTTACCGTTTCCTGTAGAGTGTCCAGCTGCTCACACTTGCCCTTGCATCCAACAACGCCCTGCAGGTCCTGTCTGATTCTACTCAGCTCTGCCTCGAGTCTCTGCACCTCTGCTAGCAAAGCATCATGGTCTTCCTGCTTCACTCCCACACTGAGAAAACAGAGGATACATGTTAACTGCTATAAGATTAGAGAACTTATAGAAAAACCTCAGAAAAGCATCCACATGTAGATTTGAAGGTTTACTAATTTTTCTTGGCTTAAGTGGCTTAAGTACCCAAGAGGAATTGTTTTAGCTTCAGATGCAACATCTTCTTTTTCTCTTTCCTCCTTCTCATGCTCATAGTGCTGCTGCTGCTTCTGCTGCACTTCCTACAACACACACATGAACAAGCATCAATGCAGGTAGAGACAAAAAAAAATGCTAGAAAGCTGCTACTGATAGAAAACCAGATTATGCTGTTGTCAAAAGGAAGAATATTAATTATAATCATTTGCTTTGATGTTTCTGACAAATTAAGTTAAATCATGTCATGTTTTTCAGTGGAAATGCAACGAATCTGCTATACACACCTCGGTTTTTGCAGACAAAGTATTTAGCAACAATTCTAAATCAGCCAGACGAGCTGCCTGACTCAGTTGTTGCGCTTTCTGCTGCTCAGCACTCTGAAAACAACAAAAAGGTCAAATTACAAAAGGTAAAAAAATAAAATAAAAAATCATTATTTACATTTCCTCAGGTAAGTGTCCCTCTTGTAAACCAGCACTGTCAGAAACATGTTTCTATCCTCATCCACCCACCTACCTGTGCTCTGAGTGCGTTTTCCTGCTCCAGCTCTCCTCGGAGCACGCCGAGCCGCTGCTCCAGCAGAGAGGACACCCACACTCCCAGGCTCTCCCTATCAGTCTGGGTGTGGAGCTGCTCCCTCAGGGTGTTGTAGAGACCAAGAATATCACCATGACGTTGGTCCTGCTTCTGGTCACCCTGTTTGACTTGCTCCCATAGCAGAGCTAATTGGTGCTCCACACGTTCAAGACGCTCCAAGTCCAAACCAGAGACTGCCACAGGGGGAAGGATTGGCTGAGCAGGAAAAAAAAATGTAATAAAAAAATATATAACCCTCAGTCAGTCTTGCAATTCTTCTATAAATCACGATTTTTCCACACAAAATAAGCCTGTGTTCTGTCAATAGGTGAGTGCTACTTACTGTTTTCTGTGAGACTGGGATGGCTGGAGCCGACTCCACCGGAGACTCTGGTGCAGGGTCAGAAGCAGGAAAAGCTACCAAGTTAGCGAAGTATGTGACGGGAGATGCAGGACGCCACTCGGTTAGGTTTATGGCAGGGAGGTAGGCTAGCAAGGTAGCAGTGGACGGACCCCATAACCATAAAGCTGCACACAGACATTATATTATGAGGTTAAACTTTATTCAACAATCACCCATAGCAAATCATTAAACTTTGGTATAGCATTTCTCATTTATTAACAAACATAGATACAACCAAAGATCCAAAACGAAACTCAGAATTACTGTAATAGTCAGGGTATTTACAGTCAATGCAAAACCAAAGCTTAAAAAAAAAGGTGAATTCCATCATCATCTGATATATAACGCTAAAATAAACCATATGCAACATTTTGTCTTTTTTTACCTCCCAAGTCACTAAAAAGGTAAACAAACACATAATATACCAGATGGGTATTTAATCGCGGAGCATTTTTAGCAAGTTAAAAGGATTAACAGAGTGTTTGTGTTTTGCTGCCTGAGCAGGAACGTGTGAGCAGTGGAGCCCGGAAGAGGCTGACCTGAATCTGCTGCTGGGTTTGCAGCAGACTCTGGGGATGTGTACTGGTTATAACACTGCTTTCATACTGGAAGCTTTTTTCCTCTATGCTTTCTTATTACAGTACATGGGCTTCAAAAACTCACCAAGAAGAAGTAAAAAGGGCAAAAGGAGCAACAGGAGCTTCCAGAGTTTGGGAAGGCATCTGAAACACAAACACACACACTAGTCAGATTATTACATGAAATAAGGATGTTCACAAACCAAAATTATTGAAGTTAAATTGAGTTCTCAGAGAAAAAAAGTAGCTTGATTATCTTAAGGTGTTAATGTATCAACTTTTAAAGAGTATATAAAAATAAGTGAAACAAATCAAACAAACTGCTGTCATTGATCTATTATCAGCCTTAAACTAAATGAAAGATTTCTGTAATCACATATGAAACTTACAACCCTGGTCTCAATCAAACTCCTGAAAGAAATACACAGCTATTCCACAGCTTTGTGTTGTAATATAGCAAAGCAGAAGTGGCTGAAAACACTGCTGATGAGAAAAACTAGAGGAGTGAGGATGAACAGCTCCAAAAAGCTTATAAGATAATTCTATATAAAAGCCACTGCCTTCACATGGCCACAGTTAGTCTAATTATTATTATTATTAATCAAACAACAAATATGAAAGTTCATTCCTCAATAGAACTGTAAGGATTTAAGAACGAAGAGGTGAGAGTTCTTACTGTGTCAGAAAGAAGACGTTGAGGAGAGACATGACAGACACCAGCTGGTACCACCCTCTTGCAAGAAACCATAGCAGTCCCTTCCCTGCTTTCACTGGACCAGCAGAATGAATATGAAGAACACGTACGGAGAAAAACAAGATAATCAGACCAAAATAGTTCTGCTGAGGTTGTGCTTTTTTAGGAAGATGAAGAAAAAAAGTGGCACTAACTTGGAGCTGCCAGGAGCATCCAGAAGAATGAGAGCAGTCTCTGTGTTCCCATGCCGAGACCTGAACCCACCGCTCTGCCTGCTCTGACCACACAGTAACCAGGCTGCAGGAGGCAGTAACCTGGAAGAAAAAGTGAAAAAAATTGTAGAAAAATTTCTTTAATGTGGTTATAGTTATAGCTATAGTTATAGCTTATAAGCAAACATGTAAACGTATATTTGTAAGCTGTAATAAGCATTAAGAGTTATTGAGCATTATTTAACCTGCATAAGCTAGGAGGCTCCACAGTGCCCCAACCAGGCGTTGTGACCTGGAGGACTGTGTGAGGAGGACGGTGTGTGTCTCAGAGTACTGCTTCCCTTTACAGTCATCACCTGTGTTAACCAAAAATGATGGATAGCAGGCAAGCAGAATGCACAAAAAAGATGAGTAAATTAGCAAAAATACACATGACAAAATATATCAATGCATATATTGAAAATGATGAAAGCAGAAGTTGAAGTGAAGAATTAAAGAAATATAAAAAATAAAATAAAAATACAAAGCAACACACACATCTATGGCAACGATACAACATGCAAAGCTTCATGAAAAAAAGACAAAAAAAAGACCCCCCCACCCCTATTCCTCCTAAAAAAAAACACCTGTTTTTATTTCATTTTTTTAATTAAACAATCAGTTATCCAAATGTGTCACTGGTCAGTTTGTACCACTAGACTAATAATCCAGAAAAGCTGGATATTTGAAGAGCCAGTCTAATTTCTATTTGTATTTTCCTCCATTTCAATTTAATCTGCTCTAATCTGATTTATTTCACTCTGTTTCAAAGGTCCATTGGAAAGTATGTTGACCTCATGCATCTATTTCACTTCTGAGAAGCTTTACATTTCTTCTGCAAGTTCAACCTAAAACAGAAGAACTGTACTGAGAGTAAACCTTACATTTTTAGTTTGTTTTAAATGTCCAGAATGATGTTAATTTAATTAGTGATACGTGTTGCATAGGAAACTTAATGTAGGTTTGTGGTATGAACTTTGCTGAAAGAAGCATTTGCCAGTCAGAACAGTCAACAGGTCGCTGACTGGTTAAAGCAGTTCACACAACCTCTGCCCAGTGATTTTCACACGGGTCCCGCATGTCATTGACTCTGTCAATCATTGCAATATATTAGAAAACAGATCTTTAGAGAAACGAAAGCATGTCAGAGTGGTTTGTGTGTGTGTTCTTACAAAGAGAACCATTGTGATCAAGATGTGAGGCATCTTCATTCCCCAGCTCTTTCACGTTCAAGCTTCCACAGAAATTCGGGTGAGCTGAAACACACACACATCAAATGTTTGCATAAAAACAAACAAACAAAACAAACAAAAAAAAAACAATCAATAAAATAAAAAAAAATAACACGTATGGGGACATCATAAGGAAGAAAGGCAGATGATAAAGAAGAGAAAATGCACATGCTATCAGTGTGATGGCAGAGGAAATGTAGATCTTCATGAAGATATCAATGAGAACAGTAAAGACACAGCAGCACCTGCTGGTTCTGAGAATAAAAAGATGTAGTAAAACCCCTGAATCAGAGGTTCAGGGGTACAACTGTGCAGCTGTGGAAAACACCCAGCTTAAATCAGCAGCATACTAGAAAAAAAGTTGACCTTACTGAAACTAGTGCAGCCAAAACCTGACGTTTAAATGATGAAACATTAGAGGAGCTTGAAAAATGCACAAAACTTTAAGTGGTGGGAGTGAAGAAGGTTTCTTGTTTTTGTTTCAGTAATGTTTTAAGTACACATATTCTCCCACCATCTCATTTATCAAAAGGTCCACATTTAACCAGCGTAACAGTAGTCTTAAGTCATATTTGACTTCTTATTTTGTTTCTAGTATACTTCCTGCTTCAGAAATAAAAAAGAGAAAGTGTGAAAGTAAAAGATGGGTGGATTCAGAGAAAAATCAAGAGGGGGTGAGACTCTTCTGTAGCATAAGCACATATCCAAATATGAGGCTTTATTCTTATTTAAATAAAAAAACAGGAAGAGCTTAGTAAAAGAAAGAAAGTTCATTAACAGAATAGCAGCCGCAGATGTCAGGAGCTTAATCTTTTACCCCTGTAGTAACAGTAGGTACCTTCATAGCATTTAGCCCTGTCACCCATCATCCTGTGGAATGTGGTCTGCTTAAACAGCCACAGTTTGGACAAACTGGAGGATGTCACTTGTCTCACTGAGTCCGAAAAGGATGCTAGGACACCTGGTGACACATCAGCCCATAAACTCACGGTTAGTTAAAATGCAAACTTTGTTCATGGTTGCAAAGAAAATTCAAATAAGAGACATTGGTGATGGGAGTAGAAGGAAGTAAAGTTTGTTACGGAGAAATCCCCCCAACCAAACCCTATGAGAAGAAAACATGAAACCATCTTCAGTCAAATTACAGGAAAATCATACATTTAAGACACACATACAAAACAGCCAAACACAAACAGCGATGATGAGAAATCAAGGAGGCCATGAGAAAACAGTTAAGCAGATATCAAATTAGCAGGAAAATCTCTGAGCACTCCTGTAGTCGGTTACCCTCAAGATCACAGTCTCTCGCTTTCTCAACTGATCAACTACAGAAACCAAGAATGGAAAGAAGTGAATAATGGATAAAGGATGAACACTGTCACAGCTTGTGTACCTTTTCCTGGTGAGCTCTTGGCCCTTGAACTGAGCCAAATCACACTGTTGAAGAGAAGGCTGACTAAGGACACTATTGGGGCCAGGACTTTTTTGCTGTAGCGCACACACGTGTTAGACACTGACATCAGGATACCTGGAAAAAGACACCACTGAAAATTACCTGCTCATTGAAGTAACTTACTTCAAACTGACCTTTAACTTTCCAGGTTAAAAAATAAAATCATTATTGAGTGAGGCAACTGTGACAAGAAAAAAAAAACAAGTGTAGATTTTGGTCCAGCTCGAGACTTTCCTCACCTGTCTTATTCCTCCGACTCCTGTCTCTGGTGTATATACTGGAGATGGGCGATGATGAGGAAGAGAGGGCATCGGTGGAGAGTTCAGCAGCTTGAGATGATGATGACCGTGTGCTAATAGAGCCCGTTGTCTGAGAGTGTGAAGAGCAGTCTTTGCAGATGTAACCATTAGCGAGCAAAGTGTGGGACTTAGATGTGCTGGCATCACCGTTGACACTTGATGTGCTATGACTGGATCTCTGCCCTGAGGGAGGGTGGGAAAAACACACATTAAAGCCACACATTTAGAAACAAGAGGAAATGTTAAAATTCATTATAAATGGTGTAACATGGATAATCTACTGATGGAGTAACATATCGTATAAGCAGGTACAGCTAATTCCACACATTCTATCCAAAGTCACGTGATTTTGTTAACCTCTTAATGCATGGGGTCTTTGGCACTAACAGATAAGTACAATATAAAGTACAGTGGCTCATTTAAAAAAATAGTAGAAAAAGTAAAAACAAACGACAATGCATTCCCTGGTCACACCTAACATGCTGAAACTTATTGAACATGATAGTGATCTTGACCAGTTTAAAATACTGTTTGACTTTTGCAGTGCAGATCTTTTCTCTGCAAATCAACTGTTTTATCTTCATCATCATCATCTGTAGTGATGATATTAGGTGGTTATTAAATACCAGTTGATGGGCAAGCCCAATAACCCAAAGAAAGAAGATAATGTTAATTATGATTTGTAATACAGCCTAAAAAAAAGACGTTTTGGTTACAGAACTTTTTTTTCAACTGACCCCAGTGTCCATCCACCGTCGTAGTGCTGGTGGTTGTGGTGAGTGTGCGCCGTCTTAGGTGAGACTTGTGTGTAGAAGTTAGCAGAGAGTCATCACATGTTGTGTTGCAATCCTGAAGTTTGCTGCTGTTGTCGATCGGGGAGCTGACAGCTGAGAAGGACAGGGTTTGCCTCGGTGTGGCGACTTGGCTCAGCGATAAGGACAAAGAGCCGGAAGTGGACTGATGCTTTCTGGTCCGTAACGTCCTGGGACAGGTAGATACAGGTACATACTAGAGCTTTAAGTTTTCTTGTATACATATGTATGACAGAGGTATGTTAAGTATGTCTCAAATGAGTCATAACTACTGTGTTAAGACACTTCCGCTCACACCTCTCCTAACACCATTTAAAAAGACCTATTGTTCATCTATCCGACAATTCACTGAAGTCAGAATAAAGGATCTTCTTTTTATCCTTTAATATTAAAGAATAGGAGGACAAAGACATGTTGGATTTGACTTAAATCACATTTAAACAGTACAAAGTTGTGGCAAAATCTCACAACTTTGGTAACTTGGAATAATAAATATGTTTAACATCCAAATGACATTGAAAAATAAAAAAATGTGTTATGTTGGATTCTAAACATAGTTTATTATAAATGTGAACTTTCTCAACTTAACGACTTGATCAACTAAACTTGCACCACAATGTTTGCAGAGCACGAAACCAGATTTCCATGTCGCCCAAAAAAACAAAAAACAATCACTGCATTTAGCCTGGATTCATCCATGAGTTTATATGAATATTATGGTGTTATGGTGGATTAATGTGAGAATTAGTCTGGTTTCCTCCTTCCAAAAACATTTGTAGCCCACATCTTACTTGTTTGGTGTGTGCAAACAGCTGTGCAGAATTACAAATAGAGAAAGAAAAGTTAAAGAACAATAAAAAGCTGCACTCATCTACAACCGTCCTCGTGATCTGAAGTGATTAATTCACTTGTTAAGTCTTTCTATATTAATTTAGGTCATCCCTTTATTTTCCTGCAATTCTTTCAAATCTATATCCCGAAGTAGTTTGAATTAATCTAATTTTTTTCCACCATCATGCTGTCCCAATTTTTCCTCCTAACAAAAATGTATCAATGATGACTCTAATTACATTTTATACTTCTACATCAGCTGACTTTAATTAATTGTCCAACTCATCTTACTTCCTGAATATATTTATATTTAAAAACCTCCACAAAGTACTGTTCATGTTAAATGGATTTTAATTAATCCCTAATGAGTAAGTTCCAATAGATAAAATATAATAAATATTTTTTAAAGTCACAATCTTGTTCTTGTGCATGACATGAGCTCTAATAAAGCACGTTTGCATTGTGATAGACCCTGGAAATGTGTCAGAGGAAGACACAGCAGAATCCACAAATACCCAGGGTGTGGGTAAAGAAAGGTCCCATAACTAGTTAAGTCAGCTTGTTAGAATCAGACAGAAAGCCCTCATTGCTACACTCACCGTGTCTCTCTCCTGGTGCTGGTGTAGCTGCTGCTGTGATTTTGGGAGTAGTCCGCCAGGCTCTCGCTGCCATGCTGACTGGCACTGCCCTGCAGACGCAGACTCCGTCGTGACATCCTGGGCGACTCGTACACAGGAGCAATCTGGTGCTCCTTCTCAAACTCTAATGCTGCAGTGGAGTAGCTGGAACTGAGATGGGAGGGAAGAACAAAAAGTGCAGGAAAGTTAGAAACTTTGGCAGAAAGAAAAAAAAAAACACATGACAGAGGACTGTGCAAGACACATTCCTTAATCCGCTGCACTGAAATCCATTTAGAGACAAACGTGCCTGAAGCCAAAGCTGCAAACCAATAGTGGAAAAAAATAAATGAATAAATGTTGCTGCAGAAGATGTTCCTGATACTTACACCTCATCTTCAACAAGTCAACTTCAGAGATGCGTTTTTTTCATAGATAAAAACAAACTGAGCTCTTTTATAGAGCTGTGACATAGTTTTTGTCCACAACAGGCAGTGTTCCTGACAGGAAATGACTCATCCATGAGGGACAGAGAAAAGAAGACAAAAGAACAGGCACAGTGTGTCTCTGAAAGTAAAAATGGACTAATATACCAAGTAAACATCCCTAAGAAGGCAAGTAAATTAGAAAAAATAATTCCACTCACTGCAATCCAAAACAAATGGTAAGTGGAAACACACCATGAGTGTTCTTTGCCATGCCTAACTGTGACTCACAGACCCACGCCCACTTGGCTGACTTCACACCCGGTGTGAAAGCCAACATTCAGCTATGATTAGTCTGCAACAAGACATAAAAAAAATAATATTTGAAATACTTCTAAAAGTCATAGTTACACCACTATAATAGCAAAAAGTATAAAAAAATATAAATAATAAATGGCAACATAAAAGTTCTGCATTAAGATTGAATTGTTTTGATACTGAAATTCGTCATCACATGAAGTTCACTGTTTACACAAGACCCATTGAGTTTATGGCAGTGGCACACAGACCCGGTCAACGGTCTTCCACTGTGTTAAACAAGTCTTGCACACTACGCCTGGTCACAGGACAAAGTGTAGAAAGATAACTAAGCAGGAAATTCTTGCATTTGTGCATGAATATTAATTTTTCAGGTTGCTGTCGGTCCCTTCCTCTACCTATACAACCTGAGGATTACACATTCCCAGTGAGAGCCAATTATGTGATTTTATCCTCAGCTTAACCAACTGGCTTCTCTCTTAAAACACCACCAGAGCAGGACCTCTCCCTCTGGGTTGGTTGGAAATTGACCTACTAGAGTACATGCACCATTGTTGTGATAATAAACAACTGTTTAACTCATTTGATTTTCTTATTTTGTGTGTAGAAACCCCTCTCCTGGGATTAAATACATGCAACTTAACATTTGGTCACTAAGAAGAAATAATGCATAAGTCTGGACACACTTTGATGTACTGTATGAGCAATGCCACCATTCACTGCAACTCCCCATCTACTCTCATCTAGGTTCTGCAGGAGGTTCCAAGCATCTCAGCTATCTTTAAATTTCAGGAGATTCCTGCTCCTACTTCTCATCTTGGCTAATGGTGCTTCTCATTCAAATCCAATAAACTAAAATTGTCCAATTAACATGCAAATGCATTGCAATCAATTTCTTTTCCTTAATTCCTGGTGGGTGTTATTTCTAAGTCATGTGCTCCCCCTACTTGTGAGCTGCATGCTGAGGAGGACTGAAAACAGGGCATACCACAAAGGAAGAATAAGATTTCTATACCATACATATTACTGCTCATCTTAGTCGAATTTGAAATTTAAATGCTGAAAACGAGCTGTGGGGTGAGGAGAGCTTGTTTTTACAAATCTGTTGTACAACTTGGACATATTATAATCCCAGCGGGCCAAATGAGCCTAAAAGCAGTTAATCCAGACAGTCTGGTCTGCAGTGAAAGCTACAGAATAATATCTAATGCATGTTCCCATGTCACATCCTGAGCTAAAGAAAAAAAAAAGTTATGTATCACACACAACTCAGTTTATCTACCAAAACAGGAGTTTTGACATCTTGGGCTTCCACAAGATTTCCTGGGAATGGAAACAGTGCTGGAAGAAAAGAAAAAGCAAAACAAACATGCCTGTCTGTGCAGCCTGCAGCCACATGCAAACATTAATAAAACCCTCTTAAAATCAAATCAACAAATCCATCAACCCTGTAAATAGATTTCTACAATACAAGCTTCTGTTCCCTGTGATGGTGGAAGCCACCGCCTCTTAACACTTTGTTTTATGCACATGAAAACCTACTGGCTGTTTTTTACTTGTAATGTTCAATTAGTTAACAACTCTTCACTTGGTCTAGTTCTCCAGATTGATTTGTGTGTCACTCTCCCAGGCGGTTCTCACGACCCACATCAGTAATATAAATAGGAGATGGGCATGGTCCTTTCAGAGACGAGATGAAGATGCAGATGAAGAAATGGGCGGACAGTACCAAGAAAGAAGACACTTCCAACTTAATACTAAGCTTCCTGGAATCTGTTCTTACATAACCCTAAAGCTCTGGTTTTCTTTCCACACTCTGTGGGCACAGCAAACTTTCTTTCTGCATTTCATTCGGTTTTTTGTGTTCTAACTAGTTAGCAGATGTTCAGCCAAACAATGACCATGCAGTGCTGTTAGTACATGTCACAATGCGGCAGACAATCTATAGCCAGCTACCTAGGTCTAGATTACCTTTGTAGTGAATATCTTAATACATTAAAATCTATGAAACATTTAAATGATAAACTGATTACATGTTGTTCTTTTCTCTGTCTTCTATTACGCTGATGTGAGTATGGCTGTGTTTTAACTGCTGATCAGTAAACAATCCAATTAAAAGTAAAGCTCTGAGATATTTTAGGCTTTTTTTTTTTTTTTTTTTAAACAATATCACACAACTTATCAATCAAGAAAGTAGCAGACAGATGAAACTCAAAGTACCTCTATCAACATCAGTAAAGTAACATTCAACTCAGCTTTATTACTTGATGGTGTGCATGCAGAACTGGAAAAGGATCAGATCCTCTAGACAGTGCTTAGACTGAGTGACCGGATTACAGCCATCCATCTGACATAATGAGTGTGTCTGCATCATTGAGATAGTATCTGCACACAGGGCAAAAGCAGCAACCTTAGCAGGGTTTGCTACTAACTAGCTCTTCAAGATAATGTCTTCTGGAGACAGAAGGTGGTTGCCGTCACAACAAATGGGGCAAAACAGGTCAGTTATTTCATTTCCTGCCACCTGCCCACATAATTTGCTTTGCATAATGTATGCAAAAAACTTTCTGGGGAAAAAGTTAAGGAACTGTATTTCTTAGTAAAAGCATCACATCATAAAGCTGTAACAACACACCAAGATGCATATTGTTCAATAAACAGTTAAAACTCCTCATACTGAATGAAAGGACCCAGGCTGTATACATCTATGTTCTCTGCACTGATAACCAAAACATTGAATGAGAAGTACTGATTACATTAAGGCATAAGCTAAAGCTCGAGGTTGTCAGTTGAGTTCAATTAATAGCACACTTGTTCCATAAACTCTTGCTACCATTTATGAGACAGGCACACACACATCTTAGATTATCAGAACCATATGGGTGGTAAATCTCAGCATCAAAACCACTAGTGTGGTTACAAAAGCTTTGTCAAAAGCTTGCCAGAAAGCATTTAAGCTCAAATTCTGAAATAAACACATCAGAAAAAACTTTTTCCAAATGAAACATAAAACATGTATTTAAGCTAAAATATGTTAATCTGCCACTGCATATGGCAAACTGCATGCCTGCATTAGGATAGATTAGGTCCAAGCTTTTGCACGCAGCCAAACTTTGCATGTGTAAATAGCATCTGTGAGCCAGTAAATGGGTTTTATAGGCCATTTTCAACATCTTCTCTTAGCAGGATACGCTATTTCAAGACCCAAAGCAAATCTTCATAGGTAAATTAATACATCAGCACAATAGGAAGTTGCTTTCTGACATTTACACGCAAATTTTCACTGTTTGGAAAACTGAACAGGTTATTGGAGCTAAAAATACATCAGAGCCCAAACAAAGACTCCCTTCCTGCCCCTTCCTGCTTTCCTGATACATTACTGGAGGGGAGAAAGTCCTGTCCCCTATAGTGTGGAGGCCTACATTTAACAGCAGCCAGGAACAGTAAACTTGGGCCAAACAGCAAGTCTTCAAATTTCCATCCAACCATCTCTGGGTGGGAAGGATTTGGCTTTGTGATAAGGCTCAATCCTACCCAGCCTCATTTTCCCTCCCACAGACAACATTTCCCTCCTGCCCTGCTCTATCTGTGGTGTCCTTCACTCACCACGCTAAAGCACTACAGTGTGCAGTTACATGTTGTTGCGGTTGCTATGGAGATCACTCTAAACAGCTCCCTGGTAGGGTTGTCACAATACTAAAATTTTAAACTCGATATAGATACTAAGAATGATGCTCGATACTATTTTTGATACTTAATTACTTAAAAATAAACAAAAATATTATTCCGTTAATCAAAGTCAGAACATTTTTAAGAAAAGATAAGAAAAAATATAAGCAATAGGTCTGGCCGGGGGAGGGGAGGGGCCTGCGGTATAATCTGCGAGACACAGTCTCAAAGTCTCCAATAACACCAGAAAAAGTCTCCAAATTGGTTGCTAGTAGCTTTTTTCCTTTTCATTAAGGTGCCACTAAAGAGGTCTAAAAAACTCGCTAATTATAGCGACAAATTGCTTAGTTGGAAACACTGCAAACAATGGGTCCTCCAGGGAGAATCTGTAGAGCGGGGCTGCCCGCTGCAGTGCCTGTATAAAATGGATACAGACAGTTGTTAATTTTTTCGTAAACCAGCAGACAAAGTGGCATTTAAGTATCGATACCCGTGGTAATTAATATCTAATTAGATATTGAATTTTAGAAATCGATTAGTATCCAAGAATCAATTTTTTTGACAAAGCTACTCCCTGGCTTCAGAGAGAATGATTAGTAACTGGATATGGACATAAGGCAGGACAGAAATAAACAACAACATAACACTCATCATCCCAGGTGAAAAAAAAAGAGTTGAGATTTCACTTTGGTAGCTCAGTGATGGACACTCTCAATAAAGAAGAAAGAAACTTTGAAATCCAGCTGCTGTCAACTGAGCAGCACTTGACTAGTGGTGCATGTGCTGAAGCAGACTGAGAACACATGTGAAAACAACTGTGACAGCAGGGTGAACAACAGCTGTCCAGCTGGCTCTCATCTGCATGAACAAACCTAGTCTAGCAGGACACGACTCCCAGGTTCAAATCTTCTACCTGAGAGAAGACAAGTCTTCTTCAAAAGTCCATTTGGGGTATTTTAATAGTCCATTTCTCTTTTTAATAGTTAATAGTTGAATAGTCTCAGTCAGCCCTGTACTCCACTAAAGCAAAAAAAAAAAAAAGTTATATATAGAAATGCTTGTTTTTGCAAAATCTGAAAATCTTGAAAAGAAACTATAGCGAAAACTGTCAGTCTATCCATCACTGTATAAAAAAACTAAATAATAATAATTTTAAAAAAGGAAAGACATCAACCAGATACTCCAACCCTACTGACCCACTTTCACCATCATAAAATATGAAGGCTTTGTGAGTCAAATCACAACTGAGTATACACACCTACTTTAACTGGGAAATGGGTGTGGTATGGAGGTGGGGAAGCTACATTCTCAGCAACGCAGCATACAAAAAGACTGTGACATTCTTTTTTCTCTTTTAGCCGCAAGAATTTTACAACCACTTAAAAAAAACAACTAAACAAACCTGCTACATCCAAATGTGTTTTATCACCAGTCCTTCCCTCCTACAGCTCTCACACTCTACAACCTGCATTTCTGAGGTATCAACAGACCACATAAAAAAATAAAACAAAAAACAAACAAACAAAAAAAACAACCTTAAAATCCTTTACACCTATTGTGCAAAAAGCTCTACAGAAATGTGCAAGAACGTTTTTTTTATCATTATTATTATTATTATTAGAGAGAAATTTAGAAAAGTTATATACAATGTGAAAAATAATATTTCTATAAATTTTTATCTTTCATTAAGCTATTCTGAAATTAATGAAGGAATTAAAAAATATTTAATCTTGTTTTATCATATTCATTGAATTTATTTCAGCACAGCAAATGAAAAAAAAACAATAATAAAAAAAAAAGAATATCAATCGATTCTTGTATTTGACCTAAAAAGATGTAACATGACGCCAGAGTGACAGACACCTTGCAGTGCAGAAGGAAATCTGAACAAAGCAAACGTCTCCAAATTCATAAAAGGAAACTTTGTAAGGTTATGCATTTATTTAGGAAGGTATTTCCTTAACACAAGGTTGGTGGTCCGTGCTACCGTTCTCTCTTTCTTTGACAGAAACGTTGCATGATGGGAGGGCTTCTTTTCCATCTCTGGCTGGTCAGTACTACAAAACTTGTCACTGCTCCTTTGAGTTATTACAACAGATGTACCAACCGTTTCTGTCACCTGACTCTGTCCGTCTTTGCATTGCTGTGTTGCTCACTGCAGACCGTGTGTGCACACACACGCTGCACAAACAAACATTGACAATCTGAACACATTCAGCTGCAGCAGGACAAACTGTTAAGCTGTTATAAACTAAGACAAGGAGAGGTGGCTGAATTTTGTTCAGCAGATCTACATTTCAGCAGGTGTGTTACTCATGAGAGCTGAAAATTATCAGTCTCTCAGCTTCAGCATACAATTAAAAAAAACACAGATCTCTCAACTAGCTTGCCAAGAAGCATATACTATTAGTCTAATCCTGGGATCAGAGCCACAGTTGTAACAGCGAGGTTCATTAATAGCTCCTCAGCTGACTGCCTTCAAAAGAACACGATTAGCCTGTCCCCGTCTCTCAGTCTACCTGGCAGCTTTCAGTGGGGGTGTCCAACTTAGCTTAGCCATTACTTTGCCTCAGTCCTTAGACTGACTCATAATTCTTGCTACAAAAACTGGATCTCACTTAGCCATGCACCCTTAATGCTATAAAAGGTGGCCTAAAACCATAAGAACACTTAATTATTATTTAACTTTTAAATTTTTATTCAGCATCAACTACAGATTCTCACGTCTGTTTTCTAGATCTCATTATGAAGGCATGATGCTGATTCCTATGTATCAATGAACTCCCATTTACAAGAACATAACAGACTGTAACTGTCCCATTATGAAACAACTTTGCTCAGTTTGTGTGGGAAAGGCCACACCGTAATATATCCCTGAAGACTGAACACTTCTACAAGACACAGCAGTAAAACTAATTAGGTCTTTGTTGAGACTCGATTTTTTACAAGACGTTCATACTTTCCCTTAAGAGATGGGAGGCATCTGCTCCTAAAAGTCAAGCAATCACTCTTCTTTTCCCAAAAGCCAGAAAGTGAGCTCTGCACAAGGTAACTTCCCTCCCTACATCTACATACCCAGATGCCTTCCTCTGGCCTGACAGCTGCCAACCTTAGTGCTGACACATATGAAGACAACAACATTCCAACACATGCACAAACCTTCCTGGAGAGGTCCTCACCACACCTAGAGCATATGCTTTGATGAAGAGTACCTCAAGGAAGAATGCATGGAGGTCAAGCATGTTAAAAGAGAACGGCCCTACAGGGATTAAGCGCATTTCCAACACTAACTCCAAGCAATGATTTGGTTTTTCTTAGAACAATTTCAACCCTGCAAAAGGTTTCCCAATTCCCCAAAAAGCACACAAACCCACAACCTAACTAAGTCCTGAGACTGACTCATCAAAACCACAACCACCAGATATTTATAGAGGAGCATGCAAAAAGAAAAAAACTCTTCAAAACAAAGTATTTCTATTTCATAAGAAAATCCAATAAACTGTTTAATCACAGCTTTAAACTGGCAAAAAGAAACATCAAAGCAAGCCACACATTACAAACAATATACGGTGGATTCATAAAAGCTAAACAGAAACAGGCACAAAAGTACTAATGAATGTAAGGACCACAGGCACAATACGGTGCACAGACATACTAAAATTAACTTAAATATCATAAATATCACAAAATACGTGAAAAGAATATCTGATTTGCTATCGCTTTATTACATTTTAAAATTCGGACTGACTTCACAGTGATCTCAAAGAAGAAAAACAAGAAAATGGATTATAAAGAAACACTTGGAAAGTCTTAAAACTGTTTAAAATGCCACAGCTGGCTCTCTGGAACAACTCTGCTCCATCCTAAATGAATTCTCTAAGCTGCGTGGCACCACAAACGACAGATCATGTCACAGAAATGCCATCATGACCTGAATGTTTAACCAGCCAGCGTGGCGCAGCACTGGGGGCTCACCTGAGAGAGTAAGTATAGCCGGTGTTCTCTGGAGCACACTGTGGAGGTGTATATATGTGCAGCTGGGAAAAATCCATGGTCATTCTTCTTTGTTCAGACTGAAAAAGTTAAGATCCAAGGCACAGAACTCCTTTAGTCACAGCGGACATGTCAGGAGGATAACAAGGAGAAATCTAACTTTTCCAAACAAGAAAAACATACATGTACTGCTTTGTTCAGTCTGTCTCTCGCATGTAAATTGTTTTGAAAATGAGCTCAGGTTTTGTCGATTTTAATCGCGCTGTAAGACCAACATGACAACTGAATCTTCATACGGAAAACAGTAAAACAACACTAAGAAAATTCCCTGCTTCTTCCCCTAAATTTTCCCCTGCACCATTTACTTGCCTAAACACACCACCTGCTACTGCTACGCTGCACAACCATGTCAGAAAGGCCAGGGCAGGACGACCCTAATGAGTGCTACTGGACATTTCTTCTCCTCAGGAACACAACAAATACTGTGGATGAAAGTTGGCCGACCTCTTCCTGCATGCTGGCTGTTGTTGACGGAGGCTTCCGGTCACCGTCAAAGCTGTAATGAATGACTTGTCTCTTCTCCTCTGGTAAGAAAACAGGCTTCAGCTGAGAGAAAAGGCTGGTAGAGACAGCACCGAGAATGACAATCCTCTTTCAGCGTGTATTAAGTAGACTACCCACCAGGAGCTCTAGTCCAACTCTGGCTGCTTCAGTAAGCTTGGTATTATGAAACCGAGTAAAACAGAAGAGGGGTGGGGCAGATCCTGAAGCAATGGGCGGGAAGCAGCTGGCCTAAGGGTTGAACCACGGTGAAACCTGCTTTATGTGAACAGGCTGTTCAAACACTACATTGCTGTGACATACACACAGCAACCAGCCCGCCAACCAAACCTAATGCAGTAAATCATGGTTGTTCTAATGGTTTTAAGGAAGTGTTGATTCAACTTTGTCATTTTAGCAGAATTTAGCTTCAGGCACGTTGTTGGTAAGTATAGTCGGTACATTGCAACAATGAGAATATCCAGTAAAACCAAAACTTCTTGTATGAGTTCAATGCCAACAAAAACAATCCTTCACCATGCCAAATATTAAAACCTTTATATTGTTGTATTTGGGTGTAATTCAAGTTTTATATACTAATAACTGAGTGTACATTAGCAGCATTTAACTCTGCATTCATACGAAGGTTTAAGTTTACTTTTATATAATAACTGCATTCCTGCCATTTGATTACAACTGCCTGGCCAAATCAAGCTTGTAAGAAGCTGCATACCAATCTATCCATGGGACCAACAACCTTAACAGGAAAATCCACCTCTACCTACTACTCTGTTTAATTATCACAATGAATAATAATAAAAAATCAGTAGAGCAATGCAATAAATAATAGCTTATGCTAAAATCCACCACCAACTCATAATCTTAATCAAATCCTTATCCGAGCCCAAAAGAGGGATAAAGGGAAACAAATACCCAAAAGCTAAGGGAACTACTTTAATTCAGCCAGGATTATTTGGGTTTTTTCCCTCCCCTCCCTCCACATGTCAAATCAACTAATGCAGTGAATCACTTTGGACGTGAGTCCTCTGGAATTTAACACCAACCTCCTGCAGGGCAATACTAACTGGGCTGTTAACTATGAGCTCATCCATCGACAGACAGGTTGAACAAAAACAGAACGCATCCTGCTACAGTTAACGTATGCGACACAAAGACAGATTTCCCACAGCACTGTAGTTTACCTCACATCACATCTATTTTGCTGCCTCCTTTACGCAAACCACCTGCGACGAACACGCAGACAGCAGAGTCCTGAGACTGGGCCGCCTACTGTCAAAGCTGCGCTGCAGACTGGTGCCGATTAAACACAGGGAAACATTATTACCTTTATTATAAACAGCAGACAGCCTGGCCTAATAACATGTAAGCCCTGTTACAATCTCATGTTGCTCAGAGCTAAATTTAGAGCTAGATGTATTTAGACGCCGTCACTCATATCGACTTAAGGCTCGAGCAACGACGCACTGACCTGGTCTCCTCATGCATGTTCGCTTAACGCAAACCATATTAAAGCACATAAAAATTAAGGGGCGGTAGTTATTTCCTAAAAGTTGAGTGGATTCACTTAACGAATAATAATCTAAGAGATTAGTGCAAAATTACTCTGAAAAAATAAGGCCGGAGATTGCGTTCGCTGTCAAAACAGTTGTTGGTAAAGGAGAACAGCAAGGACAAAACAACTCCAAATATAACGCAAGTGCTCAATCACAGCTGGAAACTGTCGCTGCTACATGGTGTTATTCATAGCAGAATGTCAACTTGCCCGCGTGGTTCGACTCCATGAATGTTATCATTCCTATAAAAAGCGTAATCCAAAAAGGAACCAGATCTGCGCATTGCATTCACGCTAGATGCGCAAACTTCTGCCTGCATCCCGCCGCACGGATGGCTGAAGATAGATAATTGCTGCGCACCGTTAGATCCCGCGCCGTATTTACTCAAAGAAAAACAGAAAAGTTTGCAAGCAGCTAGTGACCGACACCGCTACTGCACAAGAAGCAGATTTCCAAAATGGCTTCCCGGGCGTAACAAAGCCAGAAGGATCGCTCCCGAGCTGATCCTCCCACTCCAAGGCCCTCTATTGTCGGCCAGGGCGCACAGTTTGAATCTATTGGAGGAAAGCAGCGCTGCATCAACATCTACCACTCTGCTGCTCACTGGACGCGCACTTGTTTCGGTTGATGTTGAACCTCTGGAAGGGGCCTCAAGTCACAGTAATTTATTTTTATTTGCTATTAAGACTAAAGTTGGCGTTCTGTATGTTAAATAGCAAGTTAAAAATAGATTTTCTCTAATTAATAACGTCCCACAAACCTTCTACAACTAAATCTTAGACCTGTGAGAAGCTAAAAAAAAAATACCACGTGTGTAGTCTTCATTCATTAATTCATTCTCTGTACCGCTTTCTCCGTTACGGGTCGCAGGTAAGCTGGAACCTATCCCATCACCCTGGACAGGTCACCAGTCCATCGCAGGGCCAACACAGAAAGAGAAACAACCATCCACACACTCACTAGGGAGATTTTCAGAGTGACCAATAAACCTAGCTTACATGTCTTTGGACCATGGGAGGAAGCCAGAGTACCCCGAGACAACCCACGCATACACAGGGAGAACATACAAACTCCACACAGAAAGCCACCCCCCCCCCAGGTGCGAACCTCCCCCCAGCCGAGGCTCACTGTTGTAGTATTTTAGGTGTTTTAAAATGTGATAACTCTGCCTGCTGCTTTTGTGTGATTATTAGCTTAAGTAAGTAAGTAAGTAGGGGTCACTTTTTTTCGTTTGTATGGACTCTTTTGGTCACACATTTATATTCTACATGTTAAAAAAAGCTGCAGTCTGGCTGAAGCATAAAATTAAAAAATGCAAACAAATGTATATTAATATGCCATAACATTATCACCTAACATTGAACTAGTCCCACAAATATCTTCAAAAGACCAATCAGGGAGTGGCTGAAGAACATCCAAGGGTATGCTGGAGTGTCTCTGGCACTGGGCCGTTAATAAAAGATTCCTTGGTGTGAGATGGGGTGTTTGTGCATTTGGCTTTCTTCCCACAGATGCCATCAAAACCCTTAAGATTGGCATCTAGAAGGTTTGATGGCCGGAGAACATCTAGGTGTCTTTGTCAAATACTTTGAGTGCTTTCTAAGTAGTTTTTTGGGGGCCAACTGCTGTCCTCCTGGGGGATACCTCACTTTACAGGAGTGCTGTTACCATATGGGAGCATTTAGCTAAGTGGCAAGTGAAGAGCTAACATGCAGGTTTTGACAGTAAACACTGAAATAAGGCCAGCGATGTTACTTAGGTTACTTGACCATGGTTTTAATACTGAGGGGTACGGAAACCAAACATTTGATCCTAATGAATAAAAGATATTCCTACAAACAGAGAATGAAAATCAAGTCT
>JBAMHW010000023.1:15008491-15020480 GCA_037177495.1 Rhadinocentrus ornatus
ATATATAGTTTAATGTATGTGTGTGTGGGTGTATAAATTATGCATGTCATCAATGAGTTTATTATTTTGATTGTGTTTATAAGACTTTCAGCTCACAGGTGTTTTTTATTTGACCGCAGGAATGTCTTCTGCTTAAGTCGCAGCTGTAGCATGGTAGGAATATGAGCTCTAATTTCATGTGCAGTGTTTAAAACAGTACAATTAGGGTGTGATATTATGGACTACATTTTATGTTTTAAAAGGAAGCACTCATATACAAACAGAAGAATCCTTGTCCCATTTTACATTTCTGTATAGAATGATCACCTCTTCAGTTTAGTAAATCTGACCACACACAAGGCGAGAGCTGCTCTTTTGACTTCATTCACTGGAAAAGCCAGTACTAAACATGCGGGACACACACACATCCGCACATGCACTTTAACAAATGTTGACGGAGCCGTGGCTATGCCACAACTCTGGGAACACTAACAATGTCCTATTTGCTTGAAGGCTATTCCATCCTCTCCTTCCTTCCTGCATTAGTTCCTTCCCAAACCAACATCTATTCCCTGTCAATCATCATGATCTTAAGTGTTGCTGTGTATGTGATACATTAAACTTTTTTTCATATAAAATCTGATTAAATAGGTGTTTTTAACAACAAAAAAGGATAAATAAACAGACTTTAAAAAAGCTATACTAAACCGATAAAAACAAAACAACTAAAGACTCAAACTAAGTACGTATAATCCAGAAAATCCCATCAGGAAGAAGTTTACTTAAGTCTCGGCTTGGATGGAGGGGTCCCAGGTTTGAGAAGAAGTGTTTCTGTGTCGAGTTCACGTGCATGCATGGGTTCTCTCTGAGTATTTCAACTTTGAACTACAAAGAGTACTGTAGCATGATCAAAAACACTCATAGACTACATAAGAAAAAAGGCTTGAACACTTGGCACGTGGTACAAAGATGATGCAGCACAGGGAGAGAAGAAGAACAAGCTCATTCAAAAAAGGGGAAATACAAATACACAGGCAGTTCTTCAAATGTGAAACACATGAAAATAAAAACATAAAAGTCCTGAAATCAAATAAAACTGAAGTACTATTAATTTAGGATTTCAAATCTTTATTTATGTTATTGAATGAAGTCTTTTTCATTTCAGTTACTTAACTGTGGAAAATGGAAAAGGGGTTCGAATCCCTCTTAACACTACTGCCTAACCATTGTAAGTCACTTTGGATAAAAGCGTCAGCAAAATTATTGTTATGTAATGTGTTTGTATACTTTCAATGCATACAGATAATTAGCATCATTCTTTAGCTTCCATATGTTTACCTGAGTGGGTCTTTTCATGCAGGGTGGAAACATGAGCCAGAATGAAATAAATACTGAGAAAGATGTGCCTGCCTTAGATTCCCTCCCACACCCACTTCTTTCAGGGTTCTAATCAGCTGTCAAGTTTGAACTGTGAGTCCATGTTGCCTTATAAAAACAACATTCCTCTGCTATTAATGGAATGGATTAGCTCTGGATTACTTCAGTAATAAAGTTCAGACACCCTGTATTTGGCAGGACATCAGTACACATTACAAATTACATTACAAGGTAGTGATTTATCCTGTGTATACATATTTTCATCACTTCATACTTAAATTTACAGTCAGTGGAAGTTCACAAAAGAGGAACTGGCTATATTTTTATAGGGGTAGAAATCATAACATCACGTCCTTTAGTTCCTGTATTTTAAAGAGTCAACACTTACCCTGACATCACTGATCTACAGCCACACTACCTGAGCCAGACCTCCCCATTATTATCCTGCCGCTTCTACTTCAAGAGAAGATAGAAAAGGCTTCTCTTTGGCTTTGAATTTTTTATTTTAAAAAAATCTGTCCAGGAGGAATTTTAATTCGTTGCTAAGCCCAAGAGAGTGTGACAGGGAGCAGGTGCAGTGGGATGGAGTTCCCTCCTCCCAGCTATGAAAATAGATAAGACTGTCAGGGGTGCATATATTTTATCCTATTCATATGTTAGAGTATATTTCACCCAGTAAAGCATGCACTTATTTTTCTGTCTGCTCCACTCACTTCCCACATCTGTTACCTTTATAGTCAGTCACACAAAGGAAGTATAGGCGATGGTGTCAACAAGTCACCCAACATCACCCAGAAATCCCTTTAGAAATTCTAGTAGCCACGTTAGCCAACAGTCTGATAGCAAAGTGCCCTGTTGGGATAGTAAGCTCTGTGGTGGTTGGTCATTAAAAGCTTTATATGTAAGGAGATTTTGAATCATGCTGTGGACTGTACAGGAAGACAATGAAGAGAACCTTAAACTGTAAAATGTAAGTTTTCTTGCTAGTTTCTGTTAGTACTCTCACTGCAGTATTTTGGATCATCTAGAGCAGTGGTTCCCAACCTGGGGTCCCTGGAGCCCCCGGGGGTTCCATCAAAGAGCCTTTGACTGTTCAGAGCTAGTGTGACTCAAATGAAGACCATGTCCACACAAAGACTAGTTGAGATGTATTCGTATTCTTTTCATTCGGGTGTTTCTTGTGTCATTTATAGTGAGAAGCAGATGATGGAAGCATAAAACCAAGCATGGTTTCAATATGGAGCAGGCAGGGGCTCTTTCTGGACTGTGTACAAGAAAATGTTAATGAAATGGAAGTACAATTGTCCATGCTAGAAGTATCATAAATAAAGACTCGTCTATCTTTCTCTATCCATATCGCTTTCCTTTCTACCAGAACTGTCACTCCCAGCCAACTCCCCCATGAGTCTTAAAATGGCTTTTTCCTAAAAATCGGTGAAAAAGAAAAAAACTAGTTTAATTCAAGTTACATGTCTACTAATAAGGATGAAGGTCTTCACCACGCAGCTTCACTTCTCCCACTAAAAAACTTTTACTGAACTTGTTTAATGGTTTTATTAATTTTCTCATTTGACCTGTGGATAGAGGGAAAGAATGCCAATTTAGAGAGGGGGATGGACAAGGAACAGAGTGATTTTCCTCATGAAAAGTCTGAATGTGGTGCATCAAAATAGGCAAATTCAAAAAAGGTTAAAAGAAAACATTGGCAGAGTACTTCAGCAAGTTTTCACAACCTGACCTTTTCTCTGTTCCTTTCCAATTCCTTTACTTCTGCCATTAACACAGAAAACAAATCCCAAATTATTGAGAGTGGGAAACATAAACAAAAGAATATGGAACTTTATTGCTGAACGAACACACAAAAGACAAAGTGTCAACTTGAGCCCTCTCAGAGAAATCCTTGTTTTGTTGGCAAGACTGTTTTTGTATTAATTTGTATTTATTTAAAACTTTCCAGTGGACCTGCTACATGTTTAAGGAAAATATTTAATTTTGCTGTGAACTATTAAGGGTGAAAGGTGTAAAAGCCAGGAAGACCCAGCCCGAATGTTCGCTCTCTATTTCACACAAAATATTTACAGACAAAATGGAAAGACTTACTAAGACGCATGCAGCTACTCATACATCTGCTTCTATTCATTTGTCTGAGTTTATTTCCTGTTTATGCAAATTATAGTAGCATCCTGTCTTCTGATAAATTGGCTATTATCTATAAAGAGCTGCTAGACAGCATTAATCAATGTGTGGAGCATTTAATCTGCAGATGAAAACATTTGGAATATTCCGAAACTGACCCTCTATGACCTACAGATGGCGCAAGATAACTAGTCATAAAACAATCAGTCTTATACCCCTTATGATTCTGTGTTGTAGCACATGGCACAACACAAAATGTGTGATTCCTAAGTTCTCTCATGTGTGTCTGTTTGCAGCGAAATTAGTTGTTCACATTTTAGATACTGTGAGTAGAGTTGATTCAGAGAGGAACATCCTGTAGCTTTTCATCCAAGCTCATAGACTTACTGAGCTCAAGCTCACACCTCTGTTTGGATATAAATAAAAATGTGTGTTTGTAAGTAGAAAACAATCCAAAGGTTTGAGCTAAAACAATAGATGGAGTTAATGCTCTTGTAATATCCAAGTTTTCTGTAGTCTCTGTCATAGTAAGTTGAACATATTTGGGTTGTAAACTCAAGGTCAGACTAAAAGCCTAAAATATCACGTGAGAATTAGTTTTTTATAGAACAACACATGGGCTACTAATTAATTAGGACTAGTAATTGCTTGTTCTTGAATGCAGTCAGACTCTTTGATCTTTTAGTAGAATATACTGCAGAAGATCGTGTATAAGTTTCTGTAGAGAGAAGATTGTGTGCAAGTCTTCAGTGACTGCCAAATGATTTCTATCTACCCAGTGTAAACATATAAAAGCTATATGTGACTGTGGGAGCCCCTTTCTGACTATTTGACTGTAGAGCAGCAGTGTTAGTGGAGGCCTGACTGGCTACACTGGGATCCTCCTCCACAAACAGAAGGCAACCACAAGGAAGAGCAAGTGACTGATTCCGTTTAAATGCTTCCCTTTGCTGCAGGAGTCTGGGTAAGACAGGAGGTGTTTGGGGAGCTGACTGGAAAACTAAACATGATGGTGCCAGAGGAAGTCATGGATAAGTTAAGGCATGGAGTGTCAGAGGTAGGAGGCTGGTGCACTCTTCAACAGTTGCACCCACGTAGAAATTTGTCACCCTCCCCTATTCTAGATTTCACCCTCAACATCCTGAAAGTGCACCAGAACGCCCACGAGGACAGTATCAGTATTTGTTGTACTAGTGGAGGACTCCCTCCCTGTTGTTGTGTGGGTGAGCAACCTCCCTGTACCTGCTCGCCTTACTGCCTGTTCACCCCAGGCTGTGCTATCTTTAAACCTTGATGGATATTGGCTTACAAGTGAAACATGAGGAGACAGGTGAGAATGCTGCACAGAAATACTGACCTACACCATGTCAAAATTTTTGGCAGGAAGAAATACCAAGATTGTCTCCTTCCCCCTCATTTTTCACTACCTAGAAGGTTTTAATGTACTTTTATGAGGAAAAATACAATTGCAGCCTTTTCCTTGATATCTTTAATTAACAATAAATTAATTTCAACCTGATAAATATTTTATGATTATTTTTCTTTACTGGATTTTTTAGCTTATTTTGTACTACACTAACTTTGACTTCTTATTGGCTCTTATAGGCCCAGGCTGCAGCTGTCTTTGCCTTTAAGAGACCTGAACATTTGGCAAGAGACATAGAAGAGGAAGGGAAAACATGCAATAAATGCCACAAGCCAGAGTCAGAATAGGGACATCACAATTTCAAGCTTTTTGACTGCTGGCCAGTCATGATGTCCTAAAGCAAGACTCTTGATGTCCCAAAGGCCTCCCATCCCTGTCAGAAAAAGGAGCTCTCATCAAGTGTGTGTTTGTGGGTGGGATGCACCTGAGTCATAAAGCTTTACTCTGTAACTACCAGTCCTTAAGCTGATGGGCCATTAGATTGGCTTACTGACCCAACTTCACCACCTTAAGGATCATAAATAACAGGGCTGAAAGGAGCAATTGTAGAAGAAAGGGAGAAGGAGGAGGGGGACACAGCAGGATTGTCATCAAAGTACAGCATGTATTTAGTTTACACAACCCATGTCCTCATGGCTTAAGGGTGTGCATATCTCATACAATGCGAAATAAATGGAACTTTTACATGTAGTATAAGGTTAAAAACCATTATGTGGTCTAGTTGTTTCCAAGTAAATCATGAATGTGCTGCAGCTCATGAAACTCGAACAGAATCATGTGCCTGTTGGACAGATAACACCTAAATCAAAGGCTTTAGAATCTGCATTGCTCTCCTGTAGAGGGGTTAAATGCCAAATCTACAAGTCCCCTCAGGCTTTCATTCAAAATCCTGAGTCTATTGAACTTTATGCAAGCTTTAATTCTTTGCTGCCAACGAATATTTCTTTGAGAAAAAGCTGAACGACAAAAGGAGCTTGCCACTGAAGGGGAACTATGTACACAAGAGCACATTGCTGCAAGAGCAGAGGCAACAAAATGTCTCTTCCCTGGACGGTTCCCAAGAGGGAAATGCACACAGATATCATGTTTCTTCTTGTAGGTTGTAACACAAGTACCTTGAGGTGTCTTAACCTGTTTCCCCTCCTCTCTCTATGAAAGTTGTCAAAGTTCAAAGAGGTCAGTTTTATGAAGAAGAAACACACCTAATACCTGGACCTGATTAGGATGTCAATTTGTTTTCTTAAAATAAAAAAATCTATTTAGAGTTCTTGCCAGAATAAGTTTAAGGGGTTTGTAATTTTCTATCTGTCCATTGATGTCCTCTTCTGTGTGTCATCTTTCATATCGGGCTGTCACTGGCGTCCTGTGGGGTCGAGTGTTGGGTCATGTCAGTGTGGTGCCAAGTGTCCTGGTGTCTCCATTGCTGTGAAATTACACTTACACACGTGCCTGCACAAGGAATTTACACATGCAAACAAGTGGCCCACACACAAATACCAGTGGAACCGTTATATATGCAACATGCTTAATGTAGATACGTGAACGAATGGGTACATGCTTACACAGACTGTAGACCCCATTATAACTCTTGTCTCTTTGACAGGTGTGTCTATGTGGAGACTGAAAAGTGATTTATTTTTATTCTAAACAAATAATTTTAAAAAATGACTTTAGCTAAAAGTAACCCATGAGTCAAAATTTCTAGTCTTTTTTTTTTTTTTTTTGGTTTGTCTGTTTCTTTGTTTGTTTGTTTTTTATTTTAAGATTAGTTTTCTCATTTTATCTTCTGCCTTACTACAGTCAGTCCTTGGGGAAACTGGGCTGTCTAATGTAAAAGGAGGAAGGTGGGGGGTGAAATTGAAAAAGTTACAGTGAGAGTACAGAACACTTGCTCTTAACGTAAAGCTCAGAGGAAAAGAGTAAAGCCTCTGAGGACAAGGTACTTTATCTCCCCCTCACTGTCTATATCTTTCACCCTGTCCCTCCTCTCTCCTCTGCTCTTTGATTTTTCCTCTTTCTTCTGTTTGCTGAAAGAGCTGACTGTGCTGTGTCTGTAAGTGCTCCAAGTGAGCTTGTCTGTTATGCATTGTTCCCCTCTTCCTCAATACAATGCTTGAAAAGCATTGTAATAACAATGTCTGGGGCCAGAGTAAGACGCTCAGCTCTCCGTTTCATCTCTAAGTCTCTCTGTTCTTGCATCTCCACATGATTCTGATGCTTTCTGCAGATCTTCTACAGGTGTGGGCCTTTTGAAATCCTTTGAGACAAATTGCACATTCATGTTTGCTCATGTCACAGAATGCAACGTGAGGCCTGGTTTGGTGGTATGGTCAGGTAACCCCATGTTTTATTTTTGTACTGCTGTGTTTTATTCTGTGGACTTGGATGGTTGCCTGATTAAGAACTCTGAACAATGGCTGGCGTTGCTGATGGGGAACCACCTGAGCCTAATTGCATGTGATTGCAAACACTGGTTGTCACTCCCATAAAAATGAAACCAGATTCCAGACCGAGGGGCAGCACTGACGAGAACGAGAGGACACAGAGGCCGACGGCGTGGGAGAATCGTGGCCGCCCCGTCCGCTATGGCTGTTGTCTCTCGGGCTCGCTCCCGATCATCCCCTGGATGCAGTGACGTTGCACATCTGGAGTTCCGTTGGATCAAGGGACGTGATTGTGCCTCGCTGGATGTGGGCGTGGTCTCTCGACATGAGTGGCGTGTACTTGATCCTAATCTTTTTCCTGTATTGTGAGTGGTATCTGGCCTAGCGACAGCGGAGCAGCGGTGGCGGCACGGTGGAATCGAAGGGCTCTCTACTGGTAACGGGAAGGGAAGTAACTGAACTAGGGAGCCAGGCTTGCTTGGACTATGTCCGGTTACAGTAATGGGCTGGTATTCATTCTATTCCCTCTCCCCTGACAGCAGCAGCGGTGGCGTGCAAGCCCGGGCACTGGGATTGTGGATCGGACTGCGGTATGAAGGGCGCGGAAAGCCCGCAACTCGAAGTGACATCTGACTGCAGTGGGAAGAGGCCTGCAGGAGCGTCTCTCTGGTGAAAACCGGTGGCCCAAGGAAAGCCCCGAGTTCGGATTGGACTGGACCGGATTTTTTACATTTTAACCTTGACTTTTATTTCCCTTAGGTTTTTATGCACTTTCAATTAAATGTCATTCCTTCTCATTAATAACTGTTGTGCTTTTTATTCAATCTCGCCCGCTCATCATTGTGCTGGTGTGGCCCGGGAATCTCATTCAAACCTGAGGTGGTGGTGGTCTGCAGTATTTCTTCTGTTTTTCATCCCACCACGGGACACCCCCAAAGGCTGGGGTGTGTGTGGAAATGCTGCCGAAGAAATGAGATGGGAAGCCATGTCAAATAAAGCCAGCTGTGTGTTTTCCATTTGTCATTAAAACCTGAAAACGTCTTTCTTAACCATTAAGTGACTGTTTATAACTGAGAAAATGAAACCTGAAAGCACATACAGAGTTTCAAACATTCCTACAACTTTAACCTCTCTGGCATAAGGAGAAGACAATCGTATGCACACTATGCGGCTTTGAGACAGGATTACCAGGCTCTGACCTGCTGACCGTGAGGAGGTCATGTGTGAGGCGCAAGCTTCAGCCGCTTGCCCCACCAACACCAGAATGTCTCTCGGGAATCCAACAAGCACCACTCTGCCTGACCATGCAGCACAACCATAGAAAACTACTGTGCTCTCTGTAAAGGTGCCAGGATATTATTTAGTACATAGATTAAGAAAATTATTTAATGAATTAATCTGCATTAATTTGATCATTTTGAAAGGACCATGATTTTTGGTCCCAGAATGTTTCTGTTTGTATTCTGTTTAAAATCTGTGCAAAACTGACTAACCACATTTAAGTAGAAATAAATTGCACAAACATTACGTGGTAAGCAAGGAATACATCTGCACAGTTTATTTTATCTATAGCAGTGGTTCTCAACTGCTCTGCCTTTGAGACCCACCATCACCCCTTAATTACAACGTGTTATCCAAACTGAGGAAATTTAAAAAATTTTCAAGTTTATTTAATGAAACGATGGTTCAGTATAAAAGATTGTGCAGAATTAACTACTAACATGCAACAACATTAAATTAAAGGTGCAAAGCATCTGAGATTCATCATTAAATACACAGGAAACACTGTACTAGTAAAACGATTCAGTGACCTGATCAAACTTTAAACATAAGGCTGCCATAACAATGAAAATATATGTGTAACAGCCATTTTTACAGACTGTGTTAAAATAAAGGTGTGTTCCTGCAAAAGGCATGATAATAAAATCACAACTGAGAAGTAAACAAAAATTGTTCTTAGTCTGTCTTTAAATGTTAAATAAAATCAAATGATCTGAGAATAGTAAATGAATCTATGATTTTAATTTAAAAAAAAGTGCAATTCAGAAAGATTCAAATATACAAAGTTAAGTTTCCTTCTGATTGACTTATTAGTAGATACTAAGAAATACTGTCCTTTTAAGAAAATAGTTGGGACAGTAGTAGAAAGAAGCATTCACTTCAACCTGCAATGTAACACAATGACGTCATAGACTGGAGTTTGGAGGATTTAATGGGAGAACTGAGGATGAGTTTTGTGCTCCTGATAACACTGAAAATGGATCTGCAACCCATTTTTGAGTCAGGACCCACCAGTTTAGAATCCCTGATTTAGAGCATTAAGTATACATTTTACAACACTGTTTGTGTCAAAGCCGCTGCAGCTGTCTGCAGTGTTCGTCTCCTCAATAACTTGAGCTCAAACAAAGGTTAAAAGAATAGGAGATTTATTTAAAGTTCACTATGGAGTCAGGTGACCTCATATATAAAGTTGGTTAAATTTATATTCCTCATGAAGGCAGTGGTTACACATAGCTCCCCCAGCCTCAATGTTACTTATGAAAGTATAGCCCTCGTTATCCCACTACCGTTTTACCATTAGAACCACAAAATTCCCCCTTCTTTGCACGTGTGTGCATGCAAGGATATGCATTTAGCATGCACTGCCATGTATGCAAGTTAATATGCACTTGTGTGTGTTTGACATAATTTTGTATGTATATCTCTAACTGTGTTTCTGCAGCAGCTCATGCTGGCCGCAATCACTTTTGATGGATATCTACTCTGGCTTTGGACAGCTGTATATTTTCCAGTGGGTGACTCATGGGGCTTCTGACGGATGCCTGTACCAATTTACTGCTACTGCCACGGCCGCTGCTCCTGTTCTCCACCCCAAGTGTGTGTGTGTGCGTGTGTGTGTGAGTCAATGAATAAGTGTCCTGTGCATTGACTGGTTGTGGTTGTAGTTTCCAAATTCTGCATATGAACTTTCCACTTCTCTTTTGAGCAGCACATGAGGAGAGTTAAACGGGGGTGACAGCTACAGTTCTTTAATGAAACACTACATTCGGCTTAATCTGGTGGTGACTCTCTTTTTTTTGCTCTCTTTGACTGAAATATAATAGTCACCTAATTATTTATCTTCAAAAAAGTAAAAATGAACTGAAAAGTGTGTCATCTTTTTACACACCACATGGTATTGACAAAAGTACAAGTACAAAGGTTTCATAATTGTCAGAGCTGATCTAAGCAAACAAATGTATGGTAACATACAACATCTACTATCATAATATACAATGCCATGGCTTTGTAGATACAATAGTTCTTGTATCTACAAAGGGGGGGACTACCTAATTTTTTATTATACTTATTGGCCCATGTCTTGTGCCTGAACCTTACAATAAAACTAAGAGGAATCACTTTATATCTATAATTTGTGGTCATTGTTGGCATCAAATACACATAAGCTAAGGAAATTCCCTTTCATTGCAGGTAAAAAGCATACCTTTTGAAGCATAACTAACTACAACACTGTAAAATGATCTCGTGTCTTTGAGTTAAAATAGTTCTCAGGCTAGAATGACTTATTTTAACCTTATTGCCTTTGCAGGCTCCATTCTTATTTAATCATTTATACTGTGACTAAGAAAAGCATGTGCAGCTTCATCTACTCAAGTAAGAAAGAAGACATACCTCATGTCCCTAAAGAAGAGATGGCTGTAATGCATCAACTTTTTTCAAGATTGCATTACTAATCGCTGACAGCTACAAACCAGAAACTTGCGCAAACATGTGTCCTGCCAGAAGGATGTCACATCTGGGAATCCTTCCGATATTACAGAAATACAGCTCACTCTTATCCCAGGACATTCATACATCTACATCTCTCATTTTCAATGAAATAGCAAGATGAGAAGATTTAAAATCGTCTGACTTTGATGCATGTGTGAATGACCCGACCACCTAGATGGGGCGTCCCTGTTAAATCTCTCCAGACCAGAGATGCCAAATTTCATTTAGCAGTTACTGCTAAGCCAGACATAAAGCCTTTTATCAGGGATCATCCCTGGGTGGAAGTACTTAATTCTGTTCTCTCTGTTTTAGTAACTCACATCCTCATCTGTAAGCAGAAGAGCCTAACTCATCGCTGAGACTTCTGTTTTCATTGTGGGCTATCCTGGGCTGAGGTTACACAGTGCACCATGTGACTACAACCAAATTTAGCTTCCCACAGTATGCCTGAGTTAAATCATCTGTGTTTATTATGCAAATAATAAATATTCATTAATGGTTTGTCCATGGTTCCTCAGATTCTTCCTCATTATTTTGTGTCAGTTCAGTAATCTGTACAGGGTTTTTATCCTTCTGGACTTCTAGAAATAATCCTTAACTAATATTGACATGTACTAAAGATGTTCACCTGCGGTGAAAGAGTTAGCCCAGAGGACTGTGAAGAGGGTCATGGAGCCAAGGCCAGACCACAAGGTTGCACAGAGAAGAGAAGGTGGTCAGTGGAACAACGGTGCATCAAAGACACCAAGAAGAACCACCTACCTCATCTCCGCCCCTCTCCCCCTCTCAAGCTCGATTCTATTTTCAGAAAGACTAACATGAGAGCAAGCAGCACAGCCTCCATTATTGTTGTCATCATTTCCAAACAGCAAGTTTCCAGGGAAAAACTCATTCAGGGATTTGTCTATATGATGTA
>JBAMHW010000023.1:15053856-15090757 GCA_037177495.1 Rhadinocentrus ornatus
AGATAGATAGATAGATAGATAGATAGATAGATAGATAGATAGATAGATAGATAGATAGATAGATAGATAGATAGACTGATTGATATTCATTTCGAACAAAAAGTAACACAAATTATTCAGAGTAAAGAAAATAAAAATAACAGTTGCTCTGGAGTTCGAAAAGGAGCAGGATGAAGTATAAAAAACTTATTTATTCCTGCCCCACAATCCCCTTTTAGTCTGTATATAAAAACAAAGAGGATGTTATTTCTTTGACTTTTCATGTGATCTGTGATCACAGTAAACATTTCCTTGCCTTAACAGTCTCAGCCAGTCATTACACATCTTTTTTACGTTCCTTTGGAATATTATAATTCCATTATAGGGGAAAAAAAAGAAACAAAAGAACAGAACATGCAGTTTCCACAATTCTGATTCAGATAAACCTCTTACTTGTATGGTGGGGTCTCAAAAGACCAAGGTGGAAAAACGCTTGGAGTCTCAAAATGTCCACAAATGAATGAGTTGCATTATATTGGCTATGTCTGCCTACCCTGGATGGTCTATGATGGTAACTACTTAAGTCACGGGTGTGGTGTCCTTAGATTCACAGATCTACCCCGTGCACATCACTCAGCAAAAACCCAAGGCTAACATAGCCGAGTGACAATTGAAAGCTTCAAATCAGCAGCACATAAATCAGTGGCTGTCATCTAAGCGGTTAAATCCACTTTTTTGTTTATAATCTTTGGTTACAACTTTACCACTAAAAAAACACTAACAAAAGCTACAACTAAAAACTATGCATATGTTTTCTTTCTGCTGCTTGCCGTCCGGCCTTTTATTGGTGTGTGTGTGGGGGGGGGGGGGGGGGGGTGATTCTTCAAAAAATTACTTCAAAGAAATGCAAGCTGCTTTTAAGTGAATGTTTCAGGAAGTCCACAGCCAGTAGACAGTTGTTCAGGAAGGTTTTTCAATACAAGAGATCATGAGATTATCAGGGGGGGTTGTTCACTCACACGGTAGTTCAGCAGAATTTCTGCATATTCACAGCTGTTTGAAATTGTGTCAAATTTGGAATTTTACTTTGTAGAGATGTAAAAGCTTTAAAAAAAAGGGGGGGGGGGGGATACTGGACTTAAATATCTTTCTGTTCAGGGCAAATATGTGTGTGTTCATCCACACTTTATAGTCCAGGTATGTCTACCACCTGCCAGCTAGCATTATCAGTGTGAGGTATGTTGTGATGCTCTCATCATACCCTCATCAGACATGTGGGAGAGTGGAAGCTCTTCAGCCTATCCCACAAACTGAATTTACACTGCATGAACACACACCAAGTACCGGAATCTAAGATTAATGTTCCTCAAGACATTTTTCCTCCTTCCTGTCAACAAAGGTGTGTGTGAGTTTGTGTGTGTGTGTGCCTGCCTAGTCTACTGACAAGAGTGCTCCTTTAAAGATAAGGGGTGGTTGGATGCATATGTGTGTGTTTGCACAGTGAGACCTTAAAACCAGGTGGTCTCATTAAACTGTTGAATTATGGGACACAAAGTGCTAAAAGACCTCAGACTCCGTTCAACACACACATCAGCTGATTTGTGTTTTAATTAAGCTTGATAATGGCTGCCAATCTTTTTTGGTTAAAAACAATCAAGTCAAGAACATCCTGAACATTATTATCCTGATAAAGACAAGCATCTCTTAGATGAAAAAGAGGCTAATTTCAGTAGAGTCCATTATTCCTCTGGTGATGGTTGGATCAAAGTAAACACTGATAATGGTTACACCACAGTTAATAATACTGCTGGCCCAAGAATGTTGGCCAGGCTGGCTACTCCCGACCTCACACATATAATTGCACAGACAGAGAGTCCTCATTCCTCAGTAGCAGTGACACATTCCAAGCTTTCTTCTTGTCTTCCCACAAACCAAACACCACTCACTCCTTTTTCTAATTGTAGACTTTTGATTTATATGATGTGTAAATGGAAACTGGCTTCCTTTGCTGCGCTCCCATCGGAAAACATGCATGCTCATACTCTCAACCTCTCTCACAAGCGCCCATACAGTAGAGGCACTTCTCTCTTTGTAATTACAACACATATACAAACTTCCTTTCCCATTAGAAGCTGACTTATCACCCTCCAGAGACCTCTACACACTCAGTAGTTCCTGTGCAACGCCCTCCTTCACTCCCTTTTGATTCTTCCCTCCCTTCGTATAATAAGACCTGAAAGAAGCCTTGCCAGGTTTACTTTAGTTAGATAGGACTTAGAGAAAAAGTAGTTGTGGGCTTATAGATCAGACCGAGAGAATTTCCAGTCATTCTCTAAACCTCTACGCAGATACTGGCAGTGAGTTAAGAGTGATAGATTTGACAGAGAGGAAGTGAAAACTAACTCCATTAACTTACCAGTAAGCCATGTGTTCACATGCTTAGATGTATTAGTGCAGTTCTGCGGTGTGTGATTGTCAATTTCATCAAAGGTGACAGAGGTTTGTCTCATGCATGTGATTAGTTGTCTTTTGCTTCAGTCAAAACTGGATGTACTTCTTAGGGTGAGCTTTGATGTTTAAGTGTGAATGTAAGAAGGGTACTGTGTCAGCAGGTTCCCACTGAGGCACAGAGGAAGCTACGGTCCATCTCCGGTTTATCAGTAGCATCAGCTAGCCCCCTCCACCTCTGGGATTCAGAGAGCAACGATCCAGTTTCTGGTTGCTGTTATTTTAGGGCTGCTCAAGGTCTCATCTATTGCTGTGACCCAGAAAAGCTATAGGTGATGGGACTCTGACAAAGAATTCCTACAAAGGAAAAAAAATAAAAATAAATTAACAGAGCAAGAAGGACATAAGAAGGCAAGGCGTTGGTAATGAAGTGAATATCACCTCATAACTTTTTTGTTGCAATTCTTCAGTGACTTATATTAGGGGTTTAGACCCATGTTGTTTAGTCCTTTACCAGGTGTGCATGTTTTCCTGCTTAGACATCTGTCTTTATTACTTAAAGTATCAAAAGAGAGAAACTTAACCTTAAAGGTCCCATATTGTACATTTTTTCAACAATTTCATGTGAGTGTCAGAGGTCCAACAACATTGTTTTCAACGTGTATTTCCCCAAATTCAGCCTTGGTCCTTAATTTCAGCCATTCCAAATGTGGCTTTTGTGCGCTCTACTGAAAACGAGTCGTTTCTGTGTCTGAACCGTTAAACGTTAATGAGTGGTGCCTGTTCATGCCCCCTCTGGAAGAGGATCTAGCTTTCTGACAAGCTCGCTGACAAGCTCCACACAAGTCTGCTAATGATCCATTAATGTGAATCAGGTTTGTTGTAGCACACAGTGGGACTACATCTTGTATAGACTATGTAACCTGAAGGAGATCAGTGACTGCAAAGTAGTGGTAGGTGAGAGTGTAGCCAGACAATATAGGATAGTGGTGTGTAGGATGAATCTGGTGGTGAGGAAGATGAAGAAGACAAAGACAGAACAGAGGACAAAGTGGTGGAAGCTGAAAAAGGAAGAGTGTTGTGTGGCTTTTAGAGAACAGGCTCTGGGTGGTCAAGAGGTGCTTCCAGATGACTGGACAACTACAGCTAATGTGATCAGGGAGACAGGTAGGAGAGAACTGGGTTTGTTTTCTGGAAAGAATGTAGATAAGGAGACCTGGTGGTGGAAGCGGTTCGCTAAGAAGAAGTGGGACACTGAGAGGACTGAAGAGAGTGGACTGGAGTACAGGGAGATTCAGCATAAGGTAGAGGTGGCAAAGGCCAAACAAAGAGCTTACAATGACTTGTATGCTAGGTTGGACAGTAAGGAGGGAGAGAATGAGTTGTACAGTTTGGCAAGGCAGAGAGATTGGGATGAGAAGGATGTGCAGCAAGTAAGGGTGATAAAGGATAGAGTTGGAAATGTACTGACAGATACTGGAAGTGTGATAGGAAGATGGAAAGAGTACTTTGAAGACTTGATGAACAAGAAAAATGAGAGAGAACAAAGAGCAGAAGAGGTAAGTGTCGTGGACCAAGAAGTAGAAAAGATTAGTAAGGATGAAGTTAGGAGGACACTGAAGAGGATGAAGACTGGAAAGGCAGTTGGCCCTGATGATACACCTGTGGAGGTATGGAGGTGTCTAGGGGAGGTAGCTGTAGAGTTTCTGACTAGGTTGTTCAACAAGGTCTTAGAGAGTGAGAAGATTCCCGAGGAATGGAGGAGAAGTGTGATGGTGCCAATTTATAAAAACAAGGGAGATTTGCAGAGTTGTGGCAACTACAGAGGAATAAAGTTGATGAGCCATACAATGAAGCTATGGGAAAGAGTAGTGGAAGCTAGACTGAGGACAGAAGTGAGCATTGAGCAGTGAGCAGTTTAATGCCAAGAAAGAGTACTGCAGATGCAATATTTGCTTTGAGATTGTTGATTGTGTTTTTGTAGATTTGGAGAAAGCATGTGACAGGGTGCCGAGAGAAGAACTGTGGTACTGTATGAGAAAGTCTGGAGTGGCAGAGAAGTATGTTAGAGTGATACAGGACATGTATTAGAGCTGTAAGACAGCGGTGAAGTGTGCTGTAGGTACGACAGAGAAGTTCAGGGTGGAGGTGGGACTGCATCAAGGGTCAGCTCTGAGCCCCTTCTTGTTTGCTTTGGTGATGGACAGACTGACAGATGAGGTTAGACAGGAACCTCCATGGACTATGATGTTTGCAGATGACATTGTGATCTGTGGTGAGAGCAGGGAGCAGGTGGAGAAATCCCCTGGAAGGGAGAGGAATGAAGGTTAGCCGAAGCAAGACTCAATACATGTGTGTGAATAAGAGGGAACCAAGTGGAACAGTGAAGTTACAGGGAGTAGAGATTAAAAAGGTGGATGATTTTAAGCACTTAGGATCCACAGTTCAGAGCAATGGAGAGTGTGGAAAAGAGGTGAAGAAGCGCGTACAAGCAGGTTAGAACGGGTGGAGGAAAGTGTCAGGTGTGATGTGTGATAAAAGAGTATCAGCTAGAATAAAAGGAAAGGTGTACAAGACAGTAGTGAGGCCAGCGATGTTGTATGGTACAGTAGCACTAAAGAAAAGACAGCAGGCAGAGCTTGAGGTTGCAGAGACTAAAATGTTGAGGTTCTCTTTAGGAGTGACGCGGATGGATAGGATCATGAATGAATGCATCAGAGGGACAGCACGTGTTAGATGTTTTGGAGAAAAAGTCAGAGAAATCAGACTGAGATGGTTTGGACATGTACTGAGGAGGGACAGGGAATATATTGGTAGAAGGATGCTAAGGTTGGAATAGCCAGGCAGGAGGCCTAGAGGAAGACCAAAGAGGAGAATTATGGATGTTGTGGGGGAAGACATGAAGGTAGTTGGTGTGAGAGATGATGATGCAGAGGATAGGGATAAAGGGAAAAGCCGAAAGGTAAAGAAGAAGAAGGTTTGTTGTAGCAGGGAGACATCTAAGACCTGTGGGATAGTGGGCCTTGAGGAACAGGGTTGAACAAGGTCTGACATAATGGAAAGACAAAGCTATACTGAACATTTATTAGTATATAGCTCTGTTGTGTCTCCATCCTTGTTCATTTTCTATACCTACTCAATCCAATTCAAGGTTGTAAGGGAGCTGGAGCCTATCCCAGCAACCACAGGTTGAGAGAAAAGGTCAGCTGAGCCCAGGCGTGTCCAGATCCAGTCCCCAAGGGCTGTAATCCTGCAGATTTTATATGTTTCCCTGCTCCTACACAACTGATTCAAATTAAATCGCTCTCCTCAAGTGCCTGTTGTCAAGTTCTGTCCAAGCATGTTAATTCAGCTGTACTTCAGGAGGAAACATCCATACACTCTGGACACCCCTGGCCTAGACAGTACATTACAGCAAAAACACAGAGACATGCAACCATGCACACTTACTGCTAGGGAATCACTGATTTTACTTTTATTTTATTTATTTGTTTTTTTACTGTGGGAAGACGTCAAGGTACCCGGAGAGAACTCATGCATGCAGCTTAGCTTCAAATCAGCATCTCTCTTGCTGTAAGACGATAGTGATAAGCACTACAACATTGTGCATCCAATATCTCCTGTACTGCCGGTCACCTATCAATGTACACAGTGAGTTCAATTGTTCATGAATGAGATAAAGGTTTCTGAGAGACTGCCACCCAGGGGTGAAAACAGTACCAGAACTCAAAAGTGCAATCATGCTCTATTACATCAACTGTCCTTGTACTAAAGCAGCCCCTGCTGCCCCTAATCCAGTGTTTACATTCAATGCTGGGCAGTTATGATAGCCATGAGACCTTGGACCACACCATGGCGCAATACACCTTCCTCCCTCACCACCACCTTCCACCGCTAACCCAAAGATGTTTTCACAGAAGCCAAATACCTTAAATACATAATTAGCAGGGTCATTTGTGCAAAGGGGGCCCCCAGTGAGGGCATGAGCTGGTCGGTGTAAGTTTGTGGGGGGCAGAGGGGGGATAAGGAGTGAAGCTGGGGGAGGATATGAAGATGTGAGAGAACAGTGGACAACAAAGACGTGCATTCATGGCTGTGGCCCCGGACAAACTTGGCTGCCGACATCTTCAAAGGCCACCTCTGCCTTTCCTCAAAACCCAGAGCTCACAGGTTGAGGGAAAGAGGAGAAACATAACAGGGTAACTTGGAGGGGAAAAGGAAGATGGGGAGGGAGGAGTGTAATGTTAAAAGATTTGTAATCTGGGATGGAAACAGTCAAGACTATTTCTGAGGAGGGTTTATTTTTCTGTTGAACCAGGTTTTATAAGTTATTCATCAAATTACTTATAAGGAACACATTTATCCAAAGCGTTTGATTTGAGAAGTAGAATACATTTACAATAAACAGAAATGGAGGGAGAATATTAAAGCTTGGTAATTCATCCAACACTTTTCACCACTGGCAACATCCTCATATGACCTGCGAACCCTGAACTTCGATCCTTTGTGTAAGTAAAATCACAGTTTGTTCTCTGCAAAAGCGGCGGTCCATGTTTCACACACGGAAACTTTATTTATATTGTTACACCACACAAATAGTCACACATTTGCTGGCTTTTAAATGCACACACATGCACACACACACTCATAAATATAAAGCCCATTCAGCAGCCCTCTTCACACCTTACCTGCCCCCTTGTGCCCCTCTGGCATTGTTTATAGAAGCATGTCCACTTAAGTGCTGACCTGTCTGGCCTTTGTTGCTGTGGTGCCGATTACCCACATCCTGAGTCCACTCAGTTCCCTCTTTTCTTCATTTTTCCCCTTCTGTCTCAATCCTTTTGCACTCTCATTCCCCAGGGTATTCCCACTCCTCCTCCTGCTTTCCCCACCATGACATATTGCTTTCCTTTCCCTGCACTGCAAATACACTGCACATGCTATTCTAAACCCCCACTTTAACCCTCCCCACATTTTATGAATAAAGCTGTGCATGTCAGATAAAAACAATAAAAATCAATCAGGACTTAGCTCTTCCTTTTATCTTTACTTTATTGACTTTATCCCCCTGCTCCACTGGCTGGCAGAATTGCTGTTCTTGTGATCCTTTTTCTCTTTCATGTTTTGCCTTTCTTTATCTGGCTCCCTATTGAGGTAATAAGCTGGGTGTATGGCTGGGAAGTGCAAAGGAGAGGGACTTTCATGTCCTTTAGCCCTGGGATTAGGGTGAGCTGCTACGGGAAAAGTAATAAAGCCCCCAGAACCTACCGTCTGCTCTTGTTGATCCTGGAATGAAGCCCAACTCCTGCTCAAACCTGAAGAAGCTCACATTTCCTGTATACACCGCCACCCTCACATCCAGCTTCCGTTTTGCCTGCAGCGGCAGCAACAACACATGAAACTCCATTCGTTTGAGCCCTCATAATCTGTGCATCTGTCACTTTTTGCAAAGTACTAAATTTACTACAAAGCCTGTCGAGAAGCAGTTGTTTTGTTTCCTGTTCACTGCTTTATATCATATTTGATCTGTTGCTCATTTATATATAACCTTATACTTTGACCAGTAGGCTTTCTTAATTGATCATGAAATATCGTTCCAGAGACACACATCACAATATAATGGACTCAACATCTATCAAAAAGTTTCATTAGCAGAAATACATTTATTGTTGAAAACATAAATATATAAATTATGATTATTGCTGTTTTGACCCAAAAGAAGCTTTAAAAAGTAATAAAGGCTTGGTGATATTATTGTGTTGTATTGTAATCACATAAATATGTGTGGTCCCTGATTTAGTGAAACAACTAACTTACATTGACATAATGTGGATGTTTACAGTAGTAAAGCATCAGGCTATAGTTATATCACCAGTCAATATAGCTAAGTTAATTCAAAGGTTGCTGTGTAATGTTCACAAATCAACAGAAGCTGATACAACCATGTTTCAGTAAAACTTACTGGACTTGCACTAGATTCTCTTCACATTACACAGTGACTAATTTTTCTCCTTGGTTTATAAAAATAATCCCAGTCAAGCTTACTCATTTCAACACAGGGTGAAAGAAGATTGTAGTTTTCACACTATGTTGCCCTGCTTGTACATTCATCACTGTTAAAGGAACTAGGAAGGAAGTAGTTGTTTGTTCCATCGAGGTGCAGGGTCAGGCCAGCGCTGTAATGTTTTCAGACCACCTCAGTGCACTCATCATCATCTCCCCTGATTGTATGTGGCTGCATAAAGCGTGAGTCTCTCCACAGGGTGGAGTGATTTGTTCTCCTGTCAACAGGGGAGTAAAGCCTGACTAAACAAGGAGCCCATTCATGCAGTTGTCGATTTGCTTTGCTCACTCATTCAATCTTCAAGGTGGACTTTGCTCTTTGCAAGCAGAATATGCATGCTTAAAAAGCAGACTGGGCAGGCATAATCCTTATCAGTGGTAGAGATATGGGCGAAAATGTAGCAGAGACTGTGAACGCACACACACAGATTGTGTGCCTTTGGAGTCATTTTTGTGTCTTTATGGAGTATTTTTGCAATCAAAACACAATAATTTTTTGTTAATGAAAAAAATTGTACACTGCACTCAAAATATGTTTTATTGCAGGCAAACTGATTTTTGTGGAAATCTGCTTAATGTTGAGCTGAATATCGCGTGCAGGATCTAATGGTCTTGATAGCAGTGAATGCTTAGCAACATCTACAGTTTGTATATAAATAGAACTAAAAGCAACATGCAGCAAATCATGTGATCATGGCAAGAATTAGATGTTTGAACAGGTGCATGTAGATTTTATTCACTAAGATCAGGACAGACCAATAGATACGTGTCTGTCAGTATAGGTCTCACCCATAAGCTTCAGCTCTACAGTAAAAAACCTTTTAATTGGCCTGCGAAACTTCTGAGTTTCACAAACACTATGTTTCTTTCTGGAAAATTAAGTTGCAGGATTGGAAATCAGAAGTTTTGAATTTGCCAGCAAACTTTTGGACATGCAAATTTCAGTTGTGGATTCACTTTTTAATGACATCCATTGTGCAATAAAAACAATTTTGAAGTGCAGTGTTTATAGTTATGCTGTATAATAATGAAACAAAAGAAGGCTTACATACATCCCCCTTATTAAGAAATACATTATAACTGCTCTATTATGTTGGTGTCCTGACATTATTAATGTGCACAAACTGATATATGCATGTTTGTTTGAAATTACATAAAGGCTTATCACCTCTGTAGCATAAGTTTTTAACCACTAACTATAAAGTTTCTCTGTATGAACTGTTCTATCCCTTTAGCCTTCCTGTCCTCTTTCTTCTTTACAGCTATGATGTAAACAGGCTACAGTAGTGGCAGCCATTTATTCTTTGTTTATTGCTACACCTGCCCATTGTTTTGCATGTTTTCCTAATACATTAAATACAGCCATTCAACCGCAACAAATGAAAAAAAATAATAATAATAAACATAATTCCTGCTTGGAGATAAGTATGCATAATATATTTCATAACAAAAATAAAGCATCTTCCTGTACTGACTCTTACATCACCACCTTGCACACATATATCCAAACCATACGCAAGACTTGACATCAATCAGATATACTGCAATATAATACGAAACATGGTTGACAAGAAAACAACTATAAAAATGACACTGAGATTGTGATACTGATGAATACAAATAACCAGACCACACAGAACACTGGCATGTCTGCGAAAATCATTAAAACATTTTTTTGTCCTTTCTTTAGTACTGAAAGAGACAAAAAGCAAATGTCCAGACATATAAATAGTTTGTAAGTAGCGACACATCTTCCTTTTCAAATTTAACTGTACATAGCGGGCAGGGAGAGTCTCAAAGATGATTCGCTCTTTAATCAGAGCAAACATCCCATAATTCAATGTTTTGAAACTCCATAGAGTCTTGGGGGAAAAAAAACCTCCTCAGCTGTCTATTACTTTTTTCTTTGCATTTTTCTTCCTATAGCTCTCTCTCTTTCTTCCTGTGTATGCAAGAGTCATTTAGATGGGGCAGGACACTTGTGCTGAATCAGTGAAACAAGTGTTGGATTCCCATGGAAGCATGGTCCAACCCATTTTTGTTTTGTGTCTTTTCAAGCAAAGTCTGTCACAATGTTCAACACAATTCCCTTTCATCATCATCCAGTGGCCTCTTTTTGCCCGTTCGAGCTCATTGGCATCTTCTTTTTTCTTCTCATTTAGCGGCACAGTTCAGTTGTCTGGGTATGTATCATACCACATCACTGGATATTGTTTAAAAAAAAAAAAAGCACCTTTGGCATCTTACTTATTTTTGTCTGTTGTCTATTTTTTAGTCTCTTGGCTTAAAAGAAAAGTTTATTTTCTTAAACAGAGGTTGCATGGCAGTGGGGAAGAGGAGAGAGCAGGCGTCCTGTTGACAGCATGTTCTGTTTTAGGTCCCTCCCGTGCTGAACTTTGTTGTTCTGTCTGGTCTCACCTCACATCCACTGAAAGAGAGAAAAAGCTTAGATTAGAACCAGAACATGTGAAACACAGGCATTTCTTCATGGGAAAAAATGATAATAGATTTGGGATTAGAACCCAATTTCATCAATTAATCCATGCGTTTTTTAAACAAACTGACACAACACACACAAGACTGAAAGAGTTCTAAATAATGTCCTTCCAAATTGTAGAAACCTTGATCCAGCCTGGCACAGTTATGTCCAGTCACCATTCTGCATGTGTGTGTTAAACTTATTTGTATCCAAGTACAGGATGGGACCTAGAAAGCCCTTTCTGTTTTGGAGGGGGATGAAAATATGATAACATGGTGGAAAGCAAAAACAAATAAAGAGTGAAGGGTGCCTTTAAGAAAAGTAAAACAAACAATCAGAGCTGAAAAAAAAAATAAAAAGGTGAACAAGAAAGTGAACACAACCGCACGCAAGCACAACACTGTGACACCAAATAGATTCGGCAGGTGTGCATGCTCAGCAGGCCACAAATTCAACATGCAGCATTAGGGCATAGAGCATAATGCTCGTTCGTCTTCTCACACTTATTGGCTGTGATGTGATTGGTGACAGTGATTGACAAGCCCTCTCTGCACCCTGATTGGGGCAGTGCAGAACTAGCAGGTGAGAGAAGGCTTCATTGCTTGAGTCCTACCTGTTCCCTTCATAGTCCTCCGTGGACTTGGGGTAATGAGAGCAACTTTATTATGTCACCAATAAGTCCTTGTTGGGCCTTAGCTTTTTAGATTTCCTTTTTTTACCTTTAGCCTTTTCTAGATGGCCTGAAAACACAAAGTTGGAGAGGGTGGATTTGAGGGAGGGTTAAAAAGCAATAAGCAGGGTTTATGAAACAGAAAAGAGCACAAAAGCCCTGGAACAGAAGCAGACAGTGCAAAGATATAAGTCTAAAGAATAAATTCTTCAGATGCCTTATCAGCACACATTACAGCGCTTTTCAGCTCCCAGGGAGAGAAAGGCTTCAGATCAAGGCACTGGCCGATTTACCTGTGTCAAGCAGCCTTTGAGCACCCTACCTTAACACACAAGTTTACACACACATTCTCATATAACAAGGCACAAACACGCAAGCTTTACAGTTTTGCAACAGCAGGCCACCCCACAGGTGTATACATCTATGAGGGAGCAATCCCGATAAAAGGTTATCCAGTGCAAAGCCAAGGCAGGAAAGGTAGCATGAAGACTTTAGAACACAGACAGGATTCAGCCATGAAATTCAGCTTCTGAGTTTTCTCCAAAAACCCAATGCTTGACCAACATTTCGGAAGATGTGCCACAAATATTAAGGATTACATTTACCTGTTTCTGCATCAGAGTGCTCTACTACATGATGTGATGTGCAGATGCACTCAAGGTGGTCTTCTAGTCGTACAAAGACCTCTTTAAGCTTGGGTCTCCTTTTCACGTACTCCACCTTGGCTACCTGAAGACAGGAAGAGAAAAAAAGGTTAGCTATAGGCTCCAGAACCACCACTATTCTACTCTGGGAGTCAGTGAATTCACACTCTTTGCCCATCCACAAACATTATGAAACATTTCTGATGACACATCCATAAACAGGTTCATAAAATTAAAAAAAACAGCAACAATAAGAAACTAACAGCCACTGAACTGCCATCCTATGTGTGACAGAGCATTCCTGAGATGCTGATTCTCTAGGTCCCACTTATGTGCTCTTTGGTCTACAAGCATGAATGAGTGAATGGAGTGTATGACCCTGTCCAAGTGATCAAAAACAATGGCAAAGGAGAGAGTGGGGTGGGGATGTTGTACACCCTAAGGGCCTGGGAAGGTTTACTCTGGCAGGAGTAAAGAAGCTGGGAGATCCCCAGCTTCAAGCCTTAAGTATCCACATCCATACAGACACACACCTAAACTAATTCATCCTGTCTCAACATGTTGCTTTTAAACCATGTTTCTTTACCAGTTAAGGAAAATATTTCTTAGCATGCATTCAAGAAATACCATTTACTTGGACCATTATAAGCAATAAAACCCCAAACAATGACATTTTCAAACTAACATACACAAAATAAGAGTACAGAAGTTGTTTTCAGTTCAGGTAACACCTTCTCAGTGTACAACTAGGATCTCTACTTACTGTCTAAGAACAACAAATCCTCAGAGGGTTATGAACATGCTAAGCTTCTGTCAGAAACTATCTGTGTTGATTAAAGCTCAGATGAAAGCCCAATAGAAAAGGTTGCATGAAGGTTACGATCATATTGTTGTGTAACTCAGGGGAGGTGGCTGCATGCTTTGGCTGCTCTGATCTGTGCGCCAAGTGTAGGTAACATCCCAGTCTAACACTGAGAGGCCTAGAGCCATGTGGAAACAATATTCTCAGCTTCACCTATCCTAGTTACTGCACGAGAAAGGATATTGGTTGACAAGTTTCCAGCACTTTTTGGTGTTATGAGCAACACACTTTTGTGGTCACAATGAAGCTAACACATGTACACAAGAGGCAAAAACTGATAAGTCTTTCTTCCTCTATCCCATGATAGCAACGCTAGCTCTCGGTGTTGAGTTAATCATGAAGACAAATGGACATACCAAACCATTTCTGGTAAAACAAAGTACAATGTTGACATTGATATGGAAAGCAGCTTCATGTCAGTGATGTAAAAGTAGCTGCAGGGTGATCTGGTACAGCTGGAACAGAGGGAGGAAGAAGTGTTTTTAGCAGTTTTAGCAGCCACTCCTTTGCAACAGTTTCTGACTACGGAGGAAGAAGAAAGGGAGTGAAATGGGAATAAGCAAGCGGAAGAGGTATGCAGTGAGCAAACAGAAGACAATGGTGTCTGGGTTTTTAGTGGTGTGTTTGCTGTTATCGAGCCCTGAAAAAAAGGAGAGCAGGTGAAAGGCTAAAGCGAAGCAGAAGGTAGGAGGGTGAGCCATCATTCTCATCAAGGAACACAGGGTGTATGTGTGTGGAAGTAGAGGGGGTTTATTTAAGAAGTAGGGGGAGGAACAGCTAACCATGATCATGACTTGCATTAAATGACATTTATGTGTTACCCATTAACATCTAGTTTCTGGGTTACCCACTGCGGAAATTTGTTAAACTAACTCTGACAGGATAGAAAGAGAAGTTATCAAAGGTTTGTTGTTATCTACTGAAAGTGCACACAGCATCACAGAATGACACAGGTTTCACAGTAAACCACTGCCAATATTTAATCACATTATCTGACCGATAAAAAATGGAGAGAAGAGGAAAGCAAAAGAGAGATGAAAGATGCAGCTGCCTCTGCAGACGGCTCTGCTGCCATTGGTTACAGGAATGCCTGTGCTGAGGGAGCTTCAGAAGTCACCAGCAGGAAGCAAAACACCTTGTCAGACACTTACTACTGAAGCTGTTCCTAATGACTAACACACACACTCACACACACACTTACTGTTCTGGCCAAACAAACAGCTTTTGACAGAAGGATGACGTGATGAGCTCCCTTAATATGAAGCTTGTTGGTAAACTTGTCTCTTTGCCCCTCACACAGCAGGGTTAAAAACATTCCCTGCAGGATTTACAACACTCACATGTGCTTATTTGTCTAACTGTTTATGTCTGTGCTACAGTTGTGTATTATTTCCTCTTTCTTTTGTTATTTAAAAGAGTTCTTGCTACTAAAAAAAATTTCCCAAGTAACACATAGATTAGAAAGAGACCCCTGTGTTGCAGCAAGGGGCCCTACACTCTTTGTATAAATCAAGCATTTCTAAACTCCCTAGAAAGCCAGGGCCCTGAGAAAAAGTCCCCTGAGTGGCTGTGGAATGATATCCGATCCAAAGGATTGGGGTGAGACACAGGGCTCTGGGAAACACACCCCCTGTAGTTTGTCCCCAGTGTCACCACAGCGCACCATGTGAAGCCAATTGTCCCAGTCGGGCTAATTGGGAATTCCCTAAGCACAGAGCACTGATGACAACATGATGGAGGGGAAAGTTTTGCTTCTGCTTTCCAAGAAAACACAGTGGGGATGTGGATGTGGACTGCGGGCCATGGCAAACTGGAACAGTGACAGAATTAAGCAAAAATAAATACAAATGTATGTGGAGGGGTGGAAAGAGGCATGTTAGGGTTGCAATTCATCCATCAGGAGGAACATTAGACAACAGAGACTTAGTGTTTGTTGTCTAGAAAAAAAGAGGAGGAAGTTGAGGGTTGTGTATCTCCATGTGTTTGTTTGTCTACATGTCCCCTAAAATAAGGAGTACAGCAACCCAAAGAAGATGAAGACTGGAAGTCAGAAGAAGACCAAAACAAACTGCTGATGTCCCCAAACAGGTGAGGGGTTATCTAAGGCAGTGTGCAAAGAAGAGACAAAGTAAATTAAGCAAATCTCTACAAGCACTGTGATGCCAAAAAAGCACAACTTAATAGCAAAACACGATCTTCTCTCACACAAATTAATATATCTTTGAATGTGAATGTCTGTATTCTGACACACTTCCTTTCCCTTACTGAACCATCATGCAATGGTGCAAAATCTTTAGATCTTTCCAACTCAAAGTGCACTTAAAGAATGCAAAATTCAAAGAAACACATTTCTGAGCACCTAAAAGAGAAAAAATGAACAGCAATTTTAATGAGACAGAGAGCAACTGGCAGACACTTGACAGTCAAATTAGAGAGGGCTGTTCAAGGAAAGACAGTGACCATGGAGGGAGTGAACAACTATTCCACATAACAGACAATCAGACTCCAAGACTGAAGGGGTCTGTAGAGAGGAGGTGTGGCGGGGAGGATGAAGTCAGTGGGGAAGAGCAGGAGGGAGGACAGGAGGGGATGAGAGAAAGTAAATTTTAAAGATTAAAATATGCATCTACTTTTCTCTGCTGGAGCTGATGCATTCCAGCCGGTGCAGCAGTAGCCAAACTTTCAGACTTCTGGCTTGGTCAATACACTCCCATGGTCTGTGACCTGCTCTACCATACACACACAGTTATACACACACAAACTCCCTCACCCTTCCTCATCTAGTTGAAGAGTTGAGTGAATCAAAGGAAAAATAATTTACAGCTGCAAGGGACTTCAAACAGGGAGGCCCCTCATTCACACACACACCCTGTCTTTCAGATCGTCATGAATCATTCTCACTGTATCACCATTACACTGTCTTATATTTGTGAAACACCATATAAGTCAGAGTCCCACACAACCGCAGAGGAATAGCTACTGCTTCCCCCAACACCCGGATGTGACCCTCTGTCGCTGAGGTAACTGTCAGTGTGTAGGTTTGTGTGTAGGGGTTGGGACCGGGGGCTGGCGCTGAGAGATGTGTGGACCCCCACACTCAGCACTATGGCTATTTCAACCTGGCCTCTGTCAGCCTCCACTTTGATCCAGAACCCATCAACACTTCATTACTCTGCGGCCCGTCTTCCTCTTGCAGCAGCTTCACACAAATGGCTTTGCGTTTGGGGGAGTTTATGTAGCATAGCATGAAGTGCTTGCGCTCTTTCCCTCACAGTCTCACCCACAAACACACGTTTCACTTGGTTTACACAGATGTGTGCTGATGACCCTCAATAACCTCTGGAAAATACTTGCTTCAATGCCAATTTAAGGTTCCCAGCTACTAAATGGCTAAATAAGATAAACTGAACCAAATTGTAACAGTAATATACCGAGCTTATTAGATTAAGGCCCATCATGAGGGCAGTGAAAAGAGTTGGTTCTCATGTTTGCTGCTATTTTCACAGTTGTGCCCCAAACTCTCCTTGTTTTCTAGGAATGATTTTGTTTTATCCAAGTTTAAGTTATATTTATCCCATGAGTATACCTATCATCACTTACTATTTTTTCTTACTATATGCTTATTTTTCCAAACCTGTATATACCATGGAACCACCAAAAGTTAATGAGTGCGAGGATGAGTGACAGGTCCATTCTTTGCTTGTGTCATCATGCCCTATTTACTCTGTCCCATCGTAAGAACACACAGAGGGGTATTTAGATTCACACACTCACATACACACAGTACGTATGTACAAAGACCAATCTACAAAAGAATGCATGAGGGTTTATGCACACTAAGAGCACATGCTAACTATCCCTTCTATTGCACATAAACATTGCCAGTCTTTAGTCATTTATTTCACCACAGGGAAAAGTGAAAAATGTTTACTTCCACTAGGAAAAAAGTGGCACAGATAGGATTTGGGATAAGTGAAGTGGATGTGCTGTCATTTAAAGTGTATAATGAGGAAGAGATGTCAACTTCAGATATGCTGGGATTACATATGCAAAAATCAAATTTCGGGGCTAGAAAAATGGACCAAAATTTGACAACAAGGAAAGAAAGAAAAAGAAAAAGTGAAGTGAAGAATTGGAGGGGGTCAAGAGAAGTTAAAAAAAAAAGAAAGGGACTTTAGGATCTTCAGCCATTCTTTCCTCAGGCTAGTCCTATTTAAAGTCTTTTTTTTTTTATTACCCCACTACTGAATAAAACAAGCTTGCACAGAACAGGGCCTGCACAGACCTGTTCTGTTTTCTTAGGACTATCGCATGAAAATGTAAAGGAGGAAAGAAAGAGGGGATGTGGAATAAATAAATAATGGTGTGCATTTGGGCAAATGTACAGTAGCATGACATGGAGACCAAGCCAAACCCAGCAAAAGTGTTCTTTTCCCGTGTCTGGTCTGGAGGGGAAAAAGTCAGACACAGTAGGCAGACAGCATTTTTAGTTTTCTAATAAATGAAGGGAGAAGCATAAACTGAACCCTTATTCAGACGGAGGAGATAGACAGAAAAAAAGTCTTGGCATGAGACAATGTTTCTTACACACAATGTGGCGAATGTCTCCCGACCGGAGGGAGCCCTGACAGACGACCTTTCCAGGGATGCAACGCCTTTCAGCCCACTTTGCCAGCAGCTGGAACCACATGGAAAACTGCTCCCACCCTGAAACCCTCTCCATCCTGCTTGAAGCTGCCTCTCAAGTCTGTACACTCATTTTGTCCTCAATGCCATAAGGCATGGACAAAGTTGTATGGACTACTGCATTCCAAGAATAGCTGAATCAAGGATTATAGTGTCTTCCATGCTGTCGTCAGGGTCTCTGCATTTTTCCTCATCACTGTGATCAGACAGAGCTCCTATTGACGATGACAGACACCAACTTTCTGGTAGACGGAGAGATGGATGAGCTTGCATGCAGACAGACAGATACACAGGGTTGCGCTGTATATCAGAGCTGGACTTTCTTACCACAATATGAGTCAGCATTTCTGACCATAAACCCTCTGCCCTGTTTGCAATGCCTTTTGCCCTACAAAGGTTGTCTTGTTGGTAAGGAGGAGGTGAAAGAGAATGTCTTCATATCCTTATAAAAATCTCCATAACCTGCCTGTACCAGTATGTCAGGGACGGGTGTTTGATTTATTACTCTGCTAGTCTATTGAAACGGCAACTTTAAGGTTCTCCATAAGATGCAAGAGAAAAAGTGTTGTGCCACTATCTGTGTCTGGGCAAGATCACGACAGTAGAGATTATTTAGTGCAGATCTAGACTGGCTGAGAAACACTAACACAGTCAGTGTTCCTGGCTGTCCTGTTTATTCCCTGGTTCTCTCTTGTTCTTACAATGCAGACCACATAACTCTGATACTTCCTAACAGAGCCTCTCACCAACTAACAGGTTGTAGTGTAAATACACCAGAGATACATCTCAGCTCCAGCCACCATGTCTCCTCTGATCCTGCACAGGACATGTTTTTAAGCAACAGATGCCAAAGAGCCTCAGAGAACAGTGCATCCCTCTTCAATTACTCTCGTTCTCTATGCCACTTTGTTTCCTTTCATGAAAAACTAAATGCCAAACAAACGGAAAGTGGAGGAGCAGCCGTGCAACAACCAGTGACACTCAGACATTCTCAAGACACAGGAGACTGTTTCTTCATCTCTATCTCTCTCTGTTTCTGCCTGTCTTACACTTGGCAGGAGCATCCCTCAAGGGTCAATCCCTCAACAGATGTCCTGGCTAAAAGTGCCAACAAGCATCCTCCCCACCTCCCTTACCCCTCTTCTTCTCTTCCTCACTTGCACTATCCTGGCACAGTCACTTAGGACCTCTGCCAAACATGGGATAAAGTAATGAAGAGAGAGGGTGGTGATCATCTGAAATGGAAGAAGGCTGTCAGGATAGAGGGCAGCGGAGGTTAGATGACTAATATTTATGAAGTGGCTGAGGATTTTCAGAAGAGAAAGGTTGTCTGAGAGGAGGCGATGTAAAGGAAAAGGGGCAGGATGGTATGTTGTGTTTTACTCACCTGGTGAGAGGGGGCATATTGATTTGAAAGGGCAAGAGTGTGTTTCTCCTAGTTATGATGATGGTATACTCTGCTTTTACTCTCACAATACATAAATAAGTTGTAATGATTGCATATAATTAGACAAGCTTTGCAGCAAATCGGTTCCCTTGCAACCAACATACTTTGTGGGTGTGCGATTTACCTTAACGGTGCGGTGGTGCTTGCGATATGGGTGACACCGCATGTTGCTGGTGTTGCAGCAGCCTGTGCAGCGCTTCACCTCCACACAGGGTGGCCATATCAGGAAGTTGGCAGAAGTGGGATCCACCTGGCTCCTGGGGATCTCATAGATCACTGTTCGTGTTTTACAGACTGCAGGGACTGCCTCCTCAACTGAAAGACAGACAAGTGGCGTTAATGCATTTGGTCTGCATGACACATTCCAACTGCAAATGATTGCAGATGTACTGTATGGTTAAGATGTGCTTTTTCCTCACTCACAGGGGCTTGCATTCTTTAGCTGCTCATTACTTTATGACTCACTTGACGTGAAAGCTGTTTGTCTTACATCAGATCACACTTCACAACTTTTAACTGTTAAGAGTGCAAGCTATCCAAGTAGCTGATCTCATATCTAAGCTAGCTAAGTAGCTTAGGAGTATCTAAGACATAAAAAAAGAGTGGTCCATTGTTCAGAGCCTTTGCTGGGGTTAATGAAGCGTGACCATGCCAGAAAACCTTTGTTTTCACCAGTGGGAGATCTAATAATGGCCTATGACCCTGCTCCCATGGTGAAAAGAGAAAAGTTGTAAGCATTCAATACAAATGCAATATACTGAAAAGCATCCAAAACTAAAGATTTGACAGACAATTTACAGTAAGGTACTAATATGTCGTAAAGATGATATGTTCATCATGCACAGAATGTGAGGACTTTTGTGGAGCTCTGCCAAAATGGTACACTATATCATAATCTTATGATTTAGCACATGTAGATGAAATATAACCAGCCATTTCATCCAGTGTTGCTTTAAGTGCCATGCTGCCGGGAAAGATGCAGGGAGCACGCAGGCAGCCTTAACACAGACATTGCACACTACATGATATACTCTACGCCTCGATCAGATATCATACCGCGTGGCATTTTATGAAGAAATCTGACTGAGAGCCCAGGCAAGCTGCAACTTGAGCCCCTGAATGGCTGGAATTACCACACTCAAGGATATATTTCTCTCCTGACGCTTCTGTCTTAGATCTGCAAGCCTCGGGCCAATTAAAAGCCTTCGTGTCAGATGTCCTCGTCAACCTCATGCACCAGCCGCTTTTCTCATGATTCCTTGATTGCCATAAATACTGGGTAGATGTCTTTATTAGGGTTTCCTTTTAACCTCTAAAAAGCAGTATAAAAACCACTAAATGTTAGCTTTCTTTGACATTAGAGTAAAGTGATCTGTTTCATGTCCTGGGAACTCGTGTGTTAGAGGTGATGTTTAAGATACAAAATATTTTAAGGTAAATTTGGCACTGTGTGTGCCACATGGTGATGTATGTAATGTCAAATAGCATCATGGTGCAACCCCTGACAGTGAAGTTCTTACCTATACTCCTCTTGCGTCGGCTGTGTAGCTGAGAGCTCTTTAAATCTTTGTAGTAACCATGATGATGAGAGAAGTTCTTGTGGTGGTGCTTGTGGTGCTTGTGCTCCTCAATAACATCATTTCCCTTACCTCGTCAAAAAAAAAGGGCATCATATTAATAATGTAACACATAAAAGAAGCAAGCACACTTAAAGCTTAACAAACAATAAATCAGCTATAAGCATGTGACCAACACTGCAGTTAAATATTGAATGACATTGATATCTAGCTTGGTAGGCTTCACTTATGGAGTACATGTGATCTGCTGCTGATGCTTTATATACCCATTCCACCATTCCACAACAAACAGTGTGTCATGCAACCATAGGGAAGTGGTAACTTCCGACTTGTTTGCTGTGCTCTATGTTTGAGCTCTTAATTTCACTGGATGGATTAATGTTTCCTTCAAGATACTAGTTGGGCAGCAGCTGATGATGTCTTAAAATCCAGCAAACAGTCCAGAGTGCAGGCAGAAGGCAGAGTTTAACACAGACCTCTGTGTAATTGCAAGCTTTGTGTGTCCGCTTCACTCACTGATTTGGTTGAACTTTCGTAACAGGAATAAAGTAGCTAGACTCAGGTGAGTCAGCATGGACTTTCAAGAACAACAAGCTTTCATAGACACACTGGGGACTAAAGTGGTCATTTGACAGGTGGTGCTCAGTCACCATTATTTCTGCACATAATTAGCGGTTTAGTGTCTCTCATTTACTGAAAATGTTTTCTTTTCAGTCTTTCAGTGGCTCGGGAAAGTACATGTTTTGTTGTGCTGCTATGTTAGTTTTTAGGTTCTCTAGCTAGTTCTCTAGCTAGAAAAAAAAAAGGTCTCCAGTTCCAGACCAATATAGCCACTTCAGCTTTTTCACAGTCATGGCCATCTGATAAAGTGTGCTTGTTTTGGACCCCACCCAGAATAGAAGGTGGATTTCAGAAAAATGCCAGAGCAGCAATAAAATGATAACGCTGTTCTACAGGATACTGCCCTGAGAGTGTCTGAGGTTGTTTGCAAAGTGGGTGGGTCTACCTGTCTTTTAGTACTGCATATCCACCCCACCTGGCTAACACAATCCAATGCCTGTATACTCAACATAAACACATGCATACAATTAGACAAACTCCTCTTATTATCCTCCACAACATGCCAAAACCCAAAGTATACAAGCACAACAAAGCTTAACCATGCACAAACACCGTCCACTCATCCAGTTTCTTTGTGCTCAGACCAGAGTGATCTAAAGGGATTTCCTCTGGCTATACATGGTCCACCATGATTGTTTATTTGCTATTTGATGCCTTCTTTTTCCAGGTTTGTCAGGTAAATGGCCCAATGTAGTGTCTTCAGTAAGTGTTGAGGGAATTTCCTTCCAACTTGTTGTGCAGTCAGTCAAGCAGCCAGTGTCCACAAACCAAAGGTTCATAGAAGGAACGTGTTGCCTGCAGCTGAAGTAGACCGTTTAGCAAAAGGCTGAGCCATCAGTCTGTCTAACAGACGCACAAACTGTACACTAACATAACTGATTGTATACACTTAAATATGCACCTACTCTGTCTGCATTACCGTTAGGTACACTTATTTTCCCAAACAACCTTTAAATGCTTTGGGCTACTGCCTCCAAGTATGCTTTCTTTTATTTCACCCATTGTATCCATCTGTTCAGCTAATGTCAAACGAATGCAAGACTGAGGAAGGGTGTTACACTGGTGGCCACCTGCAAACCGTTTCTGTCAAACCTGAAAAAGCCCTTATAGACTACAGTTACCTTTTCAATCAAATAAAATTACATTTCTATTGTGTGTTCTTTCCCATTTTACACCAAAAAGAATAAATAAAATATGGAAAGAGGAATTGTATATTCAAATGAAATACAAAGAAGCAGAATGAGGATGGGGAAAGGAGAAAAGAGGAACAGTACAGGAGTGGAGAGAGGGGTTTGTTCCTCTCCTGGTTCCAGGTGATTAAGCGGTAATAACATGCCTGGAGCATGGAGACAAGAGAAAAGAGGACAGGAGACAGTCACTTGCCATGAATCAAGCTTTCATGACTGGCAAATTACTCTCTCCATTAGCTAAGGGCTTGGACTCCCTCCTTTTACTCCTCCTCTTCTCTTTCTTTTCCCCTCTCTTTGAACAAATAGCCAGCATGTTGTTGACTTCTTGGAGCAGGAGACTCCATAATTCTTCCTCTGCCATTCTTCATTTTTTTGATATTTTTAATAGTTGCTTGGCTGAGTTGACAAAGTATCAGCTCAGGTCATGTAACCAACAGGTCCCCCCTTGTGGGTATGAAAGCAGGTGTGAAGCACGATAATTTTGTTCTAACACTTGAGGTTCAGTGGTAGTGCAGCCAAGCGTATGGGAGGTGAAAATGGTGCCGGCTTTTCAGAGACAAAGCAGATTGCACAACTTGTAGCCTCTCTAAGTAAGTCAGAAATATAACTTCAAGATTCCTGTTACTCCCTCCTCCACCTCTGCCCCCTGCCAAGAGTCAGGTTCCCTTTTCTGTCAAAGTCCTTCACTGAAAGAGATAAGAGCAGGCAGGCAAGGGGCCACCTCAGGAGGGAAACAGGGATAGAGAGAAGGAATACCGAGGAGAAAAGCACCTCAGGGACTAGACAGCCATCTGCAGACTTCAACAAGGTCATCTCATCTGTCAGTCAGAACTGAAGAAACTGTCCTCACAAAAACAAATACAAGTCTGCACTGAGCACAGCAGCGCTAAATGAAACAAAGTCACTGTGGATCCTTCAGGCCTTCAAAGCAATTCTGCCTCAGAACTAAACAAATACATCTAAGCCTGTCTTTTTCTTCTCTGGTTGTTATGCCATGTCATCTACAGCTTAGCCAATACCGCTAGCCTCCCTGCCTCTACCATCTGCAACAAAAGTTCTGAAAATATCCCTCTGGCTGGCGTCAAAGGTCTTTTTATGGGCTATCCAGGGTCACCTAGCTCCCCCTCAGACATATTTATGTACTCACAATAATAATTAGCCTATCACTGTTACCCTGCAATATATTACTCTGAAAAAAGACAAGTTAATTCAACTCTAAACACCTATTCTCATGCCTGAGGCACTCTAAGGATCTATTCTGAGCTCAGTGTGAAGTGGGGTGGTCACTGTTGTCAATAACAGGTTGTTTTGACTGTAAATTAATAAAGGGAAAATACTAATGATGGAGATTCATCCTCCAGAAAAGCAACATTAAGGACACACTGAGAGTTACTTAAATTAAAAAAAAACTAATTTTAGCTATGCTGCTTCGCTGAATATAAGCTTTGGGGTTTCTAATCAGCTTTGATTATTTAGGTTGCTTGCATCACTTGGGACTGTTAAAGCAAACATAGTAATTGCCTATTTCCATCAGCAAATCTTTGCAGGAGAGCACTGAATTAGATATATGGCATGAGCCTGTGTAAATAGAGGTTCATGTGAAGCAAACAACTTCTTCCAGTGGACCAATGTAACTTAATCTAAGGCAGTCTGAGACTGTCTCTGAGCACAGAGAAAGCACCACCTAAAGCACAAAAAACCTGCTTGACATGCATGCTGCTGTCTCTTTTACCCTATTTACAGGGCAACAAATGGTGCTGTCTGCTTGCAATAAAGCCAGATCATAAGTAACTGCTACAGCTGAGAGAATATGTCAGTGAAAGCCAACCTTTGTCACATGTGTACTGTAAAGGCACCCATCATGTTAACTGATTTATCTTCCAAGGCTGCATAAAGACTAAATAACTTGCAGACAAAATATACGGTATAGCATGTGGATAAACTTTTTTTATATATAGCTTGAGTAATTATGTGTTCCACAATATAAAAATGACAGCTTTGCGACTAACATTTATTTTTATGACTGGAGAAGCTCCATATTGTGCTCCTTAGAACAACATTGTACCACATGTCTTGTGATAAGAGTAACAAGAGGCAGAATTTACCTACGGAGTCAATCTCCAGTAACCTCTGGAGGTCGCTAATGCTGTGGATTTCGCTGTGGGACAGCCGGTCTATCAGCTCCTGGGGAAACTCCGCTTCCTTCAGGGGCAAAGACAATTAACAAACAAGAGATGAATGTTAGAGAAGTGTTGGGTCAGTGGGAAAAGAGTGTGTAATTGTTTGTCTGTAAATAATGAAGATCCAAACAAACAGTGATAGAACAACTTTGCAACTGTTCGCCAAAAAGCAGGCCGATAGCCCGTTTCCATCTATGAACCTGTTCTCCTCATTAGCTGAGAAAGAGCCCCTTTAATAAATTAGGTTGCGCAGTTTAAGTTACCTTTTGTCTTGCAGAGCAGCGTTACCTGAAGTGTACTAGTAGGATAATAAACTCAAGAAACCACAGGCCTACTAAAACTGAGTTTTTAAATAATGATTTCCTCGTTGTTTTATAACATTTCTTAAACATTTCCATGTGAAATGTTTAAGAAATCAAGCTAGTTTCACTTCATTTTTCGATCAATCGCCTATTGAAAACAACACTTAATGACAACTTTAGAATAGTCAAATTGAATGCCGAATAAATTAATTAACGAATGAATTAATTAACAAATAAGCCTCAAAATAAGCGATTCACACATTTTAACTCCAGCTTTGCCTCTGCTCAGATGGGGAACAAAAGAAGGAATTTGGACGGCTGTGTGAGCGGTACCGCTCCACACTTGGCACTTGTTGCGGTCCTGCAGCACCTCGTTCCTGCGCAAACCGTGCAGCCTCACAGGAACAGAGGCTATTTTTATCAGCCGGAACGGTTCCCATGAACCCGCTCGGCCCAACCAAAACGTTTGTCCAGTTGGCTTAAGCTACAAACAGATTTTACACAAAAACTAAATATAACTGCGATATGCGACCAAGCGCAGAAGCAATCAATGCGCAACGGTCCTTGCGGTGTGCAGCGCAGACATGCCGTTTGTTTCATCTGCAAAAATAAATAGCATTTTCTCTTTTGTTTTATGCTTTTAATGTCAACTGCTCTCTGTCATATTCTTGAAAATGTGTTGTGGGTAACGTCAAATGAAGAGCTAGAATGTCATTTTCGGTCTTAATAAGGCTTTATATCAGAATTCATTGTACTTTTCTCTAGGCATTAAGTTACCGGGATATGTGTGACTCTTTACATAAATGTGCGCTCCGTGGGACCATTGCACCTTCAGGGGAATCAAACCCACACCACTATGACATGTGCCAAAGAAACTATCCGCCCCCGTAGGCTACCAATCTGTGCGATGAGCTTCTGGTACTTTACCTCAGCGGTGGCCAGCAGATACGTCGTCCACAGCAGGAAGTAACAAAGTGCGGGTCTCATCTCCTTTTAATTTAAAGTTAAGTCCGAACACAAAAAATGTGCTGTTGTGTAGGAGCCCGAAAGTCGCCCCTGGCCCCAGAGGATCCACAACCATCCCCTCGGGGTGAGAAACGGGAGTGTCAACGCAGCTTAGCGGGCTCAGTCAGACACGGTGCTGCACTTGCTTCAAGTCTGAGAAGGCTGGAAGTTGATTCTTGTTATTCACATTAGGCTGCGTCCTCTTGAACAAGCCCTGTGCTGCACCTCGACATAGTTCCTTATGCGCAAGCGAGACAATTCCGAGAAAAAAACCTGACGCACATTGCACTTGTCCTTCACCTTTTAAAAAAAGGCTGCAAACTTTAGTCCAGCACAATAAGATGTCAAAGACAAAACGCGGCTCCTTTTCTTTGATAGATCGGACAGGATTAAGACACACGGCTATTTAGCATTTATTATTAAAAGTCTTTGTCTATGAAAATAATCCAAACGAGCAGATGCCCTCAGAAAATCACAAGGGAGTAAGTCCTCTGTCCTGGCAATCCAAAGCCTGTCTTGCAGCGGTCTGTACAGGTCCTTGACTGTGTAGGACTCTGAAGTGAATGGTGTCAGAGCGCCTCTGAGCCGCTGGATATAGAGAGCCAGCAGCTCCGTGCCCGTTGCGCCTCCCCTCGCGTTTTAATGATTGTGCATCTATTCAGCAAGGGGAGCTGGTTGGCTGCTTGGATGACTTAAGACTCCAAGAGCACGTCCCCAACCCCCCTCAGCTAGTGTGTAAGCGCGTGAGTGTGTGTTTTTCCTTAAGCAGAGAGACCATTCAGAGATTCATTCTGTAATCGATTTTAATTGTCAGCCATAATCAAGAAAAATGCCCAATAAAAGAAGGCATGAAGATCATACAGATGAGTATGATGATGAGATCTCCCCGTTTCTCGCATTTAAACGTGACACTGATTAAATATGGGAATGTCATGAACTTAATTTCAAGTGAATCACTTAGGTGCAATTTAATGAAATGTAATGTAATTTAATTGATGTTAAATAGAAACATGTAAAATCATTCTCATGTTTGTGATGATGGTCATGACGGATGATGTCTCATGATGTGAGGTAGTGGCACAAGCTTTCTTTGTGCATTTTAGTTTAAATCAGAAGAATCTATTTATGTGTTAGTTCTGCTCTTTCTTGTCAAAGAAATAATTCCATCAAAAGCAAATAAAATTGTCAAAGTAATGATGTTAAGATTACCTTTTTTTTAGTTGTTTTGTTAATGATTATTTAATAATTTATTATGCACCTTTTTGGATACAGTTTTTGGACACAGGAAGCAACTACTTAACTGCAGGTTCACAAGTGACTGGTCCTAACTTGTCCTGAGGAAGCCAGCAGTCGCCTTGTGCTGTGCTGGGAGGTCTAGGAGAAAAGCCCAAGGGCCTGATAATGGAGACATACCTAAAGGAACAGAGGCACAGATAGACGGTATGCTCACACATTAACAGCCAGAGGTGACAATCAGCAGGGAGCCACAGGTCAGCCAACCAGGTGGTCCAGCCTACACCTTGTCCATTCAGCTGGATCGCACAGCATGAGGAAAGCCTGGGGGCGTTGAGACTGGAAACATTACACAGAGAAGCTCTGCAACAGATGGTAGTGTAATTAATAAAACTATTTTAATAGGCCAGTTGTGCTCATTTTAGGATGGCACTGGTGCTGTAGAATGAATAAAATATTTTTACAATAAATTTCCCTCAGCTAGTAAGTGATATATGAGATCTTGCTGCTGTTGAGTTGTCATTCTCAAAACATACGGCCCTTCACTCATTTATCCTTTTTTAGATGGCTGCATGAGTATGTATGCATTAAAAGATGTGATGCTGTGGGAAAAAGACCAATGACAGAATGATAATCAGAAACCCTGTCTGATACTATGTATTGTTGTCATGGTTACATCACAGGTCAGTCTCCCTCTCTGGATGACTCACCATTTTTTTTTTCTTTTTTTTAAATACTTCACATCACATTGGGAAGGCATATTTAAAGATAAAGCTGTCCAGTTTTATATTTTTCACTCCTATATATCTTTTGTGTTTTTGATATAAGTATTTCTTTAGCTTGGGACACAGAAGTAGGAAAGACGTATGATATGGAAAGGAGTGGCTATACATTGTTTATATAAAGAAGGGGGAAATATGCAGAACTGTGCAGATGGATAATCACTGGACTTACATTAACCACTGAACCAAAAATCAAAACAGTAAGTTCTCAAATCATTCTCTCTCTTTCTATTCTTCACTTTCGCTGCAAGAACCATTGTTTACTAGCAACTGATGTCTGTGTACCTAACAACATTAACTCCATTAAATGATTTTATAGATGCTGGTGCACAGTAAATCTAGCCATAAAAACTCTGTGGAGAGGACGCTGTAAGTGAGGTGATGACTCCCATTTTGCCCCTGGGCCACACAGTTCCCATTTAGAGAAGTATTGAAAAAAAAAAAGGGTGGGTTGGGGGCATTTTTCAAAGAGTGTGTTGGTTATGAGTAGCAAAGTTGCTTCCATATTAGGAATTGGTGGTCTCTTGTATTGTCTTGACCATGTTATTTTATTTTTATTCAAGAGAAGAAGGTTTTATATATGGGTGACTTTTAGTTGAGTACACTTAGATCTGTGTTATAGTCAAAATAAACCAATGAAGGCAAAGGTTAGAGGAAGAAAACAAACCCTCCCATTAAAGTTGTACAGACACAGAGGAAAGGAGTTTCATTATGGATAGCCGTTTGTTCTCTTTTGACTTCTCACCGACCATCACTGCTTATAATATCCATCTGTGATACTTCTATATTTACTGCTTTATCATTTGGCTTTGTTTATCAGCAAAGAACTAATAAAATACTGACCTCAATAATAAATAGTGCCATACATAAGAACTGACATGGAGTGTAGAAACATTTCCATCACTGTCAATGTGTTACCGATATTTTAGGTTTAGGATAGGCCCTGATAGGTTTCTCTTCTATTTTCTGTTATGTTGGCATATGTTGTGCATGTTCAAAGCAAAAATTTTGTGGATCATTGCAATGACTATTATAACAAAAATACTATAATTTATATCCAAATTTTTATAACGGATCCCAGTCTGGATGAACTCTGACTGTGCAACAAATGCAAAGAATTCCACATTTCATTACGCTGGAGAACCATAAAAAGATAGCAGAGCAGACAATAGAAACTCAGTATACTGATAGCTGCATATTTGTGAAAGTTATTATAGCTACAACTTTTATATTTATCTTTCACTGAAAGCTATAACATATTTTCCACTGGGCATCCTCCATTCTATGACATCTCATAATGTCAAAGACAGAGTGGATTGCCTTGCAACAGAGAAACAAACAGATTTTAACCTGACTTCTCACCCTCCCATCACCACCTAACCATATCATGAGTATGCCTGAGTCACGGACTCAAGGAACAGACACTTTCTAGACTACAGAGTGTAGTGATCTCCTACCTTCTTCTTCAGGGAAGAATTAGTCTCTGCAAACTTAGGCCTTAACCAGCTCATCAGTGTCCATGATGACAAAGTTGATGCTATTAGTGGGTTTTTAGTGTGGAAGTACTTCACATGAGCGCTTGTAATAGACAAATTAGAAACTTGTGGCAGCATTTAGGGTTTGATTACTCATGTACAAATACACACTTACATGAGCTAGTATTTCAGGTGAGATTTCCCAGGAGCAAAGGTACATTCCAGAGCCTGGTAGCACTATAGATTGGACTTGGAAATTATCCAGAGCAGAGTGCATATCCAGGGCAACCTCAATGCTCATAAACAAGCAGTGGCACAACTTACACACATTTACACTGAGAAGACTCAAATACACACTATGTTTGCTTGTTCAAATAATTGTTAAGCAGTTGAGGGAGAAAAAAGCACAGCAGCCATACCTACAACTGCTCCTACATGCAGCTGCTCTTTTATAGGGACGATTACTGGCAGCCATTTACAAGACTTAATCTGTCTAACATGCATAGCAACCTGAATGAAATGCTCTATGGGGCCTCACAGCACCCCTCTGGACCCCTTTTCCTTTAAGACACTATAGGTGTGCAGGCATTCAGGGGGTACAATACCCAACCGCTGTTTCATAAGTCACAATACTGTAGTCAAGTTCACCTCTAGGATCAAAAATGATGCCGGATGCACACATAAATGCACAAATGGCGGTTCAAGGTATGTAAGGCAATCGTCCAGCTGCAAAACATTATACATTACAGCAGCACACTTCAGTTGTTAAGGGACTGCGGCATCCTCTCTGTGTGATCTCCAGATCTGTCAAAGTGCAGTTCAGCTCTTGTCATAACTCTGCCTTGACTTTTTCACTCCGCAGTCCTCCATGAAAGCTATCCTTAGAGAGCTAGAAAAACGTGGTCACTGGGAAAGAGAAATCTGGGTGTGAGTTTTGTGTGTTTCCTCAAGGAGTCATAAGTCACAATACTGTAGTCAAGTATACCTCTGGGATCAAAAATGCGTTAGATCCCATTATTGTTGTCAGAAATGCATTCTTGACCCCCAAATTATGGAGGACTCTCCAGATTCAGGTCTAAATGAAAGTTATCTAATTTAGGACGAAGACAAAAAAAAAAAAAAAATAGAAACTTGAATTTTCTAGAACACTCACTTACAGACTGTATATTTGGGAACTCTAACACATTCACACACCTGCATTCCCTTATGTACATTCACCAATTTCCTCAAATGGACAGACAGACAGACATGAAGCAATCCGGGCACAAGTCCCTACATGCAGCTCACTGTTCCCCCTGTCCCAGCTCATTTTCCCCTTAAAACACTACCTCTTTATTCTCTATGAGTGAAAAAAAAGAGAAAAAAAAACTTTCTCTTTCTGCACACACACACACACACATATAGAAAATAGGGGACTTCCAGCCACTAAGAAATAGCAGCATAATTGTCGGTGCTCTGTTGTCTATCAAGACCTGACCTTTTCAACATATGTGTGCCATGTAAGGAGCGGTGGGAACCGTCAAGGAGGAAGACAGGGGTCTCCCTAGCTTTGTGGTGGTCTGACCGAATTCCCCCTCCTTATTTCTCCTCTCTGACTCCGCCAAAACTCTCGGAACTCCCACTGTGTCCACATGGCTAAGTCAAAATCAGGGTCTTGGCAAGGAAACATCAAAGCTGTGACTGGACGATGTGGAAAGGATAGTGGGACACAGTGCTGCCCTGTCTCTATGAGATCCCAGGGGGTTAAAGGAAAATTAAGGTCTATGAGCAGAGCTTAGACATTATAGTGGCAACTTCTCAGTTGGTGCCAATGGGAAAAGAGTGGACTAGTATTGCCTTACATTGGTCAGACTCTAAAATAAGGACATTAAAAAATGAAACATACACAGGGATATTTTAATAATAAACATATGGACATTTCCAGGATTATGAGTCAGTGGTAAGCACAAAGTAAAGGTTTTGACTTGCAGAGAAAAGTATTCTAAGTGAATACAATACAACTGATATTAAAAGTGAAATAGTACATGTAGGGTTCATGGGAGAGCCATATCAAAAATCTAATAAAATCTATCTAAGCTTAATGATTCCCCTGCAAACTCAATTAAATGTCATCTTTACATCCATACATGACAGACAAGCTAATTTCTCGGAGGAGGCACACAAAGCTGCCCGTAGAGATGTATTTGGAGACCTTAAGCTTATAATTACTCCAATTGCTATGTCAGATGCAGCTTACATATTGCCCTTCATTCTCTCTGTCTTTCACTAGTCATGGGCAATCCCACTCATGGTTTAGATTAGGGCACTAGTGGCAGCTGTGTTGATGGTGGTGATGTATGGGATTAAGGAGAGATTTCTCTGTTTGATTTGAGTGATGGAGGAAAGCAGACAACTCTAATGGCCATAGGAGGATGTGTGAGGAGACCCGGAGGATTCGCAAGAGTCTGAAGTAATAGATTCCAGAGAAAACGCCTCGATTAAAGGATGATTTTAGAATCCATTTTTGTGTTTTTGCTTACTTGTCATTTAAGCAGCACCTAACATATCTTGAGGCAGTCCATGAAGCAATGCAAGCGCCCTGAGTTGTGTGAAACTTTCCTCAACACCACAATTCCTATAGCAACCACACCTAACTGTGCTACGAAGGTACTTTACCTCCAGGAGAGAAGCTCTCTTTAGTTTATGGGCCACACTGTGAAGCAGTTTCACACGCATCGTGGTAATGATTAACAGTGAATAATGTAAGCCCCCTACCCCAAAGAGCTCCCAGGTAGCTGCTCTTGAAACAACATTATAGCTGCTTTTAAAAAAATAATTACAGCAGGCTTTTGGCTCTTTTATAGTTGTTATTATTGGAGGCCATAAAAGTACTACCAGATACAATCCAAGCAGTGGGATGCATGTAAGCAAGTGGGTGGGGGTGGGGGTGGGGGGGGGGGGGGGAGCACATGAAAAGACAAACCAGAGTTTGGGGGAACCTCCATTCTATTTTCTATCTGGCATTTGTTCCCTTTATTAGAAAGTCTATTTGCATCAATACAATTCTGATGTTTGCATGCCTGCACAAGTGTGTGCACATGCATGCATTGGAGTTTACTGTAGGATCAAGGACTTGAATTAGACACAATATCATTTTATATCACCCAAGCCTTTAATGAAAGTCCATACTGTCATTACTGCATACTGACCAGAGCCACAATCATCCCTCTCCTCCCTCTCCTCATCTTTCTTTTTTTCTGCAACATTAGATGAAGTGTCAAAATCCTGTGGCTGAGAGAGATCACAACAAACTGATTATCAACAGGAAGTGGCTCCATTATGGGCTTAAAGACAGGAGAGAGTGCTCTCTGGTTACGGCTCTCAGTCAAATCCACACATTCCATCAGGGTTTAGGGAGAGCTGGGTCACCCCTGAGCTGGGTCCTGCAAGGTCTTGGGGATAACTGGGCCACCCTCAGTCTGCTCTCCTGCCACTGCCCCAGGCCCTGGAGCATTGCTCAGAGCAACTGAGGCACAGAAAGATTCTGGGTATTTGTGAAGGACCTGGACGGTTGTGGATGTCTACGATGGCCTGACTTTGAAAACCTTCAAAAAGAGCCTGTGTTACAGGTGCCATATTGTTTGAGGTGAAGCAACCGCATTTAATCAAGCCTAAAACATAAGAATTCCCAAAGTGGATACTAAATCATATCCAGACATCAATAAGTGTAGACATACAGTATCCAATTCATTTAAAGTATCACATTACCAAAGCTTACAACTGATTTACAAACACGTGATGTTTGAAGCCAGAATCTGAAGAAAATCAAATTATAATCTAAAAAATCTCAAGGGCAAATATCTATTAAAATTCTCTGAGTTGGCTTTTATGACCCTTTCCTAAATAATCCAACAGGGTCTGTTTGCATATTGCATTCCTTTATCTTCCTAATGTGATTAGAACAGAGTTCGACTACTTTTATGATCTGCAGTTAAAACCATAACGACTCCCCCGAGAGCAGGAGCAGCGGAAAAAAGAAACAATTGAGACAATTGCTGAGCTGCCTCCCCTGGGAGTGAAGTCAGAGCTGAATTAAAGAGATGCATTGTGCTGGGTTGGGATCAATGTGGGCAGAAGACTGCAGAGTCATGTGCATGATGGTATATCTCACTCAAAAGATTCCTTCAAACTGCCTTCTTAAAAAAAGTTTCCTTGCGCATGCAGAATATCAGGAGAGCATTTCGGCCTTTTGTTTGCTTTCTCTACACGTCGTTTGGAGGCAAGTCACACGAGGTGCCCTTTGCTGGGAATAACTTTGAAATTGAGGCCAAAACTGAAGCAAGGCGGGGAGGCCTGGTCTCAGTGTTGCCACATGTATACATGTGAATTATTTACTTGTCGTCCAGCAGGAAATGAGGAACGATAACAAGCTTGGGAAAGAAAAGCAGAATAACAAACAGATGGTATCTCATCCTCTCTTTTATTTCTTGCTTTCTCTTTTTCCTCACTTCATTTATTGTCTGTTATATTTTTCTTATGTATCCTGCTGGAATTTAATTGCAAGACATCAGCAGGAAGAGACAAGTTATGTCACTTACTTGACAAAAGTTACTTTCATAAGTTAAACACACCTGCAAAAATTTGTGTTTTCAGGTTGTCGGGTGTCAGTATTCCTACATATGTAAAACATTTGTATAAACACCTTCAAAGATATAGAAAAAGCAACAAAGTCTGAAATGAAACTTTGGAAACAAAATAATGAGACTTCTTCAACCTCTACCACCATGGTTCATCTTATGTTTGGACATGCACATTTGTTTTGTTGTGTTTTGAAGCACAATCAATATAAAAGATGAAACAGCGCAGGATGACTGTGGTTTCTGTGGTTGGCTTCTCAATCCTGAACAAGTTCAACGTTCATTAGGAAACCTTTTTTTTTTCTTATTGTAGAAACAAAATAACTCACTGACATGATATTTGGTAGTTAGCATATAAAGGTGCAGCTTTTAAAGTGAATCAGACCTTGTGATGATCTCCTGATCCCATTTTTGACACTCCCTCTCCTTCTGACCTTACTCCTCGCCCCCTCTCATCCCTAACCTTTCAATCCCATCAGCCTCACTGTTGCTCAGCCACCTGTGACCAGGCTTGGATGGTGGCCTTTGACCTGAGAGGGTTGTGATTAGAGCTGAGAATCAGAAGGGTAGAAATGCCACTAGGCTGAAAGTTTCAAAACCAACTATACTGAACCCTGTTGTAGTGCTGTGAGGTTCCCAGACCCAATATCACTAGAAGCTGTGTATGAAAGGCAGGTGTCATTATTGCTTGTGGTTGGGAGTGACATTTCCCACTAGCATGAGGGGATCAAGGAGGAAAGCAGGAAAAAGGAGGGGGAATCAATGGAGGTTGGCAGGCATTTTAATTAGCCTGAATCTCTCCAGTCAAGGGAAGAGAAAGGTGCAGAGATGTCATGGGAACACAGAGAGAAAGTGAAGAAGACAGGAAATAAAAGGAGAGTCAAGGAAAAGATGGGGGGAAGTTGTGGTGGTCACACACCCAGAGGCTAGCCTTGCTATGCCCAATTTAAAAATCTGCACCAAGTAAAACATCCTCTCATGAGACCACAGGCTGCTGTGTGTATTTATGGGATGCAACAAATAGACGTGCAACCATGGACATATTCAACCCAAATTCCACTCAACCAGCTTATCTTGTAAATTTTTGGCAGTAATTGCATAAAACATGGAATTTGGAGGGATGTGCTTGGGAAGCCACCCTGTAAAAGAGACAAAATGTTTCTATGTTTGGAAAAATTCTCAAGCATTTATGTGGGTGGCTTTCAGTGGAATTCATTCAGGAGTTCACTGAAAAAGTGAAGAATATAAGTTTTAGACTCCATCAATCAAATTAATGCAGCACTCTTCCACTCCTCCTTCCACTGCACACACATTGCCTCCTCCACCATCATCCTTCTCCTATCTCCATAACAATGTAGACTTATTGGATAACAAAATGTACAAGTCTGGCATCAAATGCACTCCTCTTTGGAAGTAGCCCTATTAAAGAGCATAAGTTGCAGCATTACATGATGTAGGGGAATAGAAACGGTGATGTTGATGGAGTCATGAATTCTCCCTGGGCCCTGCTGCTGCTGCTTTTCATCTCAGACGGACAACTTCACCTCTTTGTGCAGGAAATGTAAAAAAACTACAAAAAGACCAGAAACTAATGCAAGCTGCACAGAGAGAACAGATGACAGAATACAATGATAGAATAACAACCAGTTTTTACCATATAATTACTGTACTAATCTTACTAAATAAAATCATAATGTACATGTAGCCTAAATATGTTTATATTGCACAGATTATATATAAAACAAATTAAAAAAATGTTTTTGTATTTTTGTGACTTGCTTGGTCTCTTTTGACTTATTACTCAGCAGGACAAAGGAGATTTATATAGTCTTCAATGGGGAAACTATTCCAACATTGAAAAAGGAAATGAACCAGCTTTGTCACATCTTGACCACCAGCCTCAGCAAATTATGTTCTCATACAATATTTTTATGATTATATTTTTATGTCTTTATCTGCATTTTAAAAAGCCTATTCACAACTTTGTTATCACTAAAATGAGATGTAAAGTCAGATGGTGAGATGTTTTTAAGAAACCCTGCATTACACTGTGGTCGCCCATAGAAGCAGCCACAGTCGTTTATCCTGGCCGCTGTAAGACTTATAGCACTAATGTGCACTTTATTGCTATTGATAGCAGCTTTAAACTTTTTTTTATTTACTGTTTTCATGTTGTGGTTTTGTTTTGTAGTAAGAATGCTTGATTAAGTATGGCAAACATTGTATACTGCTGGATATTTGTCGAGTTTAATAAAGTATCTCTTACCTTATCTTATTCCGTACAACAGGCAAAGTGAGACCATGGGAGCTGGGCGATGGATTAGAGGAAGACAAAAGCATACAGAACCTGAAGAGAACAGGGTGACCTAAATTAAAAGTTTGAGTGAAAGTGCAGTTTCTTGTGTTTATTCTTACATTGGCAGTGTGCCATGATGTCATGTACACTACCTGTGTGACGTTGCCAAGTTTTATTCTTCGCTAGGCCACCCAGGATGGTTTGGTAATGGCCATGCCTAATCCGGCATGCTTGGCACGCACACACACACACACAAACACATGCTCACATAGCTCAGGTGGTTATCATTTATTTTGAACTTTGGTCTAACCAGAATTACATCTTTAAGAAAGATGATGCGTATATA
>JBAMHW010000023.1:15097887-15125171 GCA_037177495.1 Rhadinocentrus ornatus
TGTATATATATATATATTACAGCGTTTGTTCAACCTCTCTCCTCTCAGCTTACATGGGATAGACATGAATAAACTGTAAACAGAACACTGATAGCTGGAAGTGTTAAATTTGTAGTCTGTACATTTTAAATTTCGCTCCTTCCCACTTCAAAGAAAATCTTTTTGTCATATTTATAAAAGTCATAATTTATTACTAAAGCCTGTTCATATTGCACTTTGACACATTTCTGTCTTTTGATTAACTTTATTTCTACCTCAGTAAAGCACACACACTTATTTAATACGCTCACATTCTTAAATTTCTGGATCTACATTTTGGTTGCAAAAAGAAAGGGGGAAAAAAAAGAAAACAGAGATGTGAATGGGGAGAGAATAAGGCAGAAGGGACACTGAAACTCCTGTGTTTACATCTGGTAGAATACTCTCCTTTCCATTCATGTCCAAACAAAGAGAGTGAAACAGTGCAGCACCACAACTACAGTAGTTCATTCTTGAACTTGGCTCATCCAGTGTGGTCCAGATAACCATCTCATACTGTGCCACCCCAGTGGTAGCACTCTGCTCCACAGATATTTCTTTTATAAACACTGGAGAGCTTCCTCTGCCTGCTCATTGCAGGACTCCTAACAATAAAAGACTAAAAGCTGAGGTCAGCCACAGAGAGAAAAATAAACAGAGGATATGAACGAATGAGAATAGAGAAACAGAGACAGAAATACTGTGAGCCAATTAAAGCAGCCACAACTAATCATATGCACCTCAACAGATAATTAATCACTGGCCACAGTACTTGAAACAAAATGTGAATTTGCATCCATTTATTTGCATCAGTACTTAAACAAATATACCGCAGTCAGCGTGTAATGCATCAGCTCAGGGTGAAAAGTCAAAATGTAACATCTTGCATGAATGAAAACCACTAAAATGACAACAGGCAGATGGAGGAAGGTGTTTGTGGGGCCACCCTGCACCAGCAGTGTCTGCATCTTCTCATTCAAACACTAACACACAGCTAAATTACTAAACCCTACAGCAATTCTCACAAAATTGTCCTCTCACTTCTGTGCAGCAACCAGCGGGTTTCTCTTAAAGGAGTTCAAAAATAGTTTAACTCAGTTAAGACCTGTTAATCTTTAACTTCCTTGTTCTAACAGAATTTCTTCACTCCGATAAAAACAAACCTAATTTATTATGTCTATTGATCTCATGTCCATAAAAGCACTGTTGAAATTCCATTAGCTAAATTGCATTTCAGCAAATACACGTTTGGTACAGGCAAACACCGGGAGATACTATACTGTTGACAACCCTCAAAGGGATTCCTTAGACCCTGTCAGTGGGATTAGTTTTGTGGGAGTCTAAAAGACGAATGAGAAATAATTCACGGAAAAGTGATTAGTTGATTAATAGAAAAGATTAGCTTAATTTCATGAGAAATGAGGATGATGGAGTGAATATTTCTCACACCATTTTACAGAATTATTGACCACAGGCATAAAGTACATGCAGCCACTAAAATGTGTGAGTTGGGCTAACAAATCAAATCACACTGCTTAAAGTGCATTTTGTTGAGAAGAGATTATTGGATTAAAAAATATTAATAATAAAAAGGTTCAATTCAAATAACTGAAACTGTCTCAGAAATAACATAATTTTAACATTTTTCAAACCTACCATATTGCTCAAATTCCTAGTTTGCATGAGGTTGTGTGCAGAATAAAGAAGCACAAAGACGCTTCTCAACATTCTATTAAACATTTTAATAGCGAGCTGGGCATTCTTCTTTCATATTTATCATATGATAAGATAAGACAGTGCAGCTGGACATGCACAGAATAAGCCTTAATAATAAGTCTTTATTAGCTCCAGTGGTAAGTGGCCTTCTTGCATGGAGCTGTGGCTTTGCACAGCTATGTTCACTTTCTGTGGTGAGGGGTTTACAAGCTTCAACTATACCATTACAAGATCTTCTATTTAAATTATGATACTATTATAAAGGATAAATGCACAATGACTATTTTCACATGCACAGTAATGGTTTATTAGAGATTCAAGATACATTATTTAGAGGTTGAACTTACAGCATGATGCAAGATTTTAGGGTCAATGAGACAAATCAACACTTTTGTCCCATCACTGCTTCCTTGTACACATCGCAACACCTTGTTTTATAACTTTTCTGCCTCGTCTGCCTGTCTCATTTTCTCGGTATCATAAGTATTACCATGGAATTAAGAAACTTAATTTCTTTGTCTCTTCATTTCAAGGTAAAGGAGCACAGCTTGAATAAATGACATATCAGTAGAAGGAGTGTGCATGTTGGGGGGAGAGGGGATTAAAATGAAAGAGGATGTTGCAAAGGAAGATGAGGGTGAGTTTTCATGACCTCGGACCCTGTAAAGGCTTGTTTTATTTGCACAGTGCGAGAAAAAAAAGTAAACATGCCACTTTTCATTAAGGCCCCATTCCTCTAGCCTGGCAAAGAAAGTGATGTCTCTATACCTCCCTTTTGTTACTCTTTCCCATAAGCAGCATGTAATTAGTGATTGTGGGGTTTGTCTTAGGCTGAGCCACCAAAACCGCAGAAATCACAGAAAAGAGTGAGAAGAGACGAATTAAGAAGATGAGAGAAATGGGAGTGCCTGACATCTCAGTCTTATGCACAGTAATAGTCAAAGAAAAAAACTAATGAAAGTTATGCACATGAAGAGAAAACTCAAGAAGAGAGGATAGAGCGTGCCATAACTCACACATCCAAAATCCTCTTCTGCCTCTTTACTTGTGGTCCTCCACTTTACCCACATGTCCCTGCCCTCTTTGACTCATCCTTCTCTTTCTGTCGCTCTCTCCCGTCTCCCTCCCAGGAGGCTGGGTCTCCTGACCTCATGTGAAAGTCAGCAACATACATTCCACCACAGTCCACTCTGCTCTGGGAAAGTCAGGCTGCATGAGACATGAGGTTAAAGAAAGAACTCAACCGCTGCTGGGTGCAGTAGTAGGTGGAAAAAAAGGATATGCATGGTGCAAGATTAATAAATGTAAACATTATCAAATTGTGTTCAATGTGTAGGAGGAAGTAATACTTTGACCTCCATCTTAATGATGTGAGTGAATGCACTGTGACAGGTACGAGCAAAAAACTCACCAACACCTAAGCCACGAACTAAAATGCTCCCTACACTCACTCTTTCACTCTTCTTTTTTCAGTTCCTCGTCCATCCTTTTCTCCTGTGAATCCCTGCATTGCTTTGCATATTTTCCATGTTTTTCTTCTCTCTGGGATATAAAAGTCTCCGACTGATGAGTCATACAGTAGCTGATTGCAATATCTCCCCTTTATTTTCTTTTTTGTCCCCACAGACTGGCTTTTTTTATGATTTAGCTTCATTTTGAGTCTTTAAAACCTTACCAGAAAGCTGTACATGTAAAGTTCATGTGTGATGAACTTGTGTGATCTTATCTTATATTTGAAAGAAAGCATTGCTATAAGAGTGAAAAGATAAATGAAAGAAGGATAAAAAGTGTTGTGCTGGCAGAGAAAGGTGAAGAGAGAGTATGAGGGTGATAAATTGGGATAAGGACTGATACACCACTCAGCACCCTTAGCAAAGTCCCCTTCCAGCATAACCACTCCTATGACCGCAAACAAGCCACAGCTTTCCAGGAGCTCTATTGGACACAGAACAAATTGGAAAGATGTCATACCTGACAGATTGAGCAACAACGTAAGAAATTCAGACTGTAACCAACAAATAAGTCTGAAAAGAGAGGAAAAAGCAGAAGGAACGCACAGAGCCAGCAGCAGATTCTGCCCCCACCCCCTCTAGACAGAACCCTCTTGACTTGACCCTGGTGAAAGCTGTATAAGTATGGAGTTAATCAAAAGTGTGTTAGGATGACAGGCAGGGGGCCCTTCATGAAGCTGTGCCAGGGGCCCCAGTTCCACAAAGCCTGCAGTGTTAGGGGGGCTATTCTCTGCACAGGAACCGTGGTTGAGGGATAGGGCAGTGGAGCACCACCAGATAGTCTGTCTGCTGGTGGCAATAAACTGGGATCAGTTCCGATGTCAGCAAAGCGCCCACCAACATTTCTACATGATGACATTTTCATCAATGTCTATGTCTACTTGATGACATGTACAAGGTCTGAGGACCCTTATGTCAACACTTGGAACTCACAGGAAATGTGACACAACAGACTGCTGTGATATGACAGACCATACCTCTGTAATTATGAAGAAATCATCACCAGGCTCTCCCTGCACCACAATCTTCTCTCCATCTTCAAACTGAACAGGCTCCAGAGCATCAGCCACAGTTAGACGCTCCCACTTATCCAAAGACTCTGTGAATGGAGAAAAAATATCTGTTACTTAAAACACAGATGAGTGCAACAGCATATGCACATACTTACATTAATTTCTGTTCATGATTAAGTGGTTGCTTCTCCGGTCGACTGGTGGGCTAAATCCCATCTCAGCTAATCCAGTCATTCATCAGGAACCATTATATCTTAGATCCTCTGACCACTCCCTCATTTCATGGAGGCCCACAGAGCTTAAACACCTTGAAATTGACCCAATGTTTGTTCTGCTAACTCTGGATTACGATGACAGAGATATGTTTTTATCCCCCAAGACACTGAAATATCCTTTACCCTAGGGTAAATTACAGCGGGCAAGATCATCCCGTGCCTGGTAAGTTAAAGCTCAATCTAAACCACTGGACTAAATAAAATTCATGTTGCTTTTATAACCAGTGGTTTAAAAGGTCAAATGGCACCTTATTTAAAATGAATATTTCCTTTCCATTGTTATATAGACCCACATGTAAACTAAATAACAAGCATAAAATGGCATAAAAAAAACCCTGAGATATCATCTTTATAGCGCTTCAAGCCAGCCAGATGGCTTTTCAACTATCCAACCACAGGAACAGTGACATGGTTAACCCCAAATATTTCTAGAAGCTCTTGAATTTTTCACAGAAAACCAAAAGTACTGTTTTGTCACACAACTTGTTGAAAAAAAACTTCTACTAAATGATTTTAAAGCAAGTCAGAATCTATTTTTAAACTAAAAGAACCCACAAAATCATTGTATACCTTTACACAGAAGTTCCCCTGATGAGCTCGCCCTTCTCTCACACTTCAGCAGATTACTGTGGCCTAATCTTAACAGTCTATACATGCACATGTGGAATGTGACTCATCTGCAGTGAAAACACTCCTTATCCTCAGCTTAGTCTAGATGAAAAGATGATTCATTGTTTTGATTTTACTAAGACATGAGTTAGAGGTGTAAAACTACAGCAGGATCTTTTTGTCTGGAACTATTGTCTCCTGATGTGCTCAGTAACTGATACTGGTGTATCTATTTGTGTGTGTGAATGAATGTATATGTACTTAGGATTAACTAAGATAGGTCTGGTGATTTGGAGGTGTCCAGTGTCCCTTCTGGTGGGGCCGTGGTGTCTGCCCGACCCAGATGGATGTCCTCTGTCTGGCTGCAAGCCAAAGGCAGCAGGTCCCATAGAGGTGATCCTTAATGGCAAGGCAAGTAACATGATACACAAATGTCCTGACTAAAGAACCGACATTTTCCGCTTCGCCAAGCCTGCACCCACTTAAATCACCTTGTTGCACACATACATAGTAAACATCTAGGAGACTGACCACTGGGAAACCTGTTTTGAGTGTATGTGTGACAAACATTTGTTTTTTCTGCCTTCACTCCGCGACATCAAGGGCTTGTACCTAATTTCGTGGTTATCTGAAAAATCAAAGACAAACAAAAACACCTCCACCCCCTGCCCTTCCTCCAATTCAGAGAGGCTGAGCAGAGAGGCAAAGCAACATAAAGAGGAATGAAGAGCAGTAAGCATTTCGACGAGGGAGGCGGGTGTTTGAATACAGGCCCCAACAAGGCTGTCAAAGAGGGAGCTGCGGAAGAAAGGAGGCGAATGAAAAGAGAGCAGACCTCAGAGATGTTCTTCTAAGACCAGAATTGAGTGTATGGGTTTACTCACCCAGCTAATAACTCTGTACAGGGGGCATGGCCCTACTCTATACACCGCACACACACGATCAAGTGGAAAAGGATGAGATGTCAGTTCCTATTGCAACTCAATTTAAAAGTCTGAATGAACCTCCCTCGCCATCCCTCCAAATCCAGTGGTTGGTGTTACCCAAATTCCAGTGGGAAAGAGAGGCTTAACTTAACTACCTATTCTTTAATTGTCCACATAGAGTCATGGCAGAGTGTGACTGGCTTTAAGTATAAATAGTATGAGCAGATTAAGGGTGTACACACAGACCATACTCAGCTATGGGCCTTGTGTGACAACGTGTGCCTGTGTTTATGTGGGCTAATCTGTGGTATACGTTGATTGAACTGCCTGCACTTTGGACCCTTTGACCTATTTAAAATTAAGTCATAACACAGATGAACATGCAAACACACTCATTTTTTAACACGTACACGATTGCAGAAACAAACAGGACTACACCCACAAGAAAAAAACCCCATCTTCGTTAAATTTTACAGTTTAATACACATACTTACCAAGGATGGAGACCTTACTGAGAAACTCTTCATACATCTTTCTCTTTCTCAAAGTGCTACCCTGTAAAACAAACACAGGAGAAATATTACCAGTTTAACTCCTTTGTATGCTAACACTACTATTAGAAAATGTAGTTATTCTGTAAAATGCCATCTGAGTGTATAAGTATGAGGGAGTGGAACTAATTTCTTGTATAATTCAGGATAAATTAGTGACGTCTTACTTTTATACTTTTTTAATCCTAAAAAAAATACTTGTTTTTCAATTAACAGAGATTTAATATTTTGCAGCTAAAACAGATGGTTTTTTTTGTTCAAATTCATATTTACCAATGGTTCTGGACACATCTTGCTCATTCAGTGTTTGCCTAATGTCTTACCCAGCAGCAATTTATTTGCCACAAACTGACCTTTAAGGCTGGCTGCAAATGTAACATACAGCCATGGTCAAATACCAACATTACAAAATGAAGCTACAAGATAATCTGTGATTAACAGATCATAGTTCATGGGGGCATGTACAAAGGTGTGTATGAGATATGTGGTAATGTTTATTGTATGTGTGTGTCGGTGTGTGTGGCCCACCCCACCCACCAAGCTGGGGACTTTCCCCTCTCTGCCTCTGCCATGAAAATCAGGTGCTTCCTGACAAGTCTAAACCCAGTGGACCCCTTCTCTAACAGCGTTTCTCCTCCACTGCACAGAACCACTCAGAGAGAGTAAAGACATGGAGAGAGGAAAAAACTGTGAGGGACGATGATCTTGTCCACCCTGTGTCTGTGTTTGCATATGGAAGTGATATAGCGAGGCTCGGGGTGTCTTCAGTGCATAAGTGCATGAGTTCCATTGCTGTTTCTAATTTCATATAATTTCCCATTTTGTCTTAAAAGGGGAGCAAATCTTCCCAAGTGAGTCAACGTCGAACTTGGAATTGTAAACAACTTGATTAAAGGAATTCTAGGCTGCACTGCCTCCCTCCTGGATAGATGAGTGTGTGTCTGTGTGCAGGCTGTCTGTTTTTAGTTCTGCCACTTATGTTTTGCTGCTGTCTCTGCAGGAGCGAAATTTGCTCATTACGCGAGCAAATGCACTTTCAAACTCACACAAACAGCCTACACACAAAACTTACAGAGCTTAAAGGCTTCCCTTGCGTACATAACAATGAATTATACAGTAGGTCTGATTTATGTGACTGCAGCAGGTTGGGTACATCTGCATATTGTAAGAAATGCAGGCATGGACTTTTTGGACATTTATGGAAAGCAAATTATGCATGTCATAATCTTTTCATTAAACATTTTTTATTTATTTAGTTGAACATATTTTTTTCTCTTTGCATGCTTTTTTTTTATCTGTATTAGCTGAAATCTGTAATCCACTTGGGAGGCCTGCACATGCGTGCCATGTAAAAAAATCTCCTACTCTTCTTGGCCCTTATGTGTTCACTCCTCTTGTGCTTAATGATGAACCAGCCTCCATGTCTGTTTGCTGTCTTTGAGGTAGAATCATCAAAGACTTGAGGTGTGGAGCGAAGCCAGACTAAACCAACTGTACCTCACGCCTCATCTCTATCACCTTCATCTCTGTCCAATGTGAAACACCACCCCCGCTCACTCTTCATCGCGCTTCGTTTCTTGGTGTAATTTCTCCTTGTTTCCTTTTGTCTTGTGTTCTGTTTGTTGACAGTGGTCTGTCAGTTTGTTAATGGCTTTGTCTGTAAGTGTGTGTATAAATACCAAGACGACACGAACTAGGTGGGTATTGTATGAATACAACACAATGGAGAGAGTGTATTTATCACACAGAAGGGTATTACATTATTTGCTTAACATACTCCTGGATAAGGAAGGTGGTGAGATGAGTGGGTGTGATGGGGTTCGACAGGGCGTCTTGGTTTTATATGATATGAACATGAACTGTCTCAAATGGATTAAAAAAAGAAGAGTCATTCTGCCCATTTTTAGCCACTGGATGTGTGGTGTACAGTGAAGAGAAGTGGGATTAGTATTAAGTGGTCTTTCAGGATGAACTCTTGGACCCTGCTGAGATTTGTTATGTTCATTATCAATTAACTTGTAAAATGTAATAAAGACTGTAGCACATACAGATGCTGTGACCAGTAGATTCTTCACATTATACAAAAAAAACTTCTTCTCATTAAAGAATGTTTTAATACTTATTAACTTTGATCATAATCGAGTACTCACTTATGGAAAAGTAAACACAGGGATTGGAATTAGGATGGCAGGTCTTTAGACCATTACCGCCCCCTGAGTTAATCAGATCACATGCCAAGGCAAGTGTAGCAACTGATTGAAAGAAATGAGAGTTGAGACATTAGTAAAGCCAAGCCAGCTGCAAACTCCTCTACCTAGCCTGTTTTTGGCAAATATCTGGTGGCAAGAAAATGCAGTTGATTAAGTAGAATTCAGGCTACAGTAGCAGGAAATGAGAGACAGTAGTGCCCTCATGTCTGCAGAGACCTGGCTGTACCACAGCTCAATGGGCAAACTGTGTTCCAGGCCAATTGTTCCATTGTGTGTGGCTATGTCTTTTTTGTGGGTGGCTTGAATGGTCTATGTCTGTAATTTAGTTATTCAATCTTGTGCTGTGTAATGGTAATTAAATTGAATCTTGAATTCCATGAAGTGATTAATTGGTTTGCCTGGGAAACCTGGTCACTGTAAACGGTGTCTTCAAGGAAGACACCAGATATTAGAGCTCTTAGGAAATTTCTAACATCTGGTTTTGTCCAATTACCAGCAAGAGTTCAAACAAGTTTTTAGCCTAACATTCAAAGATATAGAACAAAAATGCTTATTTAATTGCTCAAGAAGATGCTTCTTGAAACAGAAATTGTCCCTAAGTGTGAACTGACAGGGGAGCAGATGTGAAAACAATAAAACTGATGGCAATGGCAACGCACCTTACGAGCTTCTAACTAACTAGCTGCAGACACAGGCACTCAGTAAAATATTGAGAAGTTACTGGGAAGCACACAAACACACACATATTTACACAAAGAGAAATGTGCATTGTGTTGGCCAACAATGTTGCCAGAATACCACACTTTGTAAAAGAAAAAAACAAAACAAAACAGCTTTACAAATCATTGACAGCAATAATTAACTACAGGTTCGCATAATTGAATTCTGCTTCACCCCGTCTTAACCCCCACCACCACTGCTGCTGGAAGGAACGAAGGAATGAGAGCTGCAGAGAGTGAGAATCCTCTCAAAGAAAGGTTACCCGGGCAGTCTGCGTCGTCAGTTTAACTATGCGCTTAAGAGGTGACATGAGTGCTAGACAGGCTAGTGCCAACTTTACACTGAGCTGAAAGGTCCAAAAACAGACTTATTTTTCTATCTCTGGTAGCTCTGCTTAACATAAAACAGGTGAATTGGAGTTTGTCTAATTTGTTTGGAATAAGTAACATTTGAGGAAGTATATAGCAGGAAAAGAGTCTTACACAGATACACTCACACATGTATAATGTGTCATGTATCATGTGTGTGCATATGAGTGAGTAGGACCCCCCAAGGCAGGGCACCTAGTGTTTCCACTTTAAACATTTAGACATTCCTACTAGATAAGCTCCTGGAGTGGGAAGTGTGAGTAAAGACATTAAAAACGGCCCTTTTTCTCCTTCACAGTCTTCATTCACTCACTACCACTTTTACCTTTTTTCCCGCTTTCTCTGTCTGGTAGAAGTTCTGTAGAGACATTTAAATGGGAGGATAGACTCCCGTGTGTGTATATGTCGGAATGTGCATGCAACTGTGTGTATTTGCAGTAAAAGATAATGAATTCAACTGTTTTAAGTATTTAAGGAGTCTTAAGTGGTTGAGGGGCAGAAAATATTGCAAGTAAAAGACGATGATAAGTGTAGAGAGTCTACTGCGGTACTTATTTATTCTGAGGACATACATCATACTTATTTCTGTACTGTTTCATGGAGGGCTACTATTGGTCTATGTACTTAAGGTTTAATGTTTCATTTGACCTTGTAAGAGTCTTTGTGAATTGCAGTGTAGTTTCTTCTGAATGATGGAAAGTCAGAAAAGTGGAATTCAAACAAGACAGTTCTGTCCAAATGAGAAACTTTAGAGGGTGCGACACTTACTTCAGAAGTGAACACTCTTAAGATTTAAATGCTTAAAAAATTTCTTTGACAGACATGAAACAAACACGCAACTTTTAGCATTGATAGCAATGGTGCGCCAAACATTTTAATTTGGGTGCACCCCAAATTTTACAGCATCGCTCTTAGCAGCTCAGCAATAATGACGTTAAGAAGAATGTTCGTCTTTAATTGAAGCATGAATGTTATGTAAGGAAAAAAATTCTAGCTTCACAGAACTAAATGAAACTAAACATTTTAAACATTAGGTTGTGCCGCTTCCGGCAAATTTCCCTCTGGATTTACATTAAAATTTTTTTACATTTATTTACTTGGATCTGAGTTTTGTGAAATTCTGCTCCTTTATGGCTTTATTAAATACCATGTTTTGGCTACTCAAACAGAAACATCCAAGGTTTTATTCTTCAGTTTTCTTTCATTTTAATACATGGCAGCCTCTCATACTAGCAGCAGATGAAGCTGTTTCAGTTTTTTTTTTTAAAAAACGTCTTGTCCGCTGCTGAACTTCTGGGGGGAGACTTGATCCCGGTCAGTGCAGGTGACGTCTCACAGACAGAGGGCAGTGGTCAAAAAGCATTCAACCCTCATCCAGCTTTTCTGGTTCGTTTTGATTAGGCATGGTGAAAAACACTTAGCATAAAATAGTGAGGATGATAGAAAACCAGCACACATGAGCAAATTCCACGTTTTGAGATTGATTGCCGTTTCTGCCACTCTCGTCTGCCTCGTTCTTCACCGTATCGGACATCTAATGTGCGTTGGTCTTGATTTCAAGCCAACACACAACATGGTGTTCAACTGTGGATCACAGCTGTGTGCGCGTGCACAGATGTGTCTGTCTTTGTGAATATGGGCAAAGACCAAAGAGAGTTAGCAGGGCATATCAAAGGGGAAAAATATAACGTCATAATTGTCCAGCCCACATCAGCCACATCAACATGTATATGTGAATGTGTTTGTTAGTTAAGGTGGAAATAACTAATAAATTATTTCTCTAGCAGAATTTCAAAAGCCTCTTTTTTTTGTCCGTATCATTACTTTGATACCTGGTTTCCACAGGACCACAGTGATATACAGTACTATATGTCAGTTTGTAGACATACCATGAGGATGCGCCGGTAGCTGTCTCGGTCAATGCCCCACAGTTTAAGATCAGTCTTGGCCTTGACGGTGGCAGCTCTAGGAGTTCCATAAATCAAGGCCAGCTCTCCAAAACTACCTCCTTCTCCAATATTGGTCACCAGCTCTCCATTTACATAAACCTGCAGAGAGAACAGCAAGATGAGTGATGTGATGGACAGGGTATTGCAAGCTTAAGTGCTTTAAATAAAACTCCTAAGTTTTCTTTGGCTGTTTAAAACGCTTACTAGGGTTTGCTCTGTGATCTAAACTAAGCCCTCAGATGAGTCCCTCTTAAAGGTTCTCTGTCGTTCCTATCTCTTCATCAGTTCCTTTTATTTTCTTTGTCTTGTCTTGTTGGAGCCTTCTCTGTGATCTGGGAGTAATGGTCAGAGAGCTGTGCAGACTTTGTGGTTCAATTCCACCATCTAATACACACACAACTCACAAAGTTGATCTCTTACATGCACACACATGCACGGCTCTATTCAGGCCAAGCTCCATAGATCTACAGACAATTCAACCTCAGTGAAGCTGACCAAGGCTGTCTCCGAGGCCATTACGGTTTCACCTGTCAACACACTATCCCCTACCTTGTTGACTTAATAACACAGAGTTGGGGAGGTGGGGAGACACAGAAGGAGGGAGTGAGGGTTTACTGTTCTGTTTGCTGGTGAGAACTCTCAGAATTGTTGGAAGCTCTTATTCAGATTCAAAGTAGACCACAAGGGACTCATCCTTCTCTACAAACTGGAATGGCTTCAAAGAGAAGCAGAGTGCTGACTATGGTTACGTCAAGCTTAGAACAATTATCTGAATGTTGCAAAAGTCTGAGCCTACAAGTGGTAATAGTTTTACTGCACTTTCCAGTCCAGTCTTCACAGTCATACATACCATCCCATAAAGTTTCACACTTTGATTCAGCTCTTGAACTGATATTCTTTCACACATAAACTAGAGCAAGAGCACTAGTGAAGTGCAAACTTGCAAAGAGGGCTCTAAGAACTCAGATTAATGAATGTATAAAGACTGAAACAAGTCTCACACAACATAGGATGTCTTTCAGTTGTCAATAAATTTTCAATATGTTATTATAAGCAGCAAGTTGTGTGTAAACAGGCAGCATATTTGTGTTGGTGCTTATTCTGTAACTGTCTATAAATTGTAAAAGTCTCTTTAACCCTTAATATTGATAAAAAATAAGCCTACAATCATAAAATTATTGCTTGTTAAGAGAAAACTCCGTCAATGAATCATGAAGTATCAGATATATTTTCACAGTAATGCACTCAAATTTAAACACAAACATTAGTTTTATTCCTAATAAGGTTATTCTGCACTTTGAATGAAAGCTTTAATTTCTTTTGTGGTGCACCCGTAAATAAATACAGGCCAATGTGTGTAAGTGAATAGATTTGTATGCAGACATGGAGGGGTGTTTACATTTCTGGCAGCTTTCAGGCAGTTTATGGGACGCTGGCAGATTTACACCCCTGTCTAATGAGAGACATCTCCACACTCAAATAACCTCGGCACTGATTTTGAAGCAGTTTGGTGCCAGGGCTGTGGCTGGGAGGCAGCCGCTGTCTGTACAGATGTAAGAGTGGATAACGGGGTGAGGTGAGGGAGACACAGAAAAGCATGAAGTTTGGCTGGGGTGAGTTTCTAGGACAGTCTTCCCACAATTTGGGTGCAGGACGACAAGGTTCTGTGGGAGCAGATTCACTGGTGGCAGAAGTGAGCCGACCTCATCTGGTTTAACACATTCAAGGAATAATTTAGGCAGTAACCCTGCAGCAGTGGGACAAAGCTTTACTTCAACTGTGGATCTAATAGAAAATTATAGCAGAACAGGCTTGAAAAAAAACTAAAAATAAGTGCACAAAATATAAAATATTGGTCTGATATGCTGCAAGTGCAAACAACAAAACTGACCATGTTCTGATTTAGTTAGAAAGCATGTAAAGAACTTAAAGCAACAGGGCCCTCAACATGATTAAGTATTTTCAACTAACTGCCTGACAAAAACCACAGACTGTGAGATTAGTGGTAAAAACAAAAACAGTGTTACCCATTAAAAAGTCTTTATTGTGAGAGAATGGTTGTCACAAGCTCAGCATTAGATGTTACAAACCAGCTGAGGCAATGAGGAAAAAAGCAAGGAATTTCTCCGCACTGTAATAAAGCTAAAGAATTCTATTTGACGGGCAAAATTTTATCTTTGTATTTGTCATGCTTGACAAGTTCAGGTGGGAAAATGGCTAATGTTCAGTGTGATAAACTTCAGGTTTCTAGATACAGTCTTAACTTCCCTTTAATGTATTTTCCTACCGTTTATCTGACCCAAATATAGCCTTAAATGAAAAAACTAAATTCCCTCTTGTAGGCTCACTTCTTTTTCACAGGAATCTAGAAATAGATCCTAGTACTTCTCTAATCACATTTGACAAGGTACTATCTGATACAAACGAAGTCAGCACAACAAGATTTAGTGTTAGTTGTTATGGAGTCTCTCTATCAAGGAACCATCTGAATATGTCTGTTCCTTCTTTCAGTGTAGGTCATTGACATTGGCAATCTTAGCCAAGCTTGCCAACCTGTTTCTCTCCTCTTACCCGCTGTCTCTGTGTTCACTGCTGTAAGCTGATAAGGTCACTTCCTGTTTAATTTTCCATCCGCTCCCGTTTTATCTCTCCACTTAACTCTATCATTCTGTGTCAGGCATGCTAAGACAAAAGATCTTCTCAGTTTGAGTGCCTTCACAGAGTGATTGACTCTAAAGCGCCATGTTCAGATTGTTATCGGACTGGAACCAGACTTTAAAGAGAACAAAACATGGGGGCAAATCTAAAAACCTACAAATTTGTGGGAGGAAACTGTCTCAACATGAGTTTAGTATGCTGGGTTTTCCAGTGAGCCACAATCTTTCTTATAGATTACCCATTAACACAGGTAAATTAAAGTTACATTGACAGAAACCACACTGGAATCCCCTTTGATGGAATCCTTTGCTTTGAGTCACTCATTGAATTATGTATGATAAGAAATGACAAAGTGCTTGTGTGTGTTACTTACGTCCACTTCGCCTTGGTCAATAACATAGAAGTTGTCGCCTTCATCACCTGAACAAGAGTGAGACAAAGAAACATGTGAGCTTGTGAAAGTCTGAAAGGGAACCGACCGGTAAGCTCATTAGCTCACAAGCCCCTGCTAGCTAGCAAAATCAAATACTGATATTGTGATACAGTAATGGGTATAGGAGACAAAGCTACAGCTGGCTACTATTCAACCAGATAAGTGCATTTTACAACATTACCAGTGGTCAAAAAGCATGAGCATTTAGCTCCTCAGCGTACAGGGCAAAAAGTAGTTTATGAGTATTTAAATGTTTGAGTATTATGTTTGTTGGAACAACTGAACTTAACACATTAATGGCCTCTAAGTTTCTGGACACACCCAGTTTCAAAAGTGCTACTTCAGAAAGTTGAGCTAACAGCAGTGTTCATTACTGGTACTTTTGCGGCTTAATAGCGGAAACAGAAGTGCCTGAGCTTGCAGAGCTACAACTTTTCAGTATGATATTAAAAAACATATCATACTGAAATATATCATATTTATATATATATCATAATATCATATTTCAGCATGATATTAAAAAACAGAGCGATTGATACAATTGTGGACAACTGTAGTGATGAGCTTTATTTATCCTCTTCATTTTACAGTATTATAGCATGATATACTATATTTGAAAAGCTGGGAACTCAAAATGTTTACTGCTCTGCTTACTGAATCCTGGCAGAGCCACTACTAGTAAAAATTGAAACTATGAAGTGAGTCATTGGAGCTGGCTGGTTGATGTCTGTTAAAAGCCTCCAGTCTAGAGATAAGGCTAAAAAAATGGCAAGTGTTCCACTAATTATGCTATCCATTACATAGAGTTCATGGGAAATCGTTAAAAAGGACAGACAGTCACATACACAAGCACTACGAAGCTCTTCCAACCTTTAACAATAGGATGTAAATGCAAATAGATTCAGAGGCACAAGAAGGGAGTGATGCATGAGTCTAAATGACACAAGTATGCATATCTGTGCATCTAGTAGGTACCAAATCAGGGTGTGACTGTGTGTGTATTTCTTGTGTGCATTTTCACCTAAAGAGTTGAAAGGATGAGAGTGCCCTGTGAGTAAAGTTCACAAGAGTTCACACGCCTAATTAATACTGAGTGGATTGCAGGGCTCGTTAATCATACAGCTCTATTTGTCACACAAAACGCTCCTTGTCTGTCCTAGTGAAGACCCCATAGATACATACACACATATATGCTCAACCTGCTGCAACCTGGCCCTAAGCTAATTTTTCTTCTGTCTCTTTCATCTCCTCTATCGCTCTTTCAGTCCCTCTCACTGTGTCTGTCTTTTCTTCTGCTCTTCCTGTCTTTTATCACTTTGGTGCCCAAGCCTTTGTTTTCTGCCTTTTGCTTAAGAGTGCAGGTAAATATTTGACCAAAACCTGGACACACACAAAAACACACACACAGTCATGCAGGCTGGTGTATGTCATGTGGTCTTGTTTCACCACAAGCTAATTGTTGTACGCTTGGCTCAAGTTCTATGGTTTTGCTGAAAAGAACAACATGGGTACATCCTCAGCCTCTGAGGTGTTTTGTCCCGACAATGCTGCAGCACCAATGTGTCTCTGACAAACAGATTTAATGTTATAATATTTCTAAATGTTCCAATACAAAATAACATTTTCTTGTTTTCAAAGATACATTAAATTATAATTGTGAAACTGAATGTCTCAATAAGCAGATAATAATAACAAGAGCCCAATGAAAATACTTTCTATTTTTTATGTTATGATAAAGTAAATTCATTCTGTGTTTAAATACCAGTCCAGCCTCACAAAAATAAGTCCTTGCTGTGTCTAAATAGTGTATGAGTAGCCAGTAGCATGGTTGGTTTCTTGAAGCTGTACAGTAGTCCAGATATTCGCCATGACATCAGCGCTGTATATACCACATTCAATAGTGTATATAACTATGGACTGTCTGGGACTGGGGGCCCTGCAAAGTTAGCTAGCCTTATTATCACCAAATTAGGACCGATATACTCCTGATGATGTCTTAAGAGTTGGTAGGAGAGCCTGAGTGGTTGTCCAGGCAACAACCCTTTTTTGTGTGCGTTTGTGTGCTGTAAACTATGTGATTTTGTGCAGGTGTTAACATAGTATTATCTGAAAGTGGAAGTTTGTCTGCAAGAGTGTGTGTTTTCAGTGCTTTAAAATATTTGATTAAATATGTCTGTGTTTGATAGGAGTTTCAAAAGGGGAGACCTGGAAAAATACAGTCTGGCCCTGCTGGCCTGTGTTTCTTCAAAGTCCAGGGATGACTAATGTCAAGGTTTTGATGACTGATAGACAAAAGAGAGCGACCCAACAGCTGGTGGAGGCTGCAGGAATGTGTGAGTGGGGCAATGAGAGGAAAAGGGAGTGGTAAGATAAAATAAACATGGCCAGTGGTGGCAGTGCAATAGATGCATTCTTCAAGATAAGACCATTGTGGATAATTGAAGAAAGCATGCAGCTTAATTGCTTCCTTTCCTTTAAAGTGGTTTAGTGGTTCAAATCTATGCTAAGACAAGGTCACTCATTGCATCAGAGATCTGGAAGAACTTTCCCTTAAATGAAATGTAACCAGCTAATTTTTCCACATCAGTCTTTAATGGTCTTATTAAGAAGAAACTTCACTTTCAAAGTTGACTATTTAAATTCTGCAACTAATACAACTTTGAGCTTGTTTCCCTAAATAATATTTCAAATATAAAAATCTGTCTTAATTTAGTTTGACATGCCACAAAAGCATCACTTTTACATGAATTACTTTCATAAAAATATTCATACAAACCTTGCTGGATAACCGTTTCTCCTGCAATATGGGTGACCGGGAACATAGCATCAAAGATGTCACTGAAAAAGAAACAGAGGTGGAAAGGGGTAGGTGGGTAAGAGGTAAGGAGATGGGGGGAAAAAGGGAGGACACAGTTATATCCCACATTCTTGTCATTTTAACACCATATCTATTCCTTTAAATTGTTTACTGCGCTACTAATCTCAGGCAAAAACATATACAGTACATACAAGACAGTTTTGTGGAGGAGTGATGTTACAGAATAGACAGCAACCATCAGCACTGTGTAAGCCTTATCAGCAGGTAGTGAATGCCCAAGAGACATTCCTGGGAACTCTGGCTGACTCCAAATACACACACCACCATGCACAAACACACACATACATCTGCACAAACCATATCCATCTGAATGTGTACACAACTGATTTCTTCATCACCTTTCAAATCCATGCAAACACACAGTATCCCCAGTTAAAATCATCAAAAAGAACATCAGTATGCCAAATTAGTTCATGATTAGGCTTCAAAACGGTCTTTTTCTCAAGTGTTTGACTAACTCTTGTGAATTGCTGAACGGTACTGCTACAAATACAATAAACGTGTTATTGGCATTAAGAGGTTTTGACTACTTTGTCTGCATCTTGTACTAGCACGGCACTGTGCATGGGCTTAAACTTTTTTTGTTTCAGTCCATGATCAAAGCCTGTATTTCTGAGGGCATCTTCTCTTAGAGAAGCTGAAAAAACAAAGTAAATGATACTGGTACTCGGGTACTTAATTTGTGTTTTAGCCCAGCAAGGAAAGCTCACGTTAGACTGTTGCTAATGGGGCTGTTTGAATGCATGAAGCCTGAAAAGATTAGCACTCCACTACTGAAATGTGTTGGGACAAGAGATGTATCCTTCCTCTCCTAGTCTCTGCCTGTCTCTCATCTTCAGGCTGTATTTATTCATCTAATCAGTTGCATAGTATGGAGGGCCAAAACTGTCATAATCAAAAAGAAAATAAATAAATGAGGAAATAAATAAATGAGGAAATAAATTAATTAATAAATGAGTAAATGATTAAATGAGGAAATAAATAAATAAATTCGGAAATAAATAAACAAATAAGGAAATAACAAATTAAATATAATTTTTTTTAAATGTATTTTATTTCCATTTATTCATCTATTTTATTTTGCCAACTTTATTTTTATTCCCATATTTTTTATTTATTCCCACATTTATTTATTTTTTCCTATGTCCATTTTTTTTTTTTTACATTTTTCATCCATTAATTTCCTCCATTTTTTGTTTATCCATTTATTTTTACCTTCCTACATTTCCACTTTTCCTAATGCCCACATTTACTTTTTCTCACTCCTCCACATTTTTACTTTTCCTCAGGTATTATTATCTCCAGTGTATGCTGATGAGGTGGGCGTTAACTTTGGCCCAAAGCATGATTGGTCAGCTACCTGAATAACTGTCCACCAATCACCTCTCAGGCTGTGCCCTGACCTAAACAGAGAGAAATATGTTTTTATACGGGGTGCCAAATCTTTTGGATTGCTTAATTTTTAACACTTTCTTATGAGAAAAAGAAAATGTATTTTTCAATAGCTTCGAAACCAGGTGACCCAGTCACTTCAAAACAAAGCTGATATGAAGCAGATGATCTTCTCAACAAGACACAAGTCTTTGTTTTTAACCCCCCCCCCTCCCTCTTGTAATATTTTATATTAATACTTTCATATATAAAAAAAATAAATCAATAATCGCTATTGGGAGCCTATTTTGTTCAATAACTACTAAACCAGGTGACCTTGTCACTTCAAACCAAAGCTGAATTGAAGCAGACTGCTTCAAGCCAAGTTCTCCATGACAAGTTCTTCTAAGGAGCGCTTGTCATGACAGAGGTCATAGGGCACCCGTCTTATAGAGAAATATAGAAAAAAGCAATAAAAGAGGGTCAGGCATTACAAAGAAACAAGAACTGCTGAGTGAATGTGGGGCAAGTCTGAGCCCGCTCCTAGTTATGTTTGTGCATGTGTGTGACACTAAACGTGTGTATTTGAGCCAGTATGTCTGCATCTGAGTACATGCTGCCTATGAAAACACACAGGTTTGTACAAACTAATTTGTGGGTGTGAAACAAGCATGTGTTCCTGATGGTGCATAAGACTGCGCAGAACTAAGCAAGACAACTTGCAGCATGCAGCTCTGCAAGAAAAAGTTGTTTTTTCATAAAGTTATGGGTTTAAAAAAAAGATATGGGAAGAAAAAAGCTGTATGGAAGAGATCTGGTTTGGAAGTGAGCAGGCCCTGCTGGTATTTATTTATGTGACACTGAATAGAAAGCAGACTTAAGAAGGTGGACTTCAGCCAACTACACTAACAGGTAGTGCCTGTGTGTTGCAGCTGGCCACTGACTCACACATACTTGAGGACACACAAACATGTACAACAACCCACCCCTCAAAAAACAACAACAAAAAAAAAACATTTACTCTTTGAACTGTACAAGCATTAAATAAAATATAAAAAAGTGTGCAATCTCCTGATGAAGCATATCAACACAATAATACACACATTGCTGGTATTACAATATAATATTGCCAAAGCAGTTTTGATGAAATTGTCCATAATGGCATGATGACTTGGCACGCAAGCTCCCTTTGATAGCAGTTAGTCAGACAAACATCTGCAAGAGCACCCTCAACTCTTCTCACATCTGTGACCACCTGTGCTTGGCACGGAGTCTGTTTATTCAGGGAACTTCGGAGCAGTTGGTTTCAAGTCACGTATTGCTAATGATCTGTGGTTTATGAAAATAATTACCTTAGTCAAACACAAAGTTCAAAAGCAATTATATGCATTTCCTGAGGAGAAAAATAGAGCAAACCCAGTGCTTACATGTTGTGATTTTCTAGGAAATAGAAAAACAACGCAAGTGATATGCTTTGAGCATGATAAGATGAACTTTGGTATGTGCATTTTGGCACTTATGATGGTAACACAGCACACATTTAAGCAGGATGTTCAAGAGTGGGTGACATGCTTCTAACAAAAGGATCAAAGACAAGCAATCCTTTTCAAGTAATTACATTTTTCCAACTCTCTTTTTCTGTTCCACGTATCTCCATATATTGAGTGAATGCATCAGTGAGCACAACAAAGATACTTATGATGGTAATTACCTCACGACATATCTACCCATCTCTCTTTGTCATTCTTTATCCCAAACTTCCTCCAAGCCTGTGCTCAATCACTTTTCCCCTTCCTCTTCCCTCTCAATTCCCTCTTTCTTCCCTCTAATTCTCTTACTGCCCCACCTATTTTGCCCATCTCTTGGTCTAACGCCCTCCTAGATGAAGTGATTAATCTTTTCCTTTCCGCTACCTGTAGCCCCTTTGACCTTATGAAAAGGCAAAGCATCCCCACTAACAAAGGATGTACTATTCTGACAGACACAGATAGAAAGACAGAGAGGCAAAGAAACCCTGTAGAGAGAGAGCGGGGAGGGTTAGGAAGCTCATCTCCACCCACCGTAGGCTGGGATACAAAGCCTACAAAGCTTCTGTCATGGTTGTGATATGTCAAGATATCCCAACAAGCAACCAATATTGCACTGTGTATTGCTCATTTTGAGGCAATGTATTTTCAGTCCAAACTAATGTCAGAAAAATGCTGACACCTCAGGTAGCAATTTGTAAATTGTGAGTGTATGTATCCATGTACGTTTGTGAGCATTTATGAGCAAATGACAGGAAAAGTTTACGTTTTCCTTCATTCTCTCCACAAACAGTGGAGCAACAGTTTATCGTTGTTCTCGAACAGTCATAAAAAGTATTTAGCTTAGGGGGATTTTAGTCGTTAACAAAATCAAATCAGACCTGCTTGTTGTGACTAGATTGCTTGTTGTTTTTCCAGGTTGGTAATGACAGCCTCCCTCCCTCTCTCACCTCTTCCCTCCCTATTAATCTCTCTTCCAGTGCAGCTGTTTATTTGTTCAGCAGCTAACATCTTATCTTTTACATTACTAAATCAACACACAGCACTGCCATTACACTAATAACACCAAAGGGCTCTTTAACAGCACTGTGTGCCGCCATGTCTTTGTGTTTCTTAATGGGCAGCAGAATGTTGAGTTACACAAGACCTTAATGTGAAGCCCATCCAGAATGCTTGCTCTGTTTGAGCAGTGGAGGTTTTGTAATATACAGAATAATAAACAACTGCACTGCATAAGGGAACTTCCCGGTTCTCCACGTTGTGTCTCAGCTTGGCAGAAACAGGCCACTGGTTTGGCTGGCAAAGTGTTCATGTCATTAAGACTAAAGGGAGTAATTTTCATTGCTACAAGTGATTGCAATTGAGGGTGCTGATTCCAGAGAATCAGAACAATAGTCTTTGTTATGGCAGTCTAAACAATTCTAAAATATAAACGATGGCCCGAGGACACTAGGTGCACACTAAGCTTTAGAAATATGTGCAAAGACAGACAAGGTGATCCAATATAATGTGGCAGGAAAAAGTAAACATTGTTTCCCCGTTTACATGTTGTTGTTTTTTTCATACACCTTGCAGCCATTAAGCTATAGACATAACAATGGGCTGATATGTGTTAATAATTTCAGCTGGTTCTTCTTCCTAACATTTTGGAAACATGGGAATGTTACACAGAAAATATGCACCATACTTGCTGCACTCTACCTAAAGTTAAAGGCTTTCAGATGACTGCATACTCAAGAACCTTAGGTGGCAGGTTGCTATGAATAACACACAAAACAGTACTGATTTTTGTTTGGCTGCAGCTGTGATTAGTCAGCATTACACTTAAAGCACAAGCTAAGTCACAAATATGAGCATGCAAACATAAATTAGATTTCCACTGAGTGGGGTAAAAAGAGCTGTTTTTGCATGAGATAATAGCAAGCTGGAAAACAGCTTTATGAGGCTGACTAAGTGCTGCGCAGTTTAATGTCCAGTGTTTAAAGTTCTGTGCAGAACTAAAGTTACTCACATGGATTAACTCACCCCACTGAGCTGTTTGTGTAGGAACAATAATTTTTGCTTTTAAATTACACTTGCCATTACATAACCATTCAAGCAAGCACTTGCTCCCATGTTTTCAGATGCAGACGCAAACCACTCATAAGAGGCAATGCTATGAGAAAGTGAGTGAAAGAGAAAAAAGGGGAACATGAGGGAGGGATAATTATAAAGCCCAGAAGTATTCAGGGAGGATATTTATAACATGAAAGCTCTTGACACGTGCCATCATTCACTCTAAAAAACAAGCTAAAATAATGAAATATTAACAAACAGAAGTTAATAAAACACAATTTTTAAAGAGACCACATCATGTCAACACAAGCCCATTTTTTTCAAAATTAGCCATTTAACCCTAAGCGACACCCCAAGTTTTAATCATGTGTGACAAATGATAATGAAAAAGGAAAGGAAACCCTAAAATACCCCAAGCCCTCTGTCATTCATACATTCAGAAGCAATCAAACCAAAGTTAATGTATAATAATACCCATAAAATGGGGTGAATATACACTTTCAGGGGGTGAGGAGGCTGTAATTTGTACAGGAATTACACCCCAGCTTATATAAGCTGTTTTTCCTGCCTATTTTCCTGCCTGTGCTGTTTGTTTTTTTTTCTTTATTTCTTTTTTTTTTTTTTTTTGTTATTTTCTAGAAAGTTTTTTAGAAGGTCCTTCTGTTTATCTGGTCTGATGAAACATGAAGGTAGAGGCACCAAGCAGCGCAGAGGTGGTCCACGAGGTTTACAGGTGGACATTAAGAGTTTATGGCTGGTGGCGATGACCACTTACTGAAGGCAAACAGGGTAGGAGGAAGCCAGGGACGGATGAAGAGAAAGTCAACCTTTTACTTTTCACAAACTCAACTGACCTTTCCCCATCTGCTTTTCAATTTGGTCATGAGGGCTCTAAAGCACCAGTCTAATAAACATCACAAGCTCCAAGATACACTTCGCTTTCATTTGCTTTGCCATGGTCTAACAAACACTTAATATTTAAGTCTAATAAGGATTTTGGAGTGAACTGGAATTTTGTCTTAAAGATCTAGTAAGGGCTCACATTCGCATATGTGGAAGTCTTACGAGGTTCAGTAAGTTTGTAATTAAATGTTGGAAGTTGCATTTGAAACTAACAGGCGGCAGGGAGAACAATGTGTTAAAACCACACACCTGGCTCTGGTTGGTTTATAAGGGGTGTAAACCTGGATGCATCCTGTTGCCTTTAAGTGTAAAAGTGTATCTGAGTATGTGTGCACTGCAGGGATAAAGACCTGAGGGCCAGTGCAGTCATGTTAGTGATCTGCGTGACCTGTAGACTTCTGCTAAAACCAAGTAAAGGAATCTGTCATTTACACACACTCAACTGATCAGACCACCAGAGATGTAGAGAGGCGGGGTTGGTGTAAAAGGTTTAAAATACTAAATATTTCATTTAGGTTTTCTTTAATTCAATCCTTTTTTGGAGGTGTTTAAGTCCAGGTACAAGCTTCCAAAGTTAGTTAATGCCTGCTCTGAAGTGCCAGACATGTTACACAGATCAATAAATCTATTACACTAAATATTATAACATCATTAGATGGATATTTTTCTGCTTCAACCTTGTCAAATTATAACTAAGCAATCAGCAGACTTGAAGTATTAAACTGATGACATGATATATTGCCTTCATAAACTCCCAAGAATGAATCACACCTATTTAACCAACGGTAGTTGTAGCTGATATCAAATTGAACATAATTTTGAAACAGCATAATAAATCTATTGGCTCAAACGTGAACAAATGACAGTTTTTTGGAAATCTGCCATACTCGGAATCACTCCTTTTTTTGTTTTGCTTTGTTTTTTTTATCCCAGAATGAATTTTTTTTATAGCCGAGCAACATTCAGCCTCCAACTTCTGACACTGGCTAGTTGAATATAGCCAATGGGGAGCCTAATATTAGATCAGATGACTCTACATAAACAACAGGTTCGTCTTCAGGCAGGGTTAGCCTATTAAAAACAAACAAACAAAAATAATAATAATGGACCAAAACCTTCCCGTAAACCTTTGAGCCTAAATAAATCAGTAGTCTTCAGAAAAAAAATGAATACTAAACTACCACTGAACTGGTATTAGCAGCCTGGTAATCTGCCAATGCCAGTTTCATGCAAGACCAATTCAGTTTTATCATGTCCACACCGTTTCTAGTACCTACCAGTAAATTCTACCCATAACGAGAATATATTTCACTGGGAAGACTGGGAAAGCAATATTATTCTTCAGAAGCATCGAATTGATGGAGAGTAAATGAACAAGACTTTAACCAGACTAGCCTAACACCTTTTTAAACACATATGCCTAAACATGGATATATTCATGCTTTTAGAAAGTTTTTTTTTATACACAATTTACATCTGTTTAAACTTTATTTGGGCATTGAAGTACTTGGAAATGTACGTTTTCAACCATAGAAAAGAGTTTTATTATAATATTGAAGCATATTACAAAACTTGTATACTTTTATCTAAAATAACTAAAGTTATACAGAAGTAAGTGTACTAACAGTTTTCTCATATTTTTATGCTAAAGACTGATCTCAACGAAGTAGCTGGGATGTAGCCTGAGCTTTAATAATTGATGTGCAGAACTCGGTGTCAATGACTCAATGACACAAAAGTTAATCATTCCTATTACTAGAAAGAAACTCTTCCTACACTAATTCAAAGTGCTTCAGGGAGGTCAGAGGATGAGGAGTGAGAATGAAGGAGCAGTTTATGTGCATATGTTAGAAAAAAGAAGGATGTATGACTTGACAGAAACACATTCAACTTTGACAGTACTATCATTGTAGGTATGTGCCTAACAAGGCAATTTAAAGTAGTAAAAATGCAATGAGTGTAAACATCGACACAAGAGTTGAATCAATTAAATAACAAAGTAGATCCAAATCTAATTTGGGGTTAAGGAAGATATTGATATGCTGAAATATTTTGTGTTTTGATTTTGTTAAAGGCAAGGCAAGATTATTTATACAGCACATGTCATGTACAAGACAATTCAAAGTGCTTCACATAAAACATTAAAAGCACTGTATTGATATTTTTATTAACAAATTTCAGTATATGCAAAACATAATGTTGATTAATGCTTGTGCTGCATTAATGAAATCTTGGGATGTTAGCACCCTTTATGGAAAATAATGCCAACTTCACACAGCTGACCAATGGCTAAAAAAAAATTATAGAGAATGCGCACGTGACTTCACCGCAGCTTTCTCCACCATTTTTGGGGTACCTGGCTATTGTTTACATCTACACTTTCAGGTTTCTCACTAGTAAACTGTGTTAAAAACACATCTAAAACACGATGTTTATCCAACGTATTCACAGCATTGCATCAAGATGTAAATGGAGGATTAAAAGCCCCTGGTTAATTTCATTCTCGTGCACTGATCATTAGGCTGCTGCTGCAGTCAAGGACACAACTCAGGGGAAAAAATGATAAGATAAAATACTTATCAGAAAATTTAAATGAGACAGAGATTAAAAAGTTGAAAGCCACTGCTGAACCAATGTAAACAAACCACAGAGACTCCCACAATTCTGTCCCCTGGTGATGTCAGTGTGATTCTCAATACAGCCGGCCCCAGCAGCCTACAAAGCAGAGGTGTGGACACATTTGGGATTCCAAACAAAGGAAGTCAAGTACCCAGGCAACACTACAAATTTGCAAGCACATGTGGCTAGATACCATGACGAAGTACTGTTAAAAGTTAATGTGAAACCGGTTGATGGGACTCAACAGACAATTGAAAAAGTTAACTTTTTGAAACTACCGGCGACCTTAACTTGTGCAACCAAAATAACGCATTCAGCACTTTGTTCCATTTGGAAAGACATGCGCCCTCTGAGTTGTGTAGAGAATGAGGGATTTTGTAATATGACCAAAATGCTAGAACCCTGTTACACACATCACAGCTATTGGTCTGCTGAAGTTGTACAAAGATGTCAAAGCGATGGTGCTGGACTCTCAGCTCAGCAGAGAGAGTTGCTTTGACCTTTGATGCTTGGACATCAAGGGCCACTAAATTGTATGTGCTTACAGCACATCATATTATTGACCAGTGGTATTATCAGTCCCATATACTGCAAACCCGAGTCGTGCATGAGAGTCACACAGGGGAACACATTGCAGCGTTACTTAAGGAAGCTGTGACTGAATGGGGATTGAGTGCAAAGCAACCAACTGTTGTTACAGATAATCAATTAAACATGACAGTCACGGCAAGACTTGCTGACATGACACGCATACAGTGTTTTGCACGCAATCTGAATCGTGCAGAAAGCACTGAAAATACAATCAGTGGTGCGACATCTCGGCAGGATCAGACGTGTAACAGTCTTTTTCAGGCGCAGCATCATAGCAGGCGAACTATTTATTTATTTATTTTATTTTTTTTTTACCCTGTCCTGTCCAGCGTCCTAACATACAGAATGGTGGTCTGTGTGCCATATTTTGCCGGACAGATTTGC
>JBAMHW010000023.1:15174655-15194176 GCA_037177495.1 Rhadinocentrus ornatus
AGAGAGAGAGAGAGAGAGAGAGAGAGAGAGAGAGAGAGAGGGAGAGAGAGAGAGATAGATAGAGAGCCATTTTCCTTGCTCATCAGCTCTTAACACACCTAATCTGTGTTTGTTTGAGACAGGAAGAATTATTGCTCCCTCATCTCCTCCTGAGAGTCTTTTGGTCTTTAGCTAATGGACAAATGTCTTGTTGGACATCGTCTAATATGAAAACCATTTCTGCTTGTCCCTGCAGAAGATCCTAGTTCTCTGCTCGTATTGAAGATTTAGCAATGTTTCAATAAGCAGTCATTTTTATTGGTTATCTATTAAAGTCTACTTTTCGTGCAAACATTCACTTAAACGTGTTTTTTTAAATGATGCAGTCTTTGAGTCATTCAAAAATCAAAGGCTGCAAACTCAGACAGTGTCACGATTTTCTCTGTCTCCTCTCGTGTCGGTCCCAGTTCAGTCCAAACAAGGCATGGACACATCACTGATTACACACACAGAGGTCACTATATATAGCTTAGTAAACATGTAGTCAGACTTGTGTTGGATAGGTGTGTGGGCATGAATGAAACTGGAAATACTTGAACTTTGAGCTTTTCATTTCCCTGGAAAAGGTATTTGTATATAAAGAATCTGTCACACAATGTTTTATTTCCTTCTGGTTACAGAAGCAGTCATCAGAATTAAAAAAAAAAGAACACACATACACATATATATATGTGTGTATATATATATATATATATATATATATATATATTTCCTGTGTTTTTGTACAATGTGATTATCCAGAGCAACTGGATAATCAACTGACTTTAATTAATTTCCTCCCAAGCTTATACATGTGTTTGAATTAGCATAAAATAGAATTTAATTGTGTAAATTCTGCTTCAAGCTGCTATGATTCATTAATTGGTGCAAGTGATTGTTGCAGAGTTATCAGGATGTCTATAAATATTGTGTTATTTATATGAGAGAATTTATATTTACAACAGCTTGTCTATCTTTAGGGTTATTGTTTTACATTGCTGATGCTGCTTTGTCACATTTTATGTTTTGACGTAATAATTAACAGTCAGAAATACAGGAGATGCAATTTCAATTACTCTTATTTAGTGTGTGAGTGACTTTTAGCAGTTACATCACTCGGACAGTCCTTTTACATATTTCACCTGCTGTAGCTAAACCTAGTTTGCTATTGTTCTTGGAGAAACCTTTCACTTTTCGTTAGTCATCATTGCACTTGCAAGGTTAAAATTAATCTGTGAGCATTAAAAGCTGCAATCAGTTTGATTAACCTGTGTCATCCAGGGATAATGTTTACATTTTTTCTTCTCTGGGTTCTTTTTTTGCAAAATGCCGAAAAGAAAGTTTAAAAAGTCACAATTGTTGCAACTTTTTTCCATGTTTATGCTCCAGGTCCAGTAATTGGGGAGTTTTTGAACCAACTGATGCCTCTTCTTCATAGCTGCCTCCAACCAAATAGAGACACAGAAATGAGGATGAGCATCTTCACAATGCTGGCCAAATTGCTACTAGATGCAAAAAACACACTGGACTCTCAGGGGTGAGCAAGACACATTACACACTAACTCTAAAACAAAACTGGTGATAATGATGGATTGAAACATGTTGTGCCCTATTATCACTGCACAATGTTACTCTGAGTTCAGCCTCATTCTTCATTAGCACAGCTCACATTTTCAGGGTCTTTTTATGTCATTCTGTGTCTCATTAGCGTTTTGGGATCTTTATTTATGCAGGGTTCACCGTTACTGTCAGTATACCAAAAAAATGAGAAGCCACAGCTCACCCCACAGATTGAAAGGAGGTCTCTTTGAGTTGAGCTGGTTTCTTAGGGAGAATCAGATAAGCTTGCTCTTATTAATCACTTCCCAGCCTGACATAGGAAGACGACAGCCTTCCCTACAGTAATTCTAATGGTTATTGACTGATTAAGGGGCTAGGATAGCAGGAATGTTGGACACCCATAGAGTTGCCTTACTACCCCCCACCTGCCCTCCGTGGTCCCCCTTTTTCTCAGTCCTCAGCTGTGCAGCCTTCAGCTTGGGCTCTGAGCTCCAGTCTGAGAGAATGCTTTAAACCTGAGGCCCTCTCTGGGTCCACACAATCACAGCAGCTGCCCATGTCAATCAGAAAGACAAACCCCATCTGTGGTGTTGCCATGGAGATATCTATACAACCCTAATGCTTCAGCCAAAAGATCTGGATGTGCTAGTAAATGTGTCCATTGGTTCATATGAGGACCAAGTTGGATATGAATGAAATTGATATTCATATGAGAACACAATGAATGTAGTATTGAGTTTTTGAGCCATAGTTCATTGTATCCACAGCAAAATAATATCCTTGTATGTGTATTCATAAACAACAACAAAAGGTTCTGCAGCCAAAATATCCTGACACTTTGGCCAAAATTGTGCGAATTGTAAATTCTGCCGTCATCTGACTTTTTTTTTTTTAATCCATAAATGTTCAAATTAGACAAAATAAGTATCTGTCCCATACCTGCTCCATGCATGGCCACCTGCACTGCTAACTGGCTCTTTCATTTCATTATCTCTGGTAATCACAGAACCATAAAGAGACAGAAACCAAGTTATACCTTCGAAAGATTTCAAACAAATGCTAAAGTCACACTCTGTGGATCTGTGTGGTCTGCCATAATATTTCTATTCATACTCAACCATCCATTCCTGATTTATGGCTTGATCTTTGTTCAGTAGATTGCAGGCCACACACACACCATATGTCATCAAGAGGACGATAATAGTCATAGAGAAAACATATTTTCTTTGTTGTGCATCCAAAATGACATAATGACACCTCTGCTATGGAGCAAGCTGAAAGGGAAAGTTACACGCAAGTTCCTTTCATTCATAGAGACTCATACTGTTTTTGTTGTTTTTTTTCATGTGGATTTTTTACTGTGATTAAAAAGCTGGTATGACATTTAAGTAGAAGAAATGAAAGTTTATACCTTTTTGCCTGGATGTGGCTGGCCAAAATCATCTGCTGGTTGAAACTGAGATAAGTTCATGCTTTCAAGGTTGTATAGACTGCAAAAAAGAACTGTCTTTAATCTTAACTTCAAGTTTCAAGATTTACCACAAGAAAGAAATGCTACTGAGGTGCTTTTATTCAAACGTGGAATTCTTTAACATGAAAGAAGGCAAAACAAAGCTGATCCAACAGTGCAATTATCTGTAATGACTCTCTAATTTGGAACATATTCTAGAAAATTTCTGAAACAAGGCCCAATTAGTTGAATCAAAAAATAATTATTTTAAGACCTGAGAATATAGATAAAATCATTATCACAATAATTACATTATATTGTAATTTCAGATTATGCTGTGTTTTGACAAATGTTTGCTAATTATCCATAAAATAAACTAGTGTTATCCTTTACACACTATTCAGTTAAAGTGAGCACATGACTGTATAGTTTTTTTTAAATCTTAAAACTGGCATGGAAGTTAAATGTGCATATTGAAGCAAAATCAATGACAATTTGCAATGAAGAAAAAGACTTGGTCTGAAAAAGTATGTCACTTGCTGTTGAATATTGCAAGAATCAAACTTACTTTGAGACTTAATTGGCAGCTTTTCTTTGCTAGTCAGTGTGCAGACACCCAGGAGGTGTACAGTCAGAATTCCCTGACACCTGATTAATTTGATTGTCTGTAGGTCAAGTCAAGTTTTTTTATAACCATGTTTAAAAACAGCAGACATTATGGACAAATACCAGAAAACAACAAAAAGGCCTGAATATCAAAACTTTTAACTCAATTTGAGTTAAAAGCCAAAGATTAGTGAGTTTTTAAAGATGTCCACTGTTGGTGAAGTCCTGATGTGGAGGGGAAGGGAGGCTGTCACCCCCATGTTTTAACCTTTACCTCGGGACAACCAGAAGCTTCTGATCAGCAGATCTCGAGGTGCTGGAGGAGAGGGGGGGTAGTGTTAAAAGGTTGAAAAGATAAGATGGGGCACATTTAAACACTTAAAAATAAACAATAAAATCTTAAGATCCACTCCAAAATGAACTGGGAGCCAGTGAGATCCCACTTTTCTTTCCATTGGACAACATTCCTTCGATATAGAAATATGTCTTTCCATCCTGTGGCATCAATCATGAAAAGCTGTAATCACCTGTCAAGATGCAGTCACTGAGCTTAATACACCGTCGGTGTTCTGGGGCCATCAGTGACACACAGTCTCCCCCTACAGGCCCTGAAACTTTACAGCAAACTTTATCAGATACAACCCATGAAAATTTTATTGTCACTCCAGCTGAGCGGCTACAGGCTGCAGGCAGTGAAGAGTTTGATATCAGAGGGCCTAAGCCAGTGTGGAAAAGGTTTGGAAAAGAGAATAGAGGACATCCAGATGTGTTTGCCTCTTGTTTTTCCTCACTTCCCCCACACTTCCTTCTTTCAAAGACTGTGGGAAAATTATTTTATGGTAACAGTTGTGTTTCAGAAGCTTTGTTACTGCAAAAATATATTTAAAAAAACATACACCAGTCCATCTTATCACACAGTTGAACGTTCTTGCTCTATCTGCTTTACACCATGACAGGCATTTCTGTGGAGAGTCAGAGAGGTTTTTGTGTGATATCCTGCTTCCTAACCTGGTGTGGCATGCAGGCCGCACAGCTGCCGCCGTCCGCACCTCAGCCCTCAGCTGTCTGTTGGCCCTGCTGCATGGAGGGGCCATCACATCTGGACAGGTACATACACAGCAATAACAGTCACTAATCTTTTTTTTCCACAGACTTTCACACAGTCATCAGGGTTTTCTTTTTCTTTTTCACCTGTGCAAAAGAACTCTAATGTTCTGGAAATAAACACCGGATGTGGGGCCTTTCCAGCAGAATGTCTCTTTGATTGTCAATCTGCAAAAACACTTTTTATTGACTCAGCTGCAAGGGGAAAGACGTGGTAGTGCATTCTTGTAACCCTTCAGGGGTTGACATTTACTTTAAATTCTCTGTTTTGTCCATTTCTCATCAAAATAGACTATCCCACTTGGCCGATAATATATTGTCCGCCATCTTTCTCTCTTGGCTGAAAGAGCTGGACACAGCAGGTAGCAGGTGTATGTGGGGGCAATCGGGTTCACATACCTTTGCCACGAAAGAACAGTACTGCCACTGTTCTGGGTTTTTGTTGATTGGAGGAACTGTTACCGGAACATGGCCTTGCACCTGCCTGCCGGATCATGTGCCGAGTTACAGTATGTGTGCACACTGATCAATTGAAAGTGGTTCGTGTGACCTTTATAGTCAGGCATTTTTTCTATAACACTGATGTGGGAGACAGTGTAGCAAGGGTGGGGTATGTGGGTGCAGGTGTGCATGATCAGGCTTCTACTATAACATGGAAAATGTCTTTATAAGTGTAACAAACCCAGAGTGAGGTGACTAAATGATGTCATAATACTTTTTAAAAATTGAATCAGGTTATTCTGAATATAAAATAAACATGTCCTGAGGTATGTAACCTTAGAAAGTTGTGGGTTTCCACAGATGAATGCAACAATCCTAGTATAGGACATTGTTTCCCATCCACTCCCTGTGAAAACCATTTGCAGCTCCAGTTACGCTTGGCACCCTTAGATTGCCATTGATGTAATGGCAGATCACACATCTGCCAGGATTTCCTCCTCTTTCTGTCTCCATCCCTGTCTCTCTCTTCGCTGTTTTTTTTTGTTTTGTTTTGTTTTGTATGGTTTCAATAGCAAACAGACGTGGTGACAGAGGTTTTCGCCATCACCTCTTGGCTGCTCAGCCTCATCTTGTTTGTCCATTACTTCTGCTTTTCATCTGTGGTGTGATGAAAACATCAGCCTTCTCTATGCTTCTGAATTTGGACTCCATGTTTATGACTGTACAAGTAGATCCAATCCCAACATAGGTGATATTTTACTTTAACCGTCTGAGCAAATAGTAAGATATGGAGAAAAAAAATTTAAACCATCTCCTGTAAGGTAAACCCCAGTTTGTTCCTTAGTTTGTTTTATATCTGACCTTTGCTTTTTCTGCATATAGTTGCTGTTTCTGGAGGAAAAACTGAGTCCCCAAGTGTTGTCAGCCCTGGAGGAGGACTCTCAGATGAGCAGACTGTTGGCTTGTCGCTCTCTTTCTGCCATTCTCAATCTTATTGGAACGAGTTTGCACCAGGAGGCCCTCAATAAGATTTACCCAGGTAAGGGACAAAGGAATAACTCCATGTATAACCTTACTGGCCCTGCCCCTCCGATGTGCATGTTGCCATGCATCGTGGTCAGAATTCCTTCTTAATGGCCGAGTATATTTTAGAGATCTGGATAACCACTTCCCTTGATCCTCAAAGGAGGAAGCACACCTGATCAGTTGATAATGGTATCCAAGCCATGAGGAAAAGATAGTTTGGATGTAAATATGTATGGCTGCAAATGAATGGGTGACAAAAAATATTATTTCATTAATAAATTGGGAAAGCTGCATATCTTACCCACAGAAACAGCAGCATTTTTGTCTTTTTTTTTTTATTATTATTATAAAGGGTTGCTGAAGCGTTTGGATGACAGCAGCAAGGAAGTTTGTGGTGTTGCTCTGCAGACCCTGGGGCTCTGGCTGTCCAGTCTGACCAAAGACTACAATCCTGAGCTCTGCGCCCCTCATCTGCAGCTCCTCTTTCAGCAGCTTCTCTTGCACCTGGATGACCCTGACAGCGCAGTGCAGGACCAAGTGCTCGGTGAGACTGGGTGGGGTGTTTGTAGAGCTTCAAAGTTGAAGGTAGAGTGTTGATAGACTGTCATGGCGGCAGGATGATGTGTACATGTCTTCATTTGTCTTTACTGAAGATGGGTACAAATATGTTTTGGAAAAGTTGGAAAGAGGAAAAGTGTTGGAAAATTATGTTTTTTTATACCATTTGAGTATATGATCAGGATATATGAATGTTGTGGTGACTTTGAGGCAGAGTTTTGGTTTGATCCTCTGCAGATTAGTCTCTGTGTCCAACATACTCACACGGGGATAAGAGGAATTTAGGGTGTTCCCTATCAAACATTACATTATTCTGCTGGCAGACTGCCCAAAGAATCCCGTCTCTCCTATTTCAAAAGCTCTGTTACTTATCCTTCTTTTCCACCTCATTTATCATCAAGAGTAGTGTGAACAATTTCCCTGCCAAAATTCTTCAAGTCCACCGTGAGCTGAACTGGTGGTGGGCTTTGGAATGAAATACAAGATCCAGATTTGGTTAAGCACCCGCCTGAGCGAGTCATTTCAAAGGTTAACATGTGAGCCTTGTGAGCCCAAATTTCTGCATAGTTCTATCCTGGCTTTATCTACAAACACTTAGGGTAGATAGATTGATCTGTGTGTGGCCAGTCTGCAGCCGTCTTACCTAATGACAACCACATGAGGACCCTCTTCCCCTTGCTACCTTTCAACATCTGTCCTCAGGCGCATCCTACTTAATCCCTCAGTCGTTTATCTGTCAGTCTCTCCTTCTCCTTTCTTGCCCTCTGTTTTCTGCAATGGCCCGTAGCTCCACGGCTGTGTTTTATTGCCATATCGGAAATTCTGAGTGGGTTTTCCTGTAGTGTGTAACTAAGGCTCCTCTGGATTTTGGCTTTCTCCTACCCATCATGAATGTTAGCTGTCATTACTCCTGACAGAATGCAGGTGAGCACTGATGGCGTAGCCAAAGTTGAGAGGCTGTGCTGCAGGATCTCTCATACTTCATGCTCAAAAAGACTAAGAGAATAAAATATTGAGGGGAGAATGCATTATCATGCTCACCAGATGCAGCAGTAGCTTCCATATCATAAATTCTAGCCCAACACGATGTTTGTTTTACAAATCCATTGTGAATTTTTAAGCTAAGCATTGAAAAGTTATCAATAGAAATGCTAGATTTTTTCTCTGGACTTTTCACTTATCATGTAAAAGTCTTCCTCAGCTGTTGCTCACTGGCAGCGAGTCAAAGGTAAATCCCACACCCAGACAGCTCACGTGATTGTGATAGACAGATAGTTCTCCAGATGCTAATGGTTCTTTAAGTCACAGCTGAGAAATTTTGAGAATGAGTCTGGTGGTGATGTATGTTTTTTTTTTTTATTCAAACAAGTCCCATAAAACTAAACTTTTTTTATTTTAGTAGTTATTACTTGTGTATCCAAATCCTGACGCAAAATTTTTTTCTTACGACACTGATGTCTAGAAACTATTTAAAACACATAACTGAGCCACATTGTTGCACTGGATTACATATCCCCTCATTCTCCATGACCATGAAACTTCTAGTTTATTTCGAGTTGATCCCTTATACTCCATCCTGCTGCCATTTATACACACTGAACATCAAATCCAATATTTAAAATAACTTCCCATAACCCCTACTGAAAAGTTGATCTTATTTGAATAACATTTAATAGCAGCTGTTTTAGAAAAAGAACCCCTGTGACACAGTATCGCAGTGTCTTGCAGTGTTGTCTAATGGCAAGATTATTGTGAGTTTAAACCTTTCTGGGCCTTTTTTGTGGCGTTTGTGCCTGTTTATGCAATGACTTGCAGCCATAATCCAGAGAAATTCATAGAGTTAATTGATGAATCTACACCAAACTGGTCGTTTGTAAGCTCAGTTGATGGATTACTTTTTTGTTTGGTGTAATAATCACATTAGTTATGTATAAAAGTTTATAATGAAAGCAGAAATTGTTGGACTTTAGGTTTTTTTAGTCTCAGAGGTAAGACACACATACAGAATAATATTGGTCAGGTTTCTCCCAGATAGACTTGGCGTGATTTAAAATTCCTTGTTTTTTTTATCTAGTTAAATGACCGTGTAAAATGTTTCAACAGTCTACGCTGATGCTGATTTGGCAGAGCTTGTTACCTCTAAGCTTTTAATGACAGGTCATCTGTAGTGTATGAGTCAGCATATGTGTTATCCACAAAAAGTCGATGATCATGTGCAAGTGTATGTAGTCTGATCCTTCTAAAAGTACGGCACATTCACAGACAGTTTGGAGTCTCTTTGTGAAATGAGATGACCTCACATCTTGCTGAGCAATCATCTGACAGCGTCCAAATGTGGAATTGTTTCTCCCTGTAATGCATTCATTAGCTTTCTTTGTTCTCTCCCCACTTTGTTCCTTTTTCTCTATCTCCCCCTACTTATTCCTTTAATAGCTGATCTCATTCTTACGCTTCTTGTATTTCAAATGTGTGTCTGTGAAGTGGCTTGATGTGTGCAGCATGTCCTGACAGAATGATGGACAACATTGCCATTCCCTCCTTCTCAACCCTCCTGTCTCACTTGTGAGAAGTGAGTTGGCACGGGTGCACCTCACTTCTTACAAGCCATCATTGTTCTCTTTTAATTCAAAGTCTTATATCCTACATCCATCTCAGCTCAGCAGAGTTTACAAAAAAGCTGAAAATCCCCTCAATCTGCCTGAAGAACAAAGGCAAGTATCATGTTGTGTGTTTACACAAGCAAACTCATCGAGAGTGCCAGCATGTCACCACTGGAACAGCACTTTTGTGCTGTTGTCCTGAAACTTTGGACAGCAATGTACGGAATTCAATAAACTCCTGAAAAACTGTATGTGATTAAGGAACAATGAGAAGCAAAGATTTGAACAGAGAATTATCACCTCCTAATGGAAGAAAAAGGAACATTAGCATGATTGTGTAGCGAAGTGTAGTGCATCACTGACATCTGCTGGCATGCTAAGTGCTTCTTTTTCTTTCTTTCTTTCTGTTTTTTCTCCACCAAGGTGAGAGGCAGTTTGGATGTGTGAGCCTAGTAATACCTTAGGTACTGTCAAAAAGTTCAAATAAAAACATAATAATAATAAATAAAATCCTTAATCTCATTGGAAAATGTCATATGGTTAAGGAAAGATAAGAAAAGAAATTTGTAAGATCTTAGAAGAAATCACTGTACTGATATGAGAATCCAGCCAAACTGACACAAAGCTCTAATGTTTGTCTGCAGCACCGAAACTACAGATGTTCAGTAAGTACTCTTCAAAAATTAAAAATACGGCTTTAATAGATTGCTCAGTCTCACCCTGTTGTCCTCAATTATGGATAAATGTAATGTAGCTTCACTGTGAACTTGCAGCCACACTTGCAGGATGCATCTCTTTTCTTTCATAAAGAACAGTTAACCGACTCCTATGCTACGGAGAAAAAGTGTTGAAGCATCTTTACTTACAATTTAAATAATTCAAATAGCTCTTATGTTGGCTGCTTTTTTGATACACAAGTAAGTTTAGAATCTTCTTGATTAAAAAAAAAAAGACCAAGGGTAAGGTTTAATAAACATCTCTATAGAGTTTCCACTTATAAAAAGATGTCACCTCACCTCCCTGCTCTACATGCAAACATCGACCTGTGTAGATTACACACTGTCAACTGTGGTTGGGATGAAGTATGGTTTCTACTGTAGACTTTTTTAGCCAAATACTGAATTATATTTAGTGATCTTAAAGATATTTTCTTAGACTCTGACATTATTATGTTTTTTGTCTGGCTGACATGAAACATTGCAGTACACTCCATTATCTAATGGATGCAATATGAAAGAGAAACAAAGCACAGTAAACAAGCTGGATTTCATGGCACTCAGTGGAGAATGGGAAGGTGGGAAGAAGAACACATTACCTTTGAGAGCAAGCAAGGTGTGCGTAAGCAGTGCACTATCGATACACAAACTGACATATAAGATCCCCTTTACTTGCAAGTTCATCATAGTAAACATCTCCCCTGCAAAGGAGCAGTCTTTTTGGAAACAAAGTCTGCTCACAGTTAAATTTTTAATTCAGCCGTTCACATTTGGAGATAAAAAAGTGGCAACTTCATGTAATATTTAGCTAACACAAGTCTGTACTCTGCTTTGGGATTGTGCAGCAGGCAGTTTATTCAGAATGTTATGCAGTTAAGGTGAAAAGCAAAGTTTTTCCGTTTAATACTAAAACTTTTATTTCTCCTTATTTTGCTGTAATATTGTCTTTCATTATATTTTTCAGTAACTGATATTATCAGCTTTTATTAATAAATTGATAATGATAGACTGAAATGGACAGTATCAGAATTCACAGGATAAACTGTAATGATTTATACTTTAAGGGATGAAGTGGCATTTGTCAGGAGCTCTCTTACGTTTATCAGAAACATGATGCTTATATTTTGGAACATCTTTAGATCTTTAATGAAAGATATCCATTCTATTACTCTTCATCACGAAAGAAAAATGCATTTGTTAAGTTATTTAAAGTGGGATGATAATACAGTTTAAATTTTTTAAGGCTGTTCACTGAGGGTTAAGTATTTATGTATTTATATTTATAATCTTTATTTCATTCAGAATGCTAACTCCGGTCTATTCTGTCTCTTTGGATGCTTGTTTCTGCCCAGAAATCCTGAAGAGAGCCAGCTCAGTCCACCCAGCACTTCTAAAAAGAGAAGCAGAGGCTGTGATGGACAAACATCGGAGTCCTGTCCACTGTGAACAGCTGCTCCAGCACATCAGTTCACTGTCCACAAAGACTTCAGCAAGCAGTCTGGAGTGACATCAGAGACATTAAACACCCACAAATATTTAGTCTTTACTTGTTAAAGAAGAATTTATTGTAAAAGTCTTACACATAAATGGATTTCCTTTAATACACAATGTTCAAGGGCATTTTTCTAAACTCATTTCTGTTGTACTCCTTCAACGCTGATGTTTGCTTTTGTTTACATCGTTTTAACTGGTTTTGGTAATTGTAGTTTTAATACAACTGCACCCTCACAGCACCCTTTTCTACAAACTGTAAGCATCCTATAACTTCCCAGAAATAGCATTTGATTTTGTGTTCGTAATAAAAGCGCATTTCCCCCCTTTTTTGTCACAATTTTATTACATTTATTAATACATATAAGTCCTAAATAAGGGTGAAGATGTTAGATATTTTAATATTTAGATATTTTAAATGTGACACGAGACTGGATTATCGAGATTTTTTTAACAACATACAAATTAGGTCTTTTGCAACATTTTTTAAATGATGCTTCATTACAACTTAACAATGGTTGACCAACACTTTATTTTTAATTTTCCCCAGCGGATGTTAAATTTTCTATCTCTGGTTTGACATTAAAAGTAGCACTCAGTAGGATCTATTCACCCTCACACATCCTCCATGCAGTCTCGAGGTAAAACTGCCGATTCGCTCTCAAACGATCCACCAACATGAAGTCAGGTGACAGCAAAGCCTCGTCCATCTTCATCCTCCTCCTATCTTAATGATCGACACCTTCATCCTCCACAACCGGTTGTGACAGCATCCCCTCCTCCCGCCATGCTGCAGCTTGGAGATGAGCCGGTGTATTTCTCGGTGGTGTTCCTGGTGGTCCTACTGGTTACGAGGAGCGCTGCTGGAGCCTCCCTCCTCACCGCGGTCCTTTACATGTTCATGGTGATTTTCCAGTTCCCCCCTGTGCCGGCGGACTTGGCTGGTCGGGTTCTGCGGCCCAAAGCTCCTTCAGGCGGGGTTCCGGTGGTGGCGCACCGCGGAGGAAGCCACGATGCTCCGGAGAACACCTTGGCAGCGATCAGAGAGGTTGGACTAGCAGACAAACACCTGCGCTTGTAAATATGTGGATCTGATCTGCGCGAGAGCTTTGGTCACTATAGCACCAAAATAAACATAAAAAAGTCAAATTCTGGGTCATCTGCTGGCACGTTTCTGCAATTACCAAAATCCTTCTGTGAATGTATCTCGTTCCCTTTGTTGTCTGGAGAGCTGTTGATATTTTTTATTACAAATACAGCCGATCCATCATTCAGACCCACCCAGTTATTTCATGACATTGATAGCAAACTAACAGCAAACTCCATCTTCTTGGTGTAGAGAATCCAGCTGCTACTGAGCCTTAAACATTGTATTTGGCTGTAATAAAGATTTTGAAGGAACTACAGTTAAGATTTAACCCACTTCAAGTTTTAATGGAGAGCAGAGGGCTGTTATGTTTCAATGCAGCAATTTGGGAGCAGAGGACCTTGCTCAAGGACTCATAACTAGTCTGTGTACTTGAACCTGGGTCATTAAGTCCATCTCTCTAACCACTAAGCCATTTATCCTATCATTTTGTAGAAAAGTGAATGAGATTACAAGACAATGTATGTCACTCAAGTTTGTCTGCTCCAGGCCAGCAGGAATGGGGCCAGTGGAGTGGAGCTAGACCTGAGTTTCACCGCTGATGGAGTGCCAGTACTGATGCATGATGAGACTGTGGATCGCACCACCAACGGCTCTGGATCAATCAGCAAACTTCCTTATGTCCACCTTAGGAGACTAGATGCTGCTGCTCACCACAGGCTGAAGTATGCTGTGTGTTAAACAGTAATCAGTGTTTTGAGGGGCATTTATTGGTTCTGATGAGAAAAAAATAAATTGAATAGCTTTGATTGTGTAAAGTTCTTACACCAGGAATATAATCTGAGGTTGTTTTTGTTTTGTTTTTCCTGTTATAAAACAGCCATGTGTTCTTTCATCTGTAGAAACAAGTTCAGTGGAGAGAAGGTTCCAACTCTCCAGGAAGCAGTGGAGGAATGCGTGAAACACCAGCTGACCATCTTCTTTGATGTTAAAGGTCAACCAGATATGGTACCTAAAATACCCTCCTAATATTTACCAATTAAAAAACGAAAAAGAGTTTTTTAGTTGCAACATTTATTTAATGTGAGGAGACTCCCCACAAACTCATTCTTCAGGTAAACTACAGCTTCCTGTCAGTTTGTTAACAATAAATAAATAAAAAGATAAAAAGAAAATAATCAATTTCTCCCCTATGTGAGCTGCACTATAAATCTAAGACAAACAGAATGAAGTGGTTAGGTTTATATCACACCGCTGCACAGTCAAGCATTTGTCATCTTCATAGCGGGCTGTTGAAGCATTTCCCTGACTTCCAGGCTGCATCGGTTCTCCAAGAGATGTATAAGAAGTTTCCAGTTCTTTACAACTCCAGCATTGTGTCCTCCTTTGAACCCAAAGTCATATATAAGGTAATTGGTTATGATTAAAAAGCAAAAATGTTATGTTGGATTAATATGAAAAATTTCTGCTTAATTTATATAGAATAATTTATGCTTCATCATCCTTCTTGTCAATATCATTTTAACTAATTAATTTATCGGCTGTAAATGAGTCTGTGCTGTAATGTTTAAAGTTTTGTGCACTTGTTGAAAGTGAAATGTTCTTGCTTGGAACAGATGCTTGCTAAACTGAATTCGCAGGCTTGGTTGACTCTGTCTGGCAGAGCCACTTTCTCATTTCTAATTCTTCAGTCAAGCTCTGACCTTATCTGGTCCACAGATGCGTCAGGTCGACCCCTCCGTGGTCACTGCTCTCACCCACCGGCCCTGGAGACTGAGTTGCTTTGGTGATGGGACTCCTCGCTCCATGTCATCGTGGGGTCAGTTGTGGGCGGGTGTTCTTGATATCTTGTTGGACTGGGCCCACCATCATATACTGTGGAAACTCTGTGGAATTTCTGCCGTGCTGGTGCAAAAGGACTTCATATCACAGTAAGTGACGTTTAAACTGGCCTCTACATCTTCTCAGCTTCATGATTCTTAACTGCTTCCTGCAGTGTCAGAATAAAAGGCTGCTGGACTGTAATCTCTCATTTCTTTCCTCCCCTTTCTTTCAACCAGTGACTATGTTCAGTATTGGGCAGTGCGAGGAGTGGAGGTGGTTGGCTGGACTGTTAATACTGCTGTGGAGAAGAACTATTACCAAAACTTCCTAAAGATTAGCTACATTACTGACAGTCTGGTGGAAGACTGTGATCCCCATTTCTGAATTGTTGCACACACACACAGGGATGACCAAACATAAAAGATGTTTTTAGTTTCTTAATGAACCAATTAGAAGGGGGGAACTAAGAAGAAACAACATGGTCGCTGTCTTTATGTTTTTGTTCTTTTGAATAACAAATAAGATGGTTTTTTTAGAGTTTTATGTCAGCAGAGGAGAAGAGGTAGGTAGTTGGCATGCTTACCAGTGTACTACATCACTTGCCTTTTATCAAAACTCTGTGAGCCTTTCAGACCTTAGAGCCAGTTTTGGTAGTTTTAAAAACAAAATATTGTCATTTTCTTGCCCAATGTAGGATTTTAGTGACTTATTAATCTGATTTATATTAATCAAATGTTTTCAGCGGAAACATTATTTTATTTTGAGACATGCTGTTATTATAGATTAAATGTGTTTTGGAGTTGGCTTGTTAAAATAAGCAAAACTATCCCTGTGACAGACATAGTTTGGATGCAAGCATATGTTGCTTCAGATAAGTCTGCATTAATAGCTCCCTCACTCAGTGCAAGAGGTGTATTATACTTTTCATTTGTGGATGCTGCAACACACTTTGTTCCCTCATTGGTTTCCAGAGGGGTTTCTGAGCCCATGCAGCAGCTCAGTCCATTTTCTACATCCACCTATTCCAATGCAGAGTCACAGGGGGGCTGAAGCCTATCCCAGCTGATATCAGGCAAGAGCCTGAGTACACTGGTTTAATAATGGTTCAATGTAACATATAGATGATGAAATCAACTAATTCTTTTCCATTTTTAAATTTAAAGTTTCTGTATTTGCTGCCACATTCAGACCTGTGAACTACTCCGTGTGTGTACTTCTGAAAGCTCAGCCCCTAAATGAAGCTATTTTTATGTCCAATCACATTACTGACCTGCTTCCAGATAAACTAATTAACTGTGAGATTCAAGCAGCAGATTTAGTTTAAGCAACATTTCAATATTTTATTGACTCTGTCCCAAAGTTGTTTTTAACTTGTTGCTGGCATGAGATTCAAAATGTTTTTCTACAAACAAGCTACATTTCTCAATTGTGATGTGTTGTCTTTATAGTATTTCCAGTTAGATTTAGGGTGTGATTATTTTTTTGTTTGTTTTGGAAAAACAAGGTTGTATAAACTGCGAGTCATTTTATGTGATGATCTACAGTAGTGAGAACATATAGCTCAGCAACACCTCCACCTGACCTGGAGCCAGGATCAGAATTATACTACCTAAGATCTTTTCTACTCTCAGTGATCTTCCACCCACTTTTTTGGTGTATTTAACTACATATCATGATATTTAAGGAAGAAGAAAAAATAAGTCAACATGGTCCCGGTGAGTAAAAAACTGGGTTTATGTCTCACCTGAACTTTTTTTTTTTTTTTTGTCTTGACATGATAATAAAACGTTTCTTCCATCATTAAATAGAAAATACACAGAAGACTTTGCTATAGAGGTTATTAAAACCTTAAAATACATAACAGTTTTTTGTAATTAATGCTAATATTTCCTCTTTTTTCAAAAATAGCTAATCATTGACGTAATGTAATTTAATAAACCCAGATTATATAGAATAAGATATTTAATCATCTTAATTAAGAAATAAATTATTGTAGACATGTAAACATAATTCAGCTTCCTTGGGCTGAAACCAGTCTGAGTTATCATCTGGGTGCATGCTTTTTTTATAAATAACATATTTGATACAAAATTTACAAAGATTGTTGCTTTTTTCTGTTTTTGTGGATAACTCAATAGAGTATGGCATCACTAGTACAGCCTGAATAGACTGTTAAATAAAGACAGTTGTGTGTAATCTCATTCTTCTGCACCTGAGCTCTCCAGTAACACAGACACTGTTGGCCCTAAGGGGGCCCTTGGATGAACACACAGTAAACTCACTAATTCCATTAATTTATTTTAGAATTGTCAGGAGGGTATCAGATTAAATAGATCATCATTACAGTGCACTCTCTTTGTGTTTTGAAAGCTTCCATACGGGCATCTGGAAATTATTTGGAATTAGTGACAAAAGACAGTTTCTCCACATACAGCGACGTTAGATCCTGCAGCTCCTTAATGAGAGAAGGATATTATAGGAAATACAGAAAGAAAGAAAAATGTCACAGTTCGGCTTCATCTGTGTTCATATGATCCAGTCCTGGGTCATTGTCTCTTTAAAGCGCAAAAGGAGGCGTGGAGGGACGTTGACGGCGTGCGTCCAGACTAGAGTCTCGTGAATGACTGCTGCTGTTTCAGGTTGTGTGACATTGTGAACCAAAGTGATTTACGATACATGTCTGCGCTGGGAGGACGAGGGGGCGGCAGGTGAAGAAAGAAAGAAAGGAAGACAGGACATTGGCTGAGATGTGCCACCGCTGCTGTTTTTACGCGGAGAGCAGCGCACGCTTCAGTTCCACAAGGTTACAAAACGGTTTGGTTGCCCTCGTGTCAGTCTGTGTGGGCAACCTGTGAATGAAGTTTATCCTGGTCTGCTCCATACATCGACAGAATTTCCAGGCACAGACATATTTCTGAAGGAATGCGTTTACTTTAAAGTGTCATAAAGAGTTCTTTGACGTGCCGAACTTGGAGGGTACAGGTAAATTTGCCTGCGCATGATGTACACAATCACTAGAGGTCCTAGCAAGCTGGTCACACAACGAAGAACAGGTGAGTCTCTAAAGCAAATGTGAGTTTAATCGCATCATCAAGCACACTTTCAGATAACTTTTCATGTTACTGGACCATGTTGGCTTCTTTTGCAGGGCCTACTCAACAGCTGGACAGCAAGATAAATGACTTTAAGCACAAACAGACGTCCTGGAACATGCCTGAGTAAGTCTGCACTTTCAGAAAAGTGACAACTTAAATAAATAATCTTCATGCTTTCATATGTTTGAGGATGTGAGCTTGTATTTAGTTTAGTTTTAGAGACAGCTGACATATATTTTAGCTACTTTTTGTTAAAATATTTGTCAGCACATCTCCAGTCGGCAGTGGATGTCATATATTGGATACCATCAGCTTCTGCTAAACAGAGCACACCTCAGCGATTCAAATACACCTTTACTCTCTGCTTCCTCATGCATCGGGCTGTTTTCATGACTTTGAAGCAGCCAGGCTGGCTGGTTAATGTGTTTTGTGTATGACCTTGGTAGCACATGGTCCTTCATTCAGCTGTTGTAATCTCTGACTCCTGCTCACCCAACCTTGCATGAATTTGGGATCAAAGGGCAACACGTTTTAGAAAACCCCTGCTCCAATGTGTGCATTTTTTCTTCAGAAATCACCGTAATATAATTTGTTTTCCTTCTCTTTTCACCCACCAGTCTTCCCTCACCCAAGATAGTTTTCAACCGTGTGAACGGTAAGAAGTACCATCAACCTGCTGTGGTTCTCTCTGCAGACAATCAGCACGAAGAGAGTTTCTCCCCCGCACATGAGGAAAATGTAAAGTTTGTCTCTGAGGGTAAGGAGTTTCTGTACTGGAAGACAAAACATTTTTCATTGTCTCACTGCATCCAGACATCATCCCTGAGTTTGTGAATGGCATTGTTTACTATCAGTGTTCTTAAGAACTATAAACTGGCCTCCTCCTCCTCCCCTTCCTAGGCCTCACCCACACAGCTGCTCTGACACTGATAGCCATGATAGGCACCAAGAAATACTCTCACACCCACATATAATACCTCTCAAGACCCTTTGCATGCTAACATGATGAGGAAAACACTGGTTTTGTCTTTGATTTGACCCCACCAGACACTCTTTTTTAAGAGTGAATCTTTCTCTCTCCAGGAGACCTCACTTTGCTCAGTTGTTATTACTCTCCGTGTCCTGTGTTGGCATTGAATCTCAGCCACAGCAGCTCATAAACAACTTCAGCAACCTTGTGGCTGAGAGGACAAGGGTGTGAAGTTGGCCCCACCCCCTCTTCTGTAAAAGATTTGTGTTCCACTTCACTAATAACTCAAAACGTGGTAAAAATCAAACATATCCAATGGAGCTTTCTGTAGGTAGAGACAAGCTGGCAGTTACCAGCTGGCAGTTACCAGAGATTAAATCAGAGTTCACATACATGCAGCATGTGACTCTTCCACATTAGTTGAAAAAGAAACATTTGTCAGGAGTGGTAGGCCGTTAAAGCAGTTGCCCTTGTCGACTCTACATGTTTAAGGCTGTGGGTGTGACACTGTGATGCACAATTGTTTGTTTTTTGTTTTGTTTTTTCCTCAACAAACTTGCACAGATAAAGATAATTTGGTGTTAATGTTGACTGCACTAATTTGTGTTTTCAGCCTGGCAGGAGGTTGGTCAGGGACTGGACGTGTCCCAGAAAGCAGTTTACTACAAAGAGACAACTCCTGGACCACACATGGACAGTGAGTATAGCTGCTCTTCTGCATGGACTTTAGGTTCAATATATTGGGTTGCACGGTGGTGTGGTGGTTAGCACCGCAACCTCACAGCAAGAAGGTCGCTGGTTCGAGCCTTAGCTGGGGTAGGTTCAAATGTGGGGGTTGGTGGCCTTTCTGTGTGGAGTTTGCATGTTCTCCCCGTGTATGCGTGTAGTCTCCAAGTTATCCGGCTTCCTCCCACCGTCCAAAGACATGCATGTTAGGTTAATTGGTGACTAATTGGTGACTCTAAATTCTCCCTA
>JBAMHW010000023.1:15204034-15218138 GCA_037177495.1 Rhadinocentrus ornatus
TATCTATCTATCTATCTATCTATCTATCTATCTATCTATCTATCTATCTATCTATCTATCTATCTATCTATCATTACATTTTGTTAGTCTTTTGATTTATTTTTTTTGTACACCACAAATTAAAAGAAACAGGAAGATTATAAACTAACAACACCTGCCCCTTCTGTACATAACTTTCCATTAGGTACCAAAGTTACACCATAGAACTAGACAACACTTGCAGTCAACTTGTAAATTGGTAACAAAACTATATTCCTGGTTTAAATCCCATTGCATTGACAACAGTCACTAAAACTTTGTTCCTGCAGTTTCCCGTTCCCAACCCTGCCCTCCCAAGAAGGGCAAGTAAATTTTATTTAATGGCATGACATCCCCCCAATGCCAAAAACCTGGGGGAAACACAGTCTGCGTTCACAAAGGCTTATAAATTGTGGAAAATCATATTTAAACAGTGGGTGAATGTACCTGAATGGTAAAAGTTCCTTTTGCTGCGTCTGTCTGCAGGTGGATCTCCATTGGTGCCGTTTCCCCACCAGCTGTGATCAGTTTGTGCCGCAGCTTTTCAAGAGCATCACTGCCATTAGAAATTAACTCCCTAATGAAAACCTATGGAGGCGAGAAACAGCCAGGGAATCAGTCACAGAAGTATAGTTGATAAAGTAAGACAAAAGAGCTTTTGGCCCACAGTCTCTTACCTCTTTCTCCGAGTATAAAGATCTGGCAACAATATCCAGAAGTTTTTTCGTTTCAGCCTGAAATTCATGTTTTGAAAAACTACCTGAAAATGTCAGAGAAAGACTAGCATTTAGATTAGCATAAAACTGACAGCAACTGGCAGTTCACTATATAACAATTATGTCTGCAGTTGTATAAGCACCTTGCACAGACTCTGTATCACTGATGATTGTGTGCAGAGGTTCTTCTTCAGGCTCTTTCTCAACCTCCTGGGTGCTGTAGCAAGACCGCTGACTGAAGCCAAGGCAGGACCGTTGAGACTCCCATACCCTGGGCCGACTACTCCACCTTTGCTGCTGTCCAAACTGCAAATCTGAAGACAGAAGAACAACAATGAGACGTTTCTCAATATAACTGTCTTAAGAGGCCTGAAAAGATCTCTATTTATTACATTTCTTACAATTACATTTCAACTTGGGAACAAGCTTGTTAGTAAAAGCTTTTAATCAAGGTGATGATTAAAACCACACACACGAACACAAAACACCGCTTTTCTGGCTCTTATGATTAGATGCAGCCTGTAAAAGCACCTCTTAAATCATGAGGATGTGTACTTTCAAAATAATATAAGAACAAAATGTCAATAAACTGACATATCCTGAATTTTCTGTTGCGTTATGAACCAACCAGATCACCCAGGTCATCAGGGTCAAGTCTACATATTATTCCAAGAGTCAGAACATGTAGTGTTTAGTTTTAATGCTCCTCACATGTAGAAGAAACTCTCAAAAAACTGCGGGTCTGCTCAAACTCTTATTTTAATTCAAGGGTTAAAAAAGTTTCTATGTGCTGCTTCTTTAATTATTATAATTTATCATCACCACAACTGTTAATTTTTCACTCTAAGTTTTTATTTCTTGCATTTATCACTATAACTGCTTAAGGTTCAAAACACTTCTATCACACGTCTTGTACATGACATGCGATACTTAAATAAAAATGCCTAATAGAGTTACTGTGCTTTTTTGTTAAATATTTCCTTTGAGTTTCCTTAATGAGTGGGATGACAGGGAAGACTCCAATTTAACTTAAATCAAAATGCAGAAAACGATGCTGATATAATAGCCTGAATTGTATAAGCAACTAGTCACCTTAAATTCTAATCGCGAATGTCGTGTGGTTTCTAAGTACACTGTGAGACGCAGTAAAATTGGCTGTATAAAAATTACGATAGCTACATTTAACAATTCCCAGCAAAGAAGTTTTCCTTGCGATCTTGTGGTTTTCAAGAGACTTGCTTAGCTAACTTTGCTAGCTGACAAATCAAGCTTACCTCCAGTTAATGAGAGCATATGAGTCTGGCTGCTCAGCCCTCGTGCACATGACATTAACCGTGAATTAGCTCTCTGAGAATAACCGAGTGCGAACCGAGCAAGAGCGAGACAACGGGACATGATGACAATATTACAGGGGAACCAGAGGACAAAATACTCAGGTCAACTGACCGTGGAACACACGCTGAACAGATATCTATGCGCTGAACGGGACATACAGGACCAAGAAACGCGCTTGAAAATGACGTCACATTGGCGTTTTCAATATGCCTGCCGAAAGTAGAAATGTAAGTGTAGCGTATACGTGAAGTATTTCTTATAGTTTGACTTTTAACCTTATCTGGCTTCTTTATATACATTTATTCTCCATCTGTTAATTTTAAAGATATGTTTATTATTTAAAACGGAAATGAAAATTTTACTTTAAATTTGTCCTTCAAGATCCAGCCATAGTCACGTTTAAAGATTAAAGTTTAGATGCACTGGATGAATAACTACATCATCACCTCAGATAGGAAAACTGTTGAAGACAGTCTGTGGCACACAGGTTTATTTAACAATATGGTTTATAAGTACGAAATGAGCCATTTGAACCAGTTTTTACAGTGATTTCATTCTTATCAGCATATATACATTACTGTTTAGCTGCATGATTTACATTAGAGAACAGTTCCTCAACAATTCAAGTTTAATGTGAGAGAAAAAGATGCACAACTCTGAACACAAATCAGCAAACAATTAAATTTCCCACCACAGGCAAAACAGGTTCAGTACATAATGACAAATTCTTTCGAATGAAGGAGACAAAGCAATTTTTTGAAAATATGCAAGACAAATGTCGGGTCCAGGCCAGTATAAAGAACATTCCAGCACCTGTGAACGTTGACAAGTTTCAATGCAGGTTTCTCTTTCAACAGCATGTTTTGTGTGTGTGTGTATGCAATAAGTATCCTAGATCTATACAAATACGTTAATCTCCTTTAGACTCTGCAAACAGGAAAGAAATGAAGGCTTTCCTAAAGGCAGTCCTTTTCAAAAATGTTATATTAGAATAAATTAGCCAGGAACAGGGAAACTGAACAAGAGGTGAAACCTGGCAAAAATATTCTCAAGCAAATAATTCTACAGACTTCTCAACACAAATACAATATTCATTTGCAAAGGTACAAAAAGAAAAAAAGGAAAACAAATATTTGAGAAGTTTTTTTTTCATTTAAAAAAAAGTCCATAGCAGATCATAACAAATGAAAAACAAATGAAAACACAAAGACCAGGTTGAATTCTTGCAAGGCTGGTCTGAACCAAAAATATATTCTTTGTGTCTTTCTTGTTTTATTTTCCACAGCAATTATTAAATCACTCTGTGTTGTAGGAAAAAGTAGTCCACAAAAGAAAGTTCACAGTCCGTAGGCCTCGTAAGACTTGTTTGTATTTCTTTTAGCTTTTTTACATCAGTAAGTACAAAAATGTCTGCTGAAAACAGAACAAGGCCTTTCTTCTGTTTCAAAATGCTACAATCCTTCAACAAATTTCTCTAGCGTGTCTCCTGTTGTATCACCCACCATACCCATGTCATTATTTAACCCCCCTCGGTTTGGTGTGTTAAGTTGTGGCAGCATGGCGCTCTGCTCAGGTGTTCCCATGTGTCCTTGCTCCATAGAGCCTGACATGGGACCAAGGTTAGGGTGAGGAGAGCTCGAATGGAGGGCACCGTGTTGAGGTGATGGCTGGGGTTGTATCCGTGGGGAGGAACTGGAATTAGGGGCCTGCTGTGAAGGTGGGCGGGGTGATTGCACTGGGGCTGGGGAGCGCACTTGGTTTCCTAGGGTGTTTGCCATTGTCTGGCCTTGTAAATGAGCTCCTCCCTGGGCTTGGCCTTGAAGCATGTGTGGTTGTGGACTCATTGAGTTCACCTGTGCTGGAGAACCCATCTGCTGCTTCATCATCTGCTGAGGCTGAAGCATGCGCTGCTGAAGGAGATTCTGGGGCACATCCATTCCCATACCAGGTTGGCCCATTTGGGATGTGGGAGGGAGTTGTCCCATGGGTCCTCCACCTCCTTGCATAGCCATTTGCTGCTGCATACGGAGCTGGGAGAAGCTTGCTGGTCCTGGCTGCTGTGGAGGGAATTGGCCATGACTCTGAGACAAGCCCCCCTGCTGCTGCGCCTGCTGCTGCATTTGCTGCATCCTGAGCAGCTGCTGTCTGCGGTACAGCTGGGGATTGCCATTTTGAGCAGGATTCATCATTTGGCCTTGAGGACCCATGGGTGCCATACCCTGGGGTCCTGCTGGCTGAGGAGGCTGCTGTTGAGGAGCCATTACTGGCCTCTGCACCTGGTTTGCCATGGCTGCCATGGCCTGCATTCCTGCCTGTGAACCCAGCATGGCTTGTGGGTTTGGCTGCTGGACCTGCTGCTGCTGTTGCCCTGGCTGGTTGCCCTGGTACTTGGCTGTCCTTTGTTTAATAAAAGCAGCCATGAGATGGGGGTTAGATTTGAGGATGCTCAGAACCTGCTGTTGTTGCTGTGGGGAGTTTGGAGATTTGAGGGTGCGCAGTAATTCCTGAAGGGCATTTTGAGTAATATTGCCAGGCATTCCTCTGGGCATGTTTTGTTGCTGTGGTGTCATGCCTTGTTGTGAGGGCCCCTGTGGCGGCATAACCCCAGACATTTGGAGCCCTTGTTGTTGGGGCATCATAGGCCTTTGCATGAGCTGGCCTTGCTGAGGCATCGGGGTTCCCTGAGCCTGCTGGGAGGCCATGGGAACTTGCTGAGGAGGGACCCGTTGCTGATGAACCTGGGGATTCTGCATTCCTGGACCCCACTGGCCCTGCTGCATAGCCTGCATTACCTGGGGGCCCCGTGACCCCTGCATCATTTGCATGGGCCCCATCATACGTTGGTGGTTCATGGGCATCCCATTCATGGCATAATTTGGCTGCTGCTGCTTTGCCTTCGCTACCATCTCAATCTGTTGTGCCACTTTCAGGGCTGCAAGCAGTTGCTGCTGTTGTGGCTGCGGCTGTGGAGGCTGAGGCTGCTGTTGGTGTGGCATGTTAGGCATAGGTGATAACTGCTGATGGAGAGGTGATGACTGAGGCCCTGGTTTACCCTGTGGCACTGGTGTTGTGGGCTGACTGCTGCGGCCATTGCTGTGAAATACTTGGGCAATATTGGCAGGTGGTTGCTGTGGTTGGGGCTGGTTAGGCATGGGCTGGGGAGTCTGGGGTGTATTAGGCTGCTGCACAGAATTTGGGGTGTCGGGGGCAGCTGAGGTAGGTGGAGAAGGCATGGGCATTCCTCTTCCAGCCATTGTGGCCATTCTGCGGCGCATCATTTGAGCCTGTTGTAGCCTGTGCTGCAACTGCTGCTGACGAAGTTTGTGCTTGATGTTGAGACAGAAGGGAACTGGACATTTGTTCTCCTGACAGTGCTTGGCATGATAACAACACAAAGCAATGAGCTGCTTGCACACAGGACAGCCACCATTGGTCTTGCGCTTGCAGCCTTTGGTGTGCTGAACCACCCTCTTCATCTTCTGGCATGATGGTAGAGAGCAGTTGGCATTGCGGCACTGGCATGCGTGGACCAGAGACTGGATGCAGCGCTGGATGCTGAGACGTCGACTCTCCTGAGGGCTCTTGGAAGCCTCACCACCCTGACCATTGCTGTCATCGTCTAAACCTAGACCCCATTTTACCATCTGGTGCTCATGGCCCTTAGTGTTGTAGCAGCTAATGCATAGGTCGTAATCCTGCAGAAAGGTAAGGAAGTCTCATTAATTGTATTACAAAATGAAAACTTGGAACTTTTTCTAGACTGATACAGATGTAGACTCCAAAATGTAAGAATAGTGTCACAAGGTCTTACCTCACAAACCGTGCAATGCCAGCGAGTCTCCACATGGTGCTTGCACTCATTGCAAGTGTACACAAAGCGGTCCTGGCCCTGATTGTGCAACTCCACCAACATGCACATTGTGCTCCACTTACATCTTCTAAGAGAACTGAACTCCCAATGCTTGTCCCTGGCCAAAGTCAGAAAAGCATCACGTCCGTCCATTAGGTCACACGTTAACAGAGGGTCAGGGTCTATGATGGGTGGTAAGGTGTTTATGACTGGCCCAGAATGGAGGTGGATCACAAAAAACACCTGGTGGAAATAAGAGGGGAAACAGGTGATGTTAGCTTTAAGGACAGTCAAAGAGATAAAATTTCTGCATGGAATCTAAATTCTAAAGACGATGGCTCTAGTTGTCAGAACACTATTAATAATACTTCTGTAATTATTATCAAATTAATGTCTTGGTTTAAAATGCTTAAAAAAAAGTAAATATTTTGACTGGCTTTAATGTTGCGTGCAATGACATTTTAGTAACAAGAAAATGGTGTGTTTAAGCTGGTAATGTTACCCACCTCCTTATGTTTCTCCATTGTGGCATAAAGTTTCTGTGACAGATCATTGGCTACATTTGGCATCCCAGGCTTTTTCTTATTGGCTCGACTGATGCTGCTCTTGTTTTTGTTTGTTTTCTTGTTGTTTTTCTTTTTGGCATTCTTGCTGTCAGTCTGGGCTCCCTGGTAATAGATAGACACAAACTTTTAGAGAAGCGGAGTTTGCACAAGAAGCAAAATTAAATTAAATAATTAAGGTGAGTGATTATAGACAGTGAGAGTGACTGCTAAAAGCTTTTGTACATTAGGAACTTTAAGACGATAAAATCTGAGATGAGACACGAGGCTTTAGTACTGGGCTTCTGATTCCAACGTCACAATAGCCTTATTTACTACACAATGATCCTAAATACCTCTGTTGTCTCAGAGGAGGCCGTGTTCTCTTCCTTCTTCCTTTCTTCCTCTTCTTGCTCAAGCTCCTTGATGCTCTCCTCTAGTACATTAGGCCAAAAGTCACCCTCAAAGTATGGCAGCTCATAGGCACTGGTTAGCCTGTCCTCTGTTGCCTGCTTGAAAATGTCCTGAACAAGACACACAAGGAACTCATCAGGCAGCAGCAACTATTAAATGTTAAGTTGTAAACTACTTTAACACAAAAGGAACACAAATCTGCTGGGTGCAATTTCTTAAATTTACGGGGCATATATGTCCATATATCTCAAATACATTTACACCTTTAAAATGAACAAAACTCTCTTAGAGAAATACACTTTACTTCTCAAGGCAGCATCACATCCCAAAAATTATTACAAACTCATTTGACAACCGCTGTTAATTCTTAATTAACCGGGGAGGTCTAGCGAACAACAAGATTACATGATCTTCACATAGTCATAATGCCGAGGTAGATTTCTGACCTTGTAATCATGTATGATCCTCTCGGCAAACGCCTTGTCCAGCATTTTTCTGTACCACTCTTGGAGCCTCTTGGGCTTGGGTATCTTCTGGTCAGGAGGATGGCAGTGGAAAATATAGTCATCTCCTTCACTGGGTGGGCATGCCCAGATATGACCCATCACATACCTGCTCAGAAAAAAAAACTATGAGTCCCTTTTCAGCTGCAGGAAAAATATGTCTGCCTATACATGGCTGAAATGGAAAAGAGCACATAGTGTAAAGTTATTTTTTACCCACCCAAGTTTCTTCACATATTCCAGATAGCCTATTAAGATCTCATGATACACTGCAGTCCTTAGCAAACGTGGCTTGAAAAAGTGAATACTGTCGAGGTATGATATGTAAACCCGCCTGAAAGACGAACATGGAAAAAGTAATTAAGCACAAAAAATATATATGAATGTTACCTCAGAGAAAGTACAACATTGTTGTTCAGTTTGTTTTGTTTCAGTTTGTTTTTAATACTGTAGTCTAACCTGGTATTTGGAAATGAGCACTCTGAGCCGTACTCCTGGACGTGCATACCAAAGAAACAAACATCCACCCCGTCTATTTCTTCAAATGCAAAAAGTGCTTTGGTTCTGTAAGGGAAGCTCACCATCATCTCGCCTGAGTCTACAAACCTGTGGGTAAACATGCAAAAAAACATAAGCTACAACAGCATTTAGGAATTTACATCAGTAATATTACCGATGCAGCACAAGACAGTAAATCAATAAGCACATCTTAAACAACCCCTAACACTGTTCTCAGCTAGTTTGCTTTTTTCTATAAAAAGGGATTTTGATGTGGTATTCTAATAAGTTTAGATCTAGATTCTTTTTTAGGAATCAAACAAATAATTAAAACTGCTATCACAACAAAACCTAAAAATACGACAAAAAATGTGAATCTTACCTAGATTTCATGCCAGGTTTAACATCCACAGCTTTGTCAGAGCTGGCAACTACTCGCACAAACACTTCACCAGCTTCTGGGTGGTTTTGCCTTTTCAAGTACTTGTTCACTCTGTCCTCAATGTATGTCCCCAACCTCGTAGACTGCAATCCTTCAAAATCACAAACGTATTTAAGATCAAGTAAATTTACAACAATAATTCTTTAAAATGGTTTAACAAAAACGTCTCTGTTTTACAATGATAGGTAACTCACTCCTGGCTGAGAACCTGTTTTCCTTTCTTGCTTTGCCAGACTTTTTCAGACAGTTGTCACAGATAAAACTGGAAAATAGAAAAATCAGCTGTTAAGTGTCAACCTGCAGCCACCTTATAAAAATAAATTCCCACTAGAAAGACTTGATGATAGGATAGCTGCCCAAGAGTCACAGACTCACCCTGATGGCCAAATGACTTCGTAGTGCAGCACACAGATCTGATGCATTTTCCGGCCACAATCTTTACATTCAACAAACCTACAAAGAGAGACGTGTTTCTTTGGTTTTACAAAAATCTATACGAAGCCTCACTGTCATCACACAGATACAAGTCAGACTGAGCTACTATCTGCATAGTACTCACGGTTCAGTGTCCAACATGTCATTTTTCTTCTTTTCAAACTGATCTTTCGATATCATACTGGACAAAATAAAAAGATAAGGAAACAAGTAAGTTCACGTTGACTGAAAGTCCTATCCACAGAATGAAGTTAGAACACAAAACAACCACAGAGGTTTAAAAAATCATCACCAGCAGACACTTTACAGCTTACGTTTGCGGTTGTGCCGGGTCGTCCCCCAGGGTCACACTGTTGCCCTGGATCTCGTTGAAGCACTTTTCACAGAAGTGATACCTGTCGGCAATAAGGCCATATTTGGGTGAACTGCAGCCAGCACACACAGTAGCAGCACAGGCAAACCGGCATACAGGCGGTAGAATGCAGAGTGAACGCAGCACACGGCAACAACCGAGGACCAAGCATGGCCAGGCGGAAAGATGGAAGGACACATACACACACAGGCAGAGATACAGGTTAGTTACAATCGAAATGGTCATGATTCAGCCACTCATTCAAAGTGAAATAATGAGGTAAACATGCTAGATGCAATGTTAATGAGAGAAAATAACATCAAAAACTAATTATTTTTGACACCATCTAACAGCATGCAGAAACGAAAACAGAGGGGTACTTCCACTACACAATGTAAGGAACATGCATTTTAATGTAATGAATAGATGAAATGAACACGTAAGGGCAGACAAGAGTGAAAATGAAAAAAACATATATTCAAGTCTTTTAAGGGACAATGTAACATATTAAACAGCTTCTGCTCACAAAATGGCTATTATTTATGGATAGCTATTGATATTTAAAAAAAATGGGTAGACTGAAAATTGCTTGGAGCTTCCCGGACAATACAAGGAATACTCTAACTCCTTGTACACTGAATTTTTATTCAACGTAAAGCTTTACTACATCTGGTGCCAATAGTGGCAATTGTGTTGCATTGGAACAACGTTGATGTGCAATAGCAGATTTAGCACAGAAGGGGGAGCTTTGGTGCCAGATTTTTCTAAAAAAAAAAAAAAAGAAAAAAAAAAGATAAATCTATGACAATAACACAGGTTTTGAAAGGTGTGTCAGTTACTGGTATCTGCAGTACTCTATGGGCTCAATATATAGCCATAGAGATTTTGCAGCCGCTAATGAATGTTTAAATCAAGTTTTGTCACCATGTAAAAAAAAAAACATCTGCCTGAGAAATTAAGTTTGTGAATGTGTAGAAAAGGATTTGCATGGTTTAAATAAATAAATATATAAATAAGGATTTGGAAGGAAAAATAAAACAAAATTGTAAATTTGTAAACATCTGCTCACGGACGCAAAGCGAACATCTGGGCAACACTGAAATTCAAGATGGATTTTTGTCCCCGTCTTCACACCTATATCTGATCGGATGATGACAAATCAAACTGTCCAGTCAGGGAGCAGATGGATTCATGTCTTAAAGAGGAGCAACCTGTGTTTCAAAGTGAATGTGATAAGCCAATATTACTCTCGAGCAGCAAGTGATGCAGACTCAGCAAACCGCCAACTGTTGCCTTATTCGTGTTGGTCACTCACCTTGCTCTCCTCCGGCTGACCTCTATGCACCGCAGTTATTATTTCAACATTGATTTGATTCAGGGATTTTACAGCTACAAAATCTTAACTTTATATTAAGCCAATAATACTATAAAAATAACTTCTGTAAAAAAGTAGGTCTATAATTCTGCAACTGTGGACCCACTTTATATTACTGCTCTTCCATCTATTTAACGGCCTTTGCCTCTAAGCAAAGTAAATCTGCACTTTTTACCTGTTCTGGTAACTGTAGTAAGTGCCATCCCTGGAGATGGTACACAGCTGCTTTCCGTAGCAGCACAGTGTCTGAGGTGAGAATTCGTACTGAAAGAAAACCAAAGAAACATTCAAATCCATGTCAATGTAACAACCTCATCCGCAGTCAGCAGGTACATACAGGTAAATATGAATGTGTAACATAAATGTCATTAAAGAAAGACATCCATCCTGTAAATGTCTGCATTGTTTTAAAATGTAAATTTCTCAGCTTTATTATCTCACCTTCCTGCCACAACAGTAGCCCAGACCCTGCATGACAGGATCAATTTCTGCTTCAAACACCTCTGCTAGCTTGGTGCAGTACTTGTAGACACGGGATGTTTTACGGTTATACAGCCAGGCATTGTTGAACATGAGCCAGACATCATCCACATACTGCCATGGCTCCTGGTACTGACCCGTATCTAGCTTTCGCTTGATGGTGGATAAGTCAATGGGATTCTTCACTATGTCGAAATAGTCCTACAAGAACAGAGGCAGGTGCAAGCATTTCCAGGTATTAATAAGTTTTCAATATTTCTGAGTCTTGTTATTTTGAAATAAATGTTCACATGATAATTGTGGACACTTACAGGGATACCCAGCAGCAATGGGTCTACAGGTTGCCGAAAAGGCAGAGACTCAGGATCTTGCCTGTAGAGGGCCTCAAGTGTTGGCATTAGGGCTTGCCTCAGCTCTTCTGGCTTGAAAACTGAATAGACAATGTTTTATTGATTTGTTTTAAGAAACTAAAACACTAGTAGCATATCTGCCTGTAAATGCAATATTTTAAATAAATCAATTATGAGTATCTAAACTGATGTGACAAAATACTTGTATATGAGGGTGCATAGCCATTTCTCAGATAACAAAAGCAAACTTTTGTGTGCTTTTTGTACTTCCTATTGCTTCAGGGATTTAAAACTGAAGCAGGAGAGAGGGGTTGCAGATGCTATGCAAATGCACAAGTAGGCAAATAACATATCTTTTGGAAAAATTTGCTAGCTGCTTTTATTCGGTAAGTGTGAATTATTTAAGTGTAACAGCACTGGGTTTACAAGGACATCTCTTTGCACAAGTAAGGTGCAGCCAATGGATTCAGTGTTGAATTCTGGACTAAAATAACTTAGTCAAAAGCAAATAGATACCAACTAGGACAGATTTATTAAACACCTGGAAGTTAAATCAGGACATCTGGAGGAGTAAAAAAGCTCTTTTTTGGGGATGGTATACCAATTTTCTTTGTAGGAGATCATATTCTGTCAAATGTTCTAATGTTCACAGCATTAAAACATCGGCAATTTTTCTTTACTTATTTTACTATGTGGCTGCTTACAAATAAATAGAAATAAAATCTGTGATATTACCTTTTTTGCGGTTCTGGGCATTAGAGGGGGTTGATGCGTTGCTGGCCCCGCCCTCCTCCTCCTCTTTGGGTTCCGTCTTCACCTCTGGCTTCTTCTCCTCCGTTTCCATTGGTTCCTGCTTTGGTTCTGCTGCATCTGGCTCCTCCTTTTTCACCAGTGTGGGTTTGGTTGCATCATCCTGCTGTATAAATATAAGCACTGTTATCAAGCTATTCAACACAAAATAACAAGGTACATGAAGACAGTGAAAAAGCCAAAAGTCTCTTTTTCTTTTTATGCGAGTGCAGATGGTTGGTAGCGGTGCACATACAAAAATTATTCCTTTGCCAATAAACACTGAATAAGTTTATCAATTCCTCCATTACCTCCATTTTTAAATAGTTTTCTTTCTTCCCAGAGCTGCCCTCGTCTTCTTCATCTTTTATTCCAGATTTGGCTTCTTTACCACTCATATCAGGCAGAGCCTGCTGGGAGCTCAGCTCAGCCACAGAGCCAGGGGTAGGCACTCTGTTATCAATACTCGCTGCTGCCTGTGACAACTTAGATGAGTGAAAGAGACTTTGTAATCAAAATGCTCACCATTTTCACATATAAAAATATATAACACTATTTTTACAATGAGTTAAAGGACAAGTCGGGTGCTTTAATCAAAGCTGAGAGGCAGAAGCAATTTGAAGCATTCAGGAACAGCTAGTATCTCACCGGTGTGCTAGGGTGCTGCGCCTGCACTGAGGTGGGCAGCTGCATCTGGCTGGGAGGTTCAGGTTGGGACTGCAGGGGTGTTAGAGGCTGGGATAGGTCAGGTGGGGTGCCCATGACTGAGGGGGGACGTGGGAGGCTACTGGGTATGTGAGTTGAGGTGGAGGAGAGTCCAACTGCGGCGGTGGGAGTGGAGGGCTGCGTTGGCACATGGGCCTGTGAGGAAGCATGGTTTTGGTTCTGCTGCTGCTGGGGCTGAAGGCTGGCAGAGGCATTGGGTGGAGGGGTGGAGGCAGTGCCAGAGGGAAGCTGGGAGCCAAGGGAGCCCAGTGCATTCAGAGAGATGTTAGAGTTTTGCGGTTGCTGGAATGAAGTGGGATACACTATTAACATACTGGCACACATCATTAATACAGCAGTACATAATACACAACACATAGCTTTCACAGCGAAGCATGCAATGTGAAATGAAATTGAGCTTAAACAGTTTCTTCCCACAATAAAAGTCCTCTCACCTGTGCAACTGCTGCCTGTGACATGGCCTGCCCTAGGCCTATATTCACATTCATTGCTCCACCTGCAGCTCCAGAAAACTGACCCTGGGGCAGGAACTGGCCTTGGTTAGGTTGTTGAGATACCATATTATTAGCATGACCACCCATCATTCCTTGATTCTGAGGCATTCTTGATGGGGACATTCCCATCTGAAAAGAAAAATAAATGTAACGGACAAATCAATACAAAGATAAAAAACTAGTTTTCTAGTCTTTATAGTCAATATTTTCAAGCAATATGGAATGGTTGTTAGCGCTCTCATAATCTTGTAAAGTCCAATAGTGTGGCTTATTAGGACAAATGCTGATTAATTTAAGCTCAAAATATCAACAATCAACAGCCATGGCAGACATTAAATGTCTCTAAGCTCTGCCATGGTTGCAATACAATTTTTTCCTTGGCAAGCAGGGAGCTGGTTTATAAATGGATTAGGACCTGTGGAAACAACAGGTAGCTAACTTCTTCAAATTGACGCTTTTGTATTAAAGTGTGAATAGACTTCTAAATGATTGGTCAAAGGCCATTGAGCATTTCACAGTGAAGAGACGGGAAAAAAGGCATGACAAACCGTTCCAGGGAGAGCAAATTTAAGTTAGAAATTGAGAAGCAGTGAGAAAAGATTTTTAATCTTTATTCAGCCATCAATTTTACCCCTAAATCTATGCTCAGATATTTAGACATTTTATCCACGAAAATAATCACTGCGTCTGCAGTGATGCGGACGCTGTATCGGTCTGTCGTGGTGAAGAAGGAGCTAAGCCAAAAGGCAAAGCTCTCTATTTACCGGTCGATCTACGTTCCTACC
>JBAMHW010000023.1:15247482-15269550 GCA_037177495.1 Rhadinocentrus ornatus
ACATATTTACACGATTCAGCATGAGAATCGGAGGTTTAGCGCGAGAGCGTGAGAAGCCACTCAAATGCGCGAGTCTCATGGCCGATGCGCCATGTAGAACAAATGCGGCATACCGGCTCGCAAGGGTGCTTCACCACGGTCTCGTGCTGCAACATGCTGCTGTTAAGTATGACACTAGGCTAGAGAGATCACTTCTCAAGAAACAAGAGCATTCAGTCAAGATACTCCATAGTGAAGTTACGTAGTTACCGTGCAATTAATTGACTTATTGCTTATCGCGACAGGTCTCCACACACACACACACACACACACACACACACACACACACAAAGAAAAAAATGTGCATAACCCCTGCAGTACGGAGTGGAGTATAAGCAACTTAAAAATTTCACCTGTACACAATTCCCAGATATCCTATTCTGATGGTGATGTAACGAGCTCACTGATAAATTGCTTTTAAACATAAACAATACAAATTGTAAGTCAGTTATTACGTTGCACATGTTTGTGGGGGAAAGGAGGGGCTTGTTTCATGTGGTAATGTCTGCTGCAATAACATTGGTGAGAACTAGCATGCTGGTTTTATCTGGGCTTCCTGTCATACCACAAAGCCCTGCATCTCTCAGACAAGGAAACATTTTATCACACTTCAAAGTGTATGAAAGTGCAGTGCAAATTCACAAAGAAATTACAAACAGGATCCTATCGTGCAAAGTGCACATCATTCACAAACATACATTCCTGTGAACCAGTACCATGTCAGAAGTTGATCTATTGTTACATTTTTAGTGCTTACACTTATTCAGATTGCTTGACTAGTGACTAGAAATGGACTATTTTCAGCTCAATCAGCTTCACTATTGTCCTGCAGATCAGGTACTGAAAAATCAGATTTTTGTTTATACCATTCTCTAAATGCATAACACATCCATTAAAAGTCAGCAAAACCCTTCCGCCTTTTAAGTTCATTTTTAGTGTGGAAGCTCAGAAGAGCAGGTACAACTTACCACATCTATTAAAGGACCTGCCTTTAAAAAAAAAAATTGACTATGTCTCACTTTGTAGGTTTTGTTTTGTTGCCGACAATAATCGACGGGTAAATTCGTTGTCAACTATTTTTATTGTCGACTATTGTCGACTTATTGTTGCAGCCCTATTCCAGAAGTGTGACTGACTTTGGGTTCATGGTACTGATTATGTGTTTCCTATTTTTTGAGCAGTGTACTTTAAGTTGAGGAAAAAGTAGAAAATAAAATTAAGGACTTTTAGTGCACAAAAGTGATTTAATGAAGTTTCTTTTCAGAGGATCTTTTAAAATTTTATAAATACCTTGCAACAACCAGAAATTGTACTGATTGAGTCGCTAATACCAGATCTATGTTTATGTGGATATTGCTAAGCTACAGCATGTGTGACAAAGTTAGACCTACGCAGACATATTTGATGCAAGATTCAATGTCTTGACTGATTCATCTTGCAAATCCATCAGGAACAGATGAGAGTAGGGGTTAACCAACTACAAGTATTTACTAACACTAAGTGACAGCATATTGTATACATGTGAATCCAAAAATACAAAAATTATAAATAGCCCATACTCTATGCTATATGAACAAAAACCTATTACACTGCTCAAATTGATTTCTAACCACAGTGTTACAGTGGTTGAGAAAAGTAGTGTACTGCCTAAAAATATGCACACTAGAGTTGGTTACCTTCCCTGTAAAAAAAATAAAACTCTGCTACAGAAATTTGAATACTTGTGAATAAAGGAAGTATATCTTTAAATGTCGAATATGACATTAGAGCCTCTAAAGCATTTTCATTTAGCTGTCTTCGGATGTACATTAGTAGTTCACCTGTAGTTTATATGGTCCACAGTTTCACACATAGTTTATTTTGGCAAACAAAAAGCTGAAAACTTGGAGGACTAACCAAGCATAATTTTGAATCTCACCTTATTCATGTTTCCAGCTTGCTGAGCACTCAGTGTATTGTGTGCCATCTGTGGCCCTCCTTGGGTGAGAGTCTCTGCCAGCACACTGCTTCCAACACCAGGTCCAGCACCTACTTGTGTCACCTGCATGCCTTGGCCCTGGTACTGCATGCCAGGCCCAGGTCTCCCTCGGCCTGCTGGTCCCATAGTTCCATTCATGACCTGTCCTGTCTGCCTTAGGACACCATGACCCTGGCCACTGTTCAAAATGGCCTGGTTAAAACCAATCACTGTGTTTCCATTGCCTTGCCCAGCAGAGGCTCCTCCTTTCTGGCCCTGGGGAGACTGGTGATTGGGGGAGCCCTGCCCTAAAGGACCTTTACCTAGTACAGCACTTAGCTGACTTCCTACCATGCTTCCCTGTTGGGGACTAGATGAATTGAGGCCACCTCCCAAGATTGAGGAACTCCCTGGTCGCAGAAGCTCAGACAACTGCTTGTGTTTGGCAGCAGCATCAGGAACAACCGAGTTGAGACCAGGCCCCCCTCCACCGGGACCTCCATTGGATGGCATTCCCATTCCGATGTCTCCATTGGGGATGAGCTCATCTGGAAGGTCATTTTCTAGGTCAAACAATGACACGAGATCTGAAAGAAAAAATGGAGGCGTGTGAGAAAGAGAGCGAGAGAGTAAGTAAAAAAACTAATGACATAATTACTGATTGACTGCGTTTATACAATAGCAAGTAATCACCAAGTTATGCACAAACAAATTGAATATTTCTGATTGACCAGGGAAAATACCCTTATAAATTAACATGCAACCTTAAATGGTTAGGATTACCAGCACCATCTTATTATAGAGACTGCTTTTACAGCTTGCTTCCTTGATGGGTCTTTGGGATGGTTTACTTTGCTTAAACACCACAAGTGAACCACACTCAACAAGAAAAGCCAAACTGAAACCATTTGAATTAAACAGAGAAGATGTTAACGGAGAACCATAAAATGTAACTTTTGCTACATTTGCATATTTTATTAACACTACTTCTAAAGCTAAAGATGTTGATCCCATAATAATTTGAAAACTCTGGGAGTGCCTTTTAAGTCGTTTTGACACATGTAATGCAGCTTAGGGTTGTCACGATACGATACTCTAACCGTGTTAGATAATCGAGATATTAATTTTAATCAAAATAATCGTGATTATCATTTTTCCCCATAATCGAGCAGCCCTATATGACACTACATTTAAAACTGAAGAACCATGCTGGTAAGCTATTTTCCACCGATTGGATTGGCACCACATTTCTGAAACCCTTTAAATGGTGTTTTATAAGAGCAACATGATGACTTCAAGATGTACAAACTTAGTGGCACAGAACATATCTAAAACTGGTCCGACACTTATTTGCACTTTGCCTGTCAATGAAAATCACAAAACGGACAAGAACTTTTTTTTTAAGGCTATTGAATGTAAGGATGACAAAAAAAAGCCCCTCACTGCATCTTTTCAAGAAAGACATGTAATAGTTCAATAATACTATTGAAAGTCCCAAAAATATTAGCATTGTTTGTGCAGTCAAAATAGGATTTGTTATATGGGCAAGCTCTGTGATTTCAAAGTTAATTTGAGTTTGTTGGACTACAAAACATGACCTCATCTGACAAACAAAACAAGGTGAAACATCCCTCTGGTCTGCACTATAATCAGTTGTTGAGAGACAGAGCACAAAGAAAAAGAAAAGACTGGGCCAATTCACTTTTGCTGGTTAATCTTGCAACTGGCAGCTGGTTCAAATTAACATAAATCACCCAGCCATGGTGTAATATACTTTAATATTGTGCTCACAAGCCTGCTTACTTTAACAGTTTATGGAGAAACCCAATGTTTAATCTTGCATTAAATGTTTGTAAAGTCTACACATTGTTTAAGTCTAACATTGGCAATTACCTTTCTATCAACCTGTCACTGAGCTATCTGCCTCTCAGTTTTCTATAACTGAATGAAAAGTTGTTTGTTTTTTTTAATTTATTATTATTATATTTTATTTAGCCTAGATTTGAACCCATCTAAGTTAATCTAGGAGCAGTGGGCTAACAGACCAGATTCCAGTGCTCAGGCAGCAGTTGGGGGTTAAGGGTGTTGCTCAGGGTACCACAGTGGTTCACACCAGTTGCCAGCTCAGGGACTTGAACTGAAGTCCTCCAGACCCAAGCCTAATGGGTTTGACATACAGGAGGCAACCAACGACAGGCGAAACTCAACACCATCCAGGTGAAACCCGACACACGGGACAAACCGCAGCGACGGCGGCAGTGTCACTTGTCACGCTCTCAAATCACTCCTAGAAATTTGATTGGTTATGATATTGGAGGGAATTTTGACATTTTCAAAGCAGACCGTGACAGACAAGGCATGAAGGATTAAGAGTCACAAGATTTTGTTCAAACTGACAAAAATCTTGTTGAAGGCTCTACTGTAAAAAAGAGAGACAACCCTGGGTTCATCCTATTTTACAAACAAGGAAACAGCATGGTGAATATCATTATTTGATGGTGGACCTCAAGGCTGATTCAGATAAATCCAAGACCTACGTTCAGACAAATTCACCCTGGCGCCACACAGCTGCCTTTTCATTTACATCTCTATAATCTGTGTGTAAAGTATTGTAAGTATGGGAAAGTCAGACACAGCTAAAATTATCTGTTCCATGATGTTGAAAGTGTTGGCAGACTGCACTGTATTGCCTGCTCTCATTGGTCAGCCAATGAAGCCCCTCGCTGGTTGGTTGTAGTGCCAAGCAACAGCAACAAAAATGACAAAAGAGTATTTTTCTATTTTCTTAGTGTCTCGTCACTAGCCCCAATGTGCACGTCGACGTGAGCGTGCGCAGCATTTCACATGCATGAATGTCGCCTGTCGCTTGGCTGGAGGAGGGCAACGATATTTGCCTCCTGGCGCAAGTTCCATAGGAAATGAATGGAGAAGGAGCGACATTGCCTCTCGTGTGTAGAGCCCATAACTATGTAACCACTAGGACACTACTGCCCAAACCATACTAAAGATATCAATCTTCTCAGTAAAGCAACATATAGAAAAAAAACTTAAGTGATGGTATGCAGAGCTGTGGATGGGTACTTATGACCTTAAAAATGTAACCATTGCAAATCAATAGATTACTTTATTAGTTGCACTGTAAGACCTATAAATGCAGTGCTTAAACTGGCAGAGTTGGGGAGGTGAGGCCAAGTTGTATCAAGAGTTGCGAGTCACAGAAAATTGTATCTTTACATACTTTTATGCCTTACAGGTGTGTTAAAATACATAACTGAAGACATGTAAAATTAAATATCCCATGAAAACAAGGTGTACTAAGTGGGGCTGGGCTGCAGAGAGCCACAGTGCAATTTAACACCTGATTGTGTGGATGTGTCAAACACAATGGGTAAGAATAGGGCAAAACAAAAGATAGCTGGCTGTTCTCCAGTGCCACCCACCCTCCTCCTCATCTCAATCAGTTCCACCTCAACAGAGACATTAGCCAGTATATCGAAAGTTTTGTTTGCTAATGTTTTACCAGTCTGGTGAGTCAACATTTAAACATTTGGCTGTTTTGAAAGTGTTCAGATGCCAACATTGCTAAACCAAGGGGTTGGTTCTTATAGACACAGGCCTGCTAGATAAGTAGTAAGGTTGGAGAGTGTCTGCCTCTTGCCTGTGGTAGTGACAAGCCTACTCAACCTTACAAATGAAAACAAGCCTAACACTGGCCCGTGGCCACGGGTGCAAACACATACTGACACAAGATTAGAGCTCCATAAAAAAAAGTGTCACACATTAACATAAACATCAGAGACTGGTTAATCTGCGCCCGTGAACAATAGCTTCGCATGCAGCAGGGTGCATGTGGTAAAAAGACATCTTTGTTATCTGTCCACCTGCCAATAATGGACACATGAGTCAAACACAACTAAGTTGAACAAGTAAACCAAATCAATCAGGGTACACAAATTGTCATTTTAATGATAGAAGCAATTAAAATTTTAAATTGAATTGCAACTAGATATCTAATGTTCAAATGAAATATAACCACATTTATTGCATGAAAGTACGGTCATTTAGAAACAATATCTTATAGCATGCAGTCTAAATTCAGAATTGAGTTTCACAAAATTATGATAGAAACACTCAAGATATTCAACATACACATGATCTTGGGACAATTCAGGACCAATGTCCATTTAATCACTGCAACTACATAAATTTTACTTTTTGAACATTAATGCTTAATACACTAGGACTGAGCAATTAATCGAATTTTAATCACAATTACGATTTGGGTTTTCAACGATCATAACAATGAAATGGTCCGATTATTTTGCTCTTGTGCTGTTTTCAGCTGCAAATCGAACGCCATTGGCATTGCAGCGCTTCGCTCTGCTGCAGACTCCTACAGCAGTCCCAGCGGCTTTGGTTTAATTCAACTCCAGACGCAAACACCTTTCAAGTTATGGGCTGGACACACTGGATGCAAAGTCGCCCCTTTTCCATTCATTTTCTATTTTCTAAGTGACAGGCGACATTTGTGCATGAGAAATGTTGCGCTCATTCATCTAGACGTGCACACATAAATTTTCAGTTTTTGAGAGTCGTGACTAGATAATCCACCAGCTCCCAGAGACAGACAGATAACAAACATAACTTGTTTTCTCACCAAAGACCAGCACTCAGTTAACACAGTGAACAACCCAGGATTTAGGAAACATATCGACACTTTGGACATACGGCATCACTGCCGTCTCGTCACTATTTTAATTGCGTCTCTCCCTGCCCTGTATGATGAGTGTCATGAGGGTGTTGTGAAGGACAACCCATGGCTCTTTTTCCTTTCTCTAATCGTGTTAGATAATCGAGATCTCAATTTCAATCAAAATAATCGTGATTATAATTTTTCCCATAATCGAGCAGCCCTACAAATACACTGATGAATTTGTTCTTTTACCCCTATACTTGAATGACATCAAAGAGAGAGAGTCTACAAAAGACACTGAAGTGTATTACTATAAATGTGTGCAATACCACATCCAAAAAGACCTAAAGAATTTCTGACAGCAGAAGGAAGCAGTCCAATGTCACCCAACTTAACTGCAAAGTGAAAGTTCATATTATCCCTCTAAAAATATTGCAAAAGGGCTGGGTATCGTTAGGCCTGTTGCGATTAGCAATAAGTCAAATATTTGCATGGTAAGAAAAATGAGGGCGATAAATTTGCCGGACGTGATAATTTTCATTTGTTTTTTTGTTGGTTTTTTTCTATCTTACTTTACCTCAGACTGTGTATGACAGCAGGTTTTACTATGGAGTATCTCGACTGAACGCGCTCGTTTCTTGCAAAGTGATCACTCTAGTCTAGTGTCATACTTGACGGCACCCTGTTGTGTTGCAGTACGAGACCGTGGTGAAGAACCTGTGCGAGCCGCCATGCCGCATTTGTTTACAGGCTGCCAACTCTCACGCATCGGCCAAGAGACTCGCGCATTTGAGTGGCTTCTCACGCTCTCGCGCTAAACCTCCGATTCTCATGCTGAATCGTGTAAATATGTGGAAAGGAGAAAAATAGCTGCTAACACTTTCTCATTTATTGTATCGCTGCTCCCCACATGTAGGCAGAACACACACATGTAGCCTACAACGTCGGTACAAAGCCCCCACTTCCTGGTCTACCGTAATAACCACCTTAATGCGCAAGCATATTACACAAAAAGAGTCAGTCTATATACTACCGTATATGACAAGATACACATCAAGAGCAATGTCGGCTAATCAAAAAGTTCGGGAGGATTCCCAGTGCGTTGCATTACTTTCGGCCGGTGTCCCGGCATATGTGAAAAAGCGTAGTGTCGCGACGCAGCAGCGCGGTTTGCTCACTGCTCATGGATCAGTCTGACACGCAGTGATGAGGGGAGATATTTCAGCTTCACAAACGATGCGCAGTAGATTTTTTTTCTAGTTTTTTATTAATACAATGGTACTAACTGCCAGTTTTGCCGGTTTTTCTTTCTGAGCCCCATGTTTAAAATTTTTTTTATATATTTTTTGAAGGGCAAATTTGCTTACAAAACAAAGACATTATTGTCCATCATACTTATTGTTCTTGGTTGTGTTTGGTTTTCATTTATTGTTAATGAGACTGAAAGTCCTTTCTATTTATTGTTTTTGTTTCATTTAACATTTTTTTCCAGTTCCAGTGTACAATTCTTTAGAAATTAAAGCTTATTTATCTTTGAAAGGTTGTAGTTGCATTAATATGGCATTATCATTATATTAGCTGAAAATGGGCTCAAAATGACAACATTATCGCTTTGCACAATATTATCGCTTATAGAGATAATTTCTGAGAAAATTTATCGCACAGCAAAATTTTTCATCGTGACGGGCCTGTGATCACACAATGTTTTATCTTCAGAAAACACAAGTTTATAAAATAATCTCTTTTTCTCTTTTAATGGTCAACACAACTGGTCAAAGCTCCTCTGAAGGTTAGATGGATAAAAATCCAAGGACTACATTTCTAATATTCAATGTTATCATGACAGGCTAACTTTTTCCATTCTGTAGTTATTAATGGTGTAATACATTAACCTACATCAATGTACTAATGCCATGATCTACAAGCCAATAGTATCAATCCAAATTAAAAAAATAAAGAAGAAACATGATAAATAATTATTTGTAAGACTCACCAGAAAATAAAATTACATTGTTTACTTTTGCTATAGTGTAACAACCAGAGTTTATTTCAATTTGAGTAGGAAATTGCCAATATCCAAAGGTATTGCGTGTAACTATGAAGTGAGATTGTACTACCATGGTTATTCTAACTACATTTAAAAATATTTTGAGACTAAACAGGAGTGAGGCTGTCACCATCCTGCTTTAATGTATACATACATAAATTCATCCATTCAGTTTTCTTTTAGATTATGTAAAATTTTTAAAGCTGAATATATAAAATGTGGCACAGACCATTTTTGCTAAAAGTATAGGCTTTCATTTAAATGTCTGAGTGCTGGAATAAAAATTATGTTTGATGTCTGATGAAGGAATTTATAATGACTGTTTGCTACTTTCTCTTGCATTGATTCTTGACTAGAATGAAAAAGGGCTGACTTTTCAGTGGCAAGCTTTTACCAATCCACACAGGTTCAAGTGTTTGTGTTGTCAAAAGTCTGCGGTCTACATATTAATGAGAAAGAAAATTAATCCAAACCAACTCAACAGATCATAGGCAACATTTTCATGTTTCAGGGCAGAGTATAAATTGTTTCTCTGTAAAGGTTTAAAAAGGAATTATTTTTTTTAAGTTTATGCATGAAGATGTAGTAAGATTACTTAAGACTCGATACCAAAAGAAAATACTAGGACTAGAGTCTGAGTATCCTGTCAAATTTTTACTCACCTGTACATGAGAGGCTTGGGATACATTTAAATGTATCTTGATTCGTACCAGACTGACTAGTTAAACTGAAATTTTGCCTGTTGAGTAGTCGCATGTTGTTTTTTTCATAACATGAATCAACTATCTGCTTAGAAAGTTAAACGGTCCCATAGGAACTTAATGTACAGTTTTTCTATGGCATCTGCGCTTCCCACTGAAGGAACAGAGCTTTATTTTACTGAAGCTTTCTTTTTTAGCAGGAAGACTCGTGTGTACACTAGTGTGTGTACTGGTGTGTAAACCATACTCTGTGCCATCAAAGTAGCCTTGATTTGTAAAGCCGCGTCTTACCTGGGCCGTCTGATCCGGAGAGGGGTGAATTAAGCTTCGGTCGCTTTGCAGTGGGGGGTCCCGCATCCAGCAGATTGTCAGCCATCCTGGTCGGCGATTATTATTAATGGTTGGTAATACAGGAAGATAGGAGCAGGATCAGTCCCACGTCGTCTGCCAGATAGAAATATGTAACTTTTCCCAATGCCGCACGTTAAGAAGCAATTTTAGATTTTTTTTTTTCTCTCTTTCCTGGCAGACAGGCGAAACCCTGCCTGGAGAGATGGAATTCAAAAGAAAGGCAACAGCGCCCCGCTTCGCCACCGAAGATCACCCCATGATAATCCAACACCCAACACCCACATAATTATCCTCAATAATTACGTCCAAAAATTATTTCAGTTCGATAATAATAAATAAAAATCAATTATAAAATATTAAACGATGCGTACGCAAATCGCTTTCCCCAGAAGATCGCCAGTTTCACGTACGTACGGAATCATTTTTTTCTTTGTCGAAACGACTGATTAAAAAAATCCGTTTTTGGCTCCAATATAAAGAAGAAAATTCCCGAAATATTTTCTATGTGGTGGATATTTTTTTTCGTTACTGTCTACCGATAAATACAGCGTCTCTGGACGGAAATACGGTAAGAAGCGACGCTGTCTAAAAGGGAAATCAAATATACAGTGGGCTTTCGTGACGACAAAAAGACATGTTCCCCTCACATGTTAGGATAAATTCTAAGCGGAAGAACTAACGCTTCGATTTTCTGCCGGGGAAAAGCCGTTTGAGCCGGGTCCGGCTGGCTCCGATGGGTTTTTAAAATTAATGCTCCCCCCGAAATCCCGATTCTGAGCCGCGTCAAGATGGCGGCTGTTGATTCCTCCGATACAAAAAAAAAAAAGAAAAAAAGTTTTTTTTGTTTTTTTTTTCTTCCCAGATAGACTGTGGGGGTTGGAGGGGGAGGCGTTGTGCCTGACGCCCTGACGTAAACCTGTGTCCCACCGTGCGTCATGTAGACGTAAATAAAGTTGCCTCCAGAGGTGTAATAGAATAAAAAGTAAATTAGTATTTATATTTCAAACTATATAAAACATGAGTTATTTCTACATGTTAAAACATGTTAATCGGAGGGGAAAATAATTTTTACAGTAAACAAAAAAGCCTACATAACCAACAACTCCTTTACAACTTCTTTATTTCTAACACATTTATACCAGGTCAATAAAAAATATAATTAAATAAGTCATTTAAATTTCAGTTAGCACATATAATTCATTATAATTTTACAAACCTATATTGTTAGGTCAAACATTTGACTTTTAACTCCACTATATACCACAGTTAACATTACTTTTCATAAAAACACAACCCTTAAACCCTTTGTTGTATTGAATGACTGCTGAAATTAAACATTTAAAATGAAATTACTTAAAAACGTCATCCAGAATGTAGTGTACTGATGCTTATAGAAAATTATTAAAAAAAAAAAAAAAACTTAAAATAAAATGAGATATACTTAAGTATTCAAGTAGGGTATAAGACACTAAGATTTGAAAAACAAAGGGTACGCTAACCAATACCAAGTGCTGTACTGGCTCTATAAAATTTAAACATATTCTAATGGAAGCTATGTATTTCCATATGCCAAACACAATCAAATAACCATGAGCTTAGGATAATTCTATTCTAATATCGGACTGTCACTAATTTTGCTGACAGATACCCAAAAATTTGCTTTTTTGCAAGGTAACAAAAATGTAGAAATTTGATAGGTTGTCTTCAAAAATTTAGAATTAAACATTTGAATAAATACATTTTGCATAATAAATAAATAAATACCCTTGCAGACAGTTGACACTTATTTCAAGCTTGGGTCCTCTACCAGAAGCCTGGTAGTCTGAGGGTTCTACACAATATCTTTACCATTTGCTCTTCTGTACAGAGATCTCTGATGATATTCCTAGGATCTGTTAGAGCCACTCTCCCAGTTTGGAGGACACAGACTCTGATTACCCCACTACCATAACGTCCAGCTGGTAAGCCATCACTAGTTTATTAGTCTGGATATGGAAATCCCACGAGATCTTAGCTTTCATTTTCATCACCTTTGTCAGCATCTCCCATCTTCGCCCTGACACTTCCAACCCTATTCCAGCCATCTCGTTATAGTAATCCACGAGGCCTCTTTGCACAGCCTGCACCTAAAGCTCTGTTTGGTGTGGTACACCAATGGTTCTTTCTCAGGCAGCCATGATCAGAGTCTCAGTGCTATCTTTCAGAATAGCTACTGTAGTTACTGGTAGAATTTTTCAGTATCAGCCACTTCTTCCGATTGTCGGTCATGCCACGCAGATATTTATCCATCCAATATGGTTCCACCCCCCCAATACTTGATTTCAACTGCCTGAGGCATTACCGTAGCATCACTGGGGTAAAAGTGGCTGATGACTTAAACTTTGCTCTTTTCACTAAGCCAACTATTCAGGACCCATTTCACTTTGTAGGTACTTTGTCGTTATCAACTTCCTTGCGGTCTGCGTTCTGGCTTACAATGTCATCTATATGGCAAGTGGATGGTGGTTGTTCCACTACAGAACCCGTTTCTGTAGCCACTCTTTGTGAGGATCTCACCGATAGGGTTCAGGCCTATGCCTTGTTGGTAACTTGTGCAGCTGGCTTTGAGTTTGCCTCCAGAGTTGTTTATTTATTTTCATTTACTGTATACTGTAGATGTTGTAGAGTTACTACTGGGGCCATCACAGACCTCAATAATTGGATTTATGTATAGTATAGTTTAGTGTAGTTTTAAAACCCCAAATATTTTCCCTAGAAGGACTAACTCCAGTGTACAAGTTACAAATTCATTGGAGATCAATTCCCAGCAATTGACTTTATTAAATGTTAAATTTCACTTCACGTATTAGTGTGCTATGTACAAAAACATACCCAGAGAAGAAGAAAAAACTAAACAAAAACAATTAGGACTGGGTGGGAGCAAGAACAAGCTACTCCAATACTACATAATTAATATTGTGTAGTGTCACTCTATTCTTAATAATTTTAATAGTTTAAGTTGAAAATATCTGAAATGTCTATTGGTTGATGTTTTAGAATGTCAGAGTTTCTGCTATGAAAAAAAAAGTTAGATAAATTTCCAAATCACAGTCCTGCTAAGAACATTACTTTCAAAACACACAGAAATGCACACTTTTACAAACTCGCATACAGATTTCCATTCATGAAAACAAAAGTGAACAACTATAATTGAAACATTTTTCAAATTATCCAGTTCTTTAGACTATTTAATACTATAGTACATGCGTATATATAAACAATAGAAAATGCTCAGATACTATACAGTAGAAAGGCTTAAGGTACAAAAAAAAAAAAAAAAAAATAGTGCCTTGTGCAATTGCATTTAAACAGCAAGTATCAAACAAACCTCTGATTCCAGAAAACCACCACCAGCAAATAAAAATGATGCAACCTTCAAAGAATATTCTAGAGATAGCAATGACACTCTTTGGCATCAACATTTTCCCAGTGCATTATGCTGCTGGATCAGAATGCCGCTTGCATCTCAACACATCCAGTTAAATCAACACATACATTAAGCTTTATTATGAAACGAAGCAGGCAAAAATCTAATCTGTCACTACACACAGCTATCTCATCGTTCCCTTTTGTCCCAAAAATGTTACGAGTCCACAAAAAGTAAATTTTTCTAAAAAGCTAATCAAAATTTCCAAGAAAGACATGTAGAGTATATGTTTCACCCGACACTCAAGAATCATCACCTCTACTAGCACTTTAGATAAGAACAATGATTATTATCCCTTTATTGTAAGTCAATAAACACATTTCGAGCTGCTACAAAGTTTGTGTGCTCATGAGCAAAACAAGGTGGCTTTACTTTTTATTTAATTATTTTATTTTTCTAGTGTTAGAACACTTAAATTAACCCAGATAGATATGGTAATATGCAATAAAAGACAGGAAACAAAAAAAAAGAAAAATTTACTTAATAAATCATAATAATGTGAAACCATTTATATGATATTATGTAGCTTTACATTTAATTGTCCATATCAAGAAAAGGCACACCACAAATTCTATTATGTCATAAAACTATCAAAATTCAGTCTAATTTAAGCAAAAATATACTCATAACCATCAGTTTTTACTGGAACTTTAGGAATGAAATGACTTGAAAAGAATTTTTTATTTTTTAAAGGCACAAGCTAATGTAACTCCATCTTAAATCTAACAAGTAACTAAAAATGGTTAAATGATGAGAAGGCAAAGTAATGCTTTATTTGTTTTTACAATATTTGCTTGCTTCAATGACTAAACAGTTGTTTAGTAAATGTCAGTTTAAAATATGAAATGTGTTCAATACGAGCATCAAAAATAAGACAAGCAGGTGAATTTAATAGTAAACCTCTTTGCCTTTGAGCACACAATCCTTTTGCTGACAAGCAGTGACAGAAAGAAAACGTAGGGCAAGATAACTGTAGAATATTCAAGCTTTATAATATGGATAAAAAATCCGGAAAAAAAACACCTATGGGTATGAAATACATTTGGTAAACTGCATTTGCATTTACAGTGCTATTACATTAAGTTTCATGCCATTGAAATTTTGAATCAGCAAAAACATTAAGCTGTTTCCGTCTTTTAATGTCTTTAAAATCCTAGATGTCAGAGAGGAGTACCTCTGATAAACAGCTCACATTTTACATAACATGTAACACAAACACATTTATGACATTCCACTTTGATTATCCATGTCTCCAAAGCACTATCAACTAACACAGTGTAATGCATTGCGATTCTTAGGCAGTTTTCTTTTGTCCATCTGTAGTCAGAAAAGACATTTCTTAGGTACGACAATACCTTACAGGATCCATCGAAACACTCATCAAAGTTAAACAATTTCTCACAACACTCTGGCTCACAGGAGAAGGGCACAAACTAGTAGCCTACAATGCTGCAAGCATGCTCATCTAATGTAGCTGAGGCAATCATCTGATTGTTGAGGAAATACAAAGGTCTCAACTGTGGCAAGAGAAAAAGCTGCCAAATCAGCTATAAAGTTGTTTTTTTCTGTCAAAGACGGTTCCTGACATGTTTGTAGTCCTGCAGTTTAACAAAGTCATTTGAGTAACTCATAGGCACCTCTCCTCATTAAACCCTGCTTGACTTTACTACACAAACAGACACTACACTACATGCATGCAAATACACTCGCACTGTAGCCTAGATTGATCTTCTAGTTTTAACATGTATGCAGGCTTTAGAGCATTTATGTGCAGATTTTACCATCTTGGAATAACATTTTTTTTATTTGACACATATTGTGATGCCTCTTACATTGTTCCTTTTTTTCTTGGATAAAAAGGCAAATAGCAAAATATAGTTCAAAGAGTAAACCTGTAACAAAAGCAAAGTTTTTGTTTTCTTCCAAAAAAAAGTTTTCACATTATTGTTTTTCCCTTTAATTTCTCATGTAAAAAGGCTTGGTTTACATCTTATTCTATTCTAAAGGCACTTAAATTACATATGAAAGAAATAATCAAGATTAAAGGTGCAAAGATAATCAAGTAATTTAATGCCAGACAAAGGGAGGCAAAAGGAAAACCAGCATTTCCTGTGTGTTCCTGCCTGACACCTTCTTTGTTGTCCACCAAGCACCCTTGATATTATCAGCCAATCATATTTACACTACAAACAACCTGCTTCCGGCTGATGTTTTTTAACCTCCCTTAGTCTCTACCTGAAGTAGGACCAAATATATAGCACTTCCATGTGTCATCTAGCAGGAACGAGAGCTTAAAGGGTTGAGGGCTGATGATAAAAGTGCAATTGTAACAAATTCTTAAAGCCTTGTTAACTCTCCAGCTTTACTGTCACAGTCATTCTCATATTTGTCCGTCCTTGTGTCTTTAAGCGACTTGGTTGAATTTTGGGTTGGATGCTGCTGGGCCAAGGATGAGATGATGAACTTGTCATTTTGAGATGGTCCTTCAAGATTGGATACAGGTGTAGATGTCAAGCTGCTGCGAGACGTAGATTGCTTGGCATAAGAAGTCTCTGTGGAGGGACGTCTGTCACGGGTGTCTGACTCTTTCATGTGGCTAAGCCCTGTTGCAGTCGTGTTGCCTGTGGGCACCATGCTGGCGAGTTCATCAGTGGGAGAGCGCCCAATGCTACCATCCACCTGTGCTCGGATCTCTGGTGAGACTGAGAGCTGATACTGAGGCACAGGGCCGCTGTCACTGCTTTTAGGGTAAAGGAAGGTCTTCATTTGACCCTTTCCTTTGACATTAACTGTGCCCCTATAATCAAACTCATAATCCATTCCACTGAGCACACAATAGCTTTCTTCACTTACCTGGACACGACACTCAACACCTGTTGTATCCATACGACTGGCAATATTGACAGTGTCTCCCCAGATATCATAGAGAAGTTTAGTTGTACCAATCACCCCGGCTGTTAGAGGTCCATGATTAAATCCAATTCGAAGCTTGAAGCCAAAGCCCAGCATGTTCTTGTTGAAGTCATCCACCACTCGCATCATTTCTAGAGAAAACTCAAAAAGAGCGCGAAGGTGTGCATGAGGATGGGCTGCATCTGCACACTGCTGAGCATTGAGTCCAGCTGCTGCCATGTAAGTGGCACCAATGGTCTTGATTTTTTCAATATTTGCAAAGGCAGGCTTCCGCAGGAGCTCATCAAAATCGCCAATTAGCTCATTGAGGACACGATAGCACTCCTTTCCTCCCTCATAACTTTCTTCATAAAACTCACTGAAGTTAACAATGCTGGCAAATATGACACCTACATTGTCATGGTTCTTGGAGTAACTTTGGGTGACCTTAAGTTGCTCCGCCACATGGATTGGAATTATATTGCGAAGTAGCCAGTCAGCCTGGTCCCTCATGTTTTGAATCTTGATGCGGTGTTGATCAGCTTCAACATTTCCATGGTAATGCAAACGGTAACTGACCTCAAATTCACGGTTAAGGAACCAGACAAGGAGAAGGAGCAGAAAAAATGCCATGCAGACCTCAGGACCAAGAAGTTCCTGTGGGTGGGGTTGTGGTTCAGGATCTGTTGGGTTCTCAGACAAAATGAAGGAGCTGTTGCTACTATTGTTCTGACCATCAGACCTGGTTAAGGGCAAGAGAAAGAGGGACAGACTTATAACCATTTAAAGAAAACCATCCAGCCATTCCTTAACAATCAGACAATCAAATATATTTGAAAGAAACTGAGAATCCCCCATTGGCAGAGTGTTTTGGATGTCAGCTATGATTTAAGTCCCACTTTAAAATTGGCCTACTCATTTCCTTCATTTTCCATCATTTCACTATTGTGGCTTTTTAAAGAAAGCACAAGTTTTAAAAAGTTTTAATCTAAAGGTTTGAGCAGTTATGATACAAATATTAACAAAATTTCCTTACCAGAAAAACAGATTCTTAGCAACTCTGAAAGAAATTAAACAGAAGCAACAACAATAAATGGATCAAGAACATCAAGCAATCCAATATAAAATAAAAAGGATATAGCACTTTTTGAAAAATATTAATGTGCATCATTATCTCTCAACTAAGAGCCTTAATACAACCGACTATTAGCACTTATTTTAAAATCTGTTTTGAAACAAACTATTATGTTACATGTTCATACATTTCCACACTTTTCATACCTGCAGGGGGAGCTAAATAGCAGGGCAAGAATCATCAGCCCCACCAGTGTAGCCATTACTGAACGCATCCAGTAGCAGAGCTGGCAGAAATTACAATACTGAATGATAGCTATGATTATAGCACAGCAGATGAACATCGTGAACTAAGGGCGAAAAGGGACACAGAGAGAATAATAATATAAACAAAGGAAACAGGACAGTGAATAATATAAATTATTCTAAATATATTCTTTAAAACATTTTTTACAGCTAAAGGACAAGTTAAATGTGTATTTGAGTCAGAAATATAAATTTTACAAGCATCCTATTGCTACAGGTAAGCAGAATTCAATCAAACAATATTATTATCACAAACTAAGAAAAATGTAAAGCCTGACCTCACCTGAATAGAGTAATGCATGTCACAGGTAACATGGGAGAAGACTGCTACAGCAGGCAAAGACACCAGAACAGCTCCTATCAAGTGACGGGCTATCCAGCCTGAGACGGCTCTCATCAGGACCTGAGTGCAATTCAGCACACTGTCCAGATAGAAAGCCATACTGGAGAGGAAAAAAAAAAGAAACCATGACTGACAGAATTTACCATGATATTGGAAAGCCCAGTCTGGTTACACCTTGGAAAAGGAACCGATTCCAGACACATACATATAAAAAAAAAAAGGACAAAAAAGGTTAAATAAACATGACTTGTAAATTTTATGATATCAAGACACCAACTATAAGTGAAAGAATATTTTTGTTTTATAAAAAAGTTACAGAGCTATTTTGTTTGAGACCCTTTATTTCATTTTTTTTGCCATCGTTTCTCCCCTAATTTCCTCTCCTGTCATCTCTGCTGTAGTACATTTGAACTAAGCATTTTGATGTAATTTGCATATAAACTAATATGCATGACAGAGTTTCTGAAGAAATGAAATACCATTTGTCCTTCAACGGCAACATCTAACAGGGATATAAAACTTATAAACTCCAACATGCTGATTAAAAAGATTTGATTTGCATGTTGTTACATAATAAAGTTTTCTGTATTCCTTTGCTTTTCTTACATTTTTGTGTTTTGCTGGTATTAAATTAATTAATATTTAATAAATACAAGCAAACTGCTCAATGAAAAGCCTGAATTGTTTTGCTTTAGTCTGTTAAATTAAGGTTTAAATTCGTTAACAAATTACTAATTTAAAATTTTGTTTAATAACATTTCTGGAAAACCGGGGTTATGGTTAAACTGGTAGTATAACCCACACTGCTTCTTTAGTATCTTACCGAATAGCAAACAGAAGAGCCAGAGCCTCCAGCAGTGCAGCTACAGCTGTCAGAGTTAATGCTGGTGTGGACAGATTTTGCTGGGTAACAAGTGGCCGAAGGTAACACGCCAGTGACAGAGCCAGAAATACTAAAAAGCACAGCAGCATGTCCAAGAAACAACTGAATGTTGGGCTAGCAAATGTCTGCACTGCTGCTTGGTTCTCCACCTGGGAAGCAAGACAGACAAAACAAAATAGGTTGGGACAGAAGCAAGATGAAAATCAATCACTAAACTTTCAACTAAGTCTCAGCTTAGATCAGTCAGTTTCTCTTGGAAGAGATGCAGCCATGATTTCAAACATGCACTTCTGAGGTTGCACCAACAGAGGACACTGCAACCTAATGCAAAACTGCTTTTAAGGTCCTGCAGTGATTTCTCTTTGCCGCAGTCTTGACCGATCTGGTGATAACGTAGTGTTAACAGGCTTCACAGAAAAGACTCAAACAAAGGGAAACACTAACAAGGACAAAGACATTGAAGTGTTATCTAATATAAATGCCCACATATAAAAACAGATAAAACAGGAATAATAAAAATGCAGACGTATCTTCAATTCTTAATGATATCCAGATCACAGAGACAAAGGCAGCTAAGAATATGTTACAGTTCAAACATACAAAAATTAAAACAAATTAATATAAAAATACACACATATCCATCCACACCTTTTCTTCAAGTAAGCATATGGGTATCAACGTGTCACAGTTTAGAGAAACACACACCTCTTCCTGGTAGCTTATCCGGTAAGCAGACTCCAGGCTCCTTTCCAGGAAGGTGAGGCTCAGCTTGTGTAAGGGAGGTTTGTAGAAATAGTCCTTCATAAGACTGTCAGACACATATGAGTGAAACTTAATGTTCAATTAAATGGATTTAATCATTCGAGTAAAAATTTGCATACATTTTACTATTAAACACTGGAAGCTGCATCTGTGTATTAAGATTAAAATTTTTTAAAAGACTATGTTAACAAGCTTTTCTTGAGTTTTAATAACCTGTCCTCTTTAATAACATCCACAAAGTGAGCATCACTCCTCTCCCTGAAGTTCTTGGATCGCAGTGGGATGAGAGCTGAATGGTCCATGCCCATGGCTCCTCCACTCCACGTCTTCTTCTCTTTTTCCTGCAGCATCTCACACAGTGATGTCTGGCTGTTATTCAAGGCTTCTAGTTTAGGACTGAGCAGGCCATTCACAGCCTTGGGGCTGCGCCCAGCAGATACCGCTGGGGAGCACTTCAGATTTGAAGAGTCCTAAAAGAAGGAGCAGTTTGAGAGACATCATGAATTCCCAAGAAAGAAGGTGTGATAATAGATCTTTGTTTTCGGAGTAGGTCAGCAATACTAAGAAGGGCTCTAAATAGGAAATATAAAAGCCAAACTTTTTCTTTCTACTTTTTTTGTGACCTTTTTTTTTTCTTTCCCTTTTTTGGTGCTCCGGGGCATGAAATGCCTCAATATAAAATAGAGCTACCATGACATAAAATGTGCTACACAGGATGGATATTATACACTTTTCTAAACATAAATGTCATAATCTAAAATTTTTTACTTATTTTATGCTTGCATCAGGTGACAACAGACTAACCTTGCTGCTGTTGGTTTTGTGGTCATCCTGGCAGCCATTATGCACCATTTCTTCCTCCAGAGCCTGATCCTCCCCTGCTATCAGGGTCACACTGCAGGACAGACAGGGGAACTTTGTGGCGTATGGAAATGAATAGTAAAGAGGGGACAAACAGAATATGTAGGTAAGAGAGAAAGTGGAGAATTATTAAGTTGTGCAGTCGAAAATATATAAAGTTGGAGACATATTAGGATAATGTTAGAGGTTAAGATTAAGAAATAAGCTTCATAATAACAGGTAAATAAAAGTAAACAAGAGTAAGCATTTACTACATCAATTTATTATTTCATGTGTGTGTGGATGAGGATGACAGATCTCTGTGCTGCAGCTGACCATGATATAGCTACAGTTAATACAAGAAACTGTTAAGTAATTAAGTGCACTCTACCAAATGTGCAAAGCACAGATAGCACCTGCTGGGTGCCCACTTACCACATTAAACATGCAAGCAAGTATTTCCTCACCTGTCTTACACATCCTCGTACACCCTCAAATGTCATAAAATCCAAATGATGCAAGATGCAATATCACTCAGCATAAGTCATATCTGGATTTGAGCCATGCAGAGAATAAAAAGCTGTATAGAGAGGTCACCAGTTGCAGGTAACTTGAAACGGGCCCTCGTGCTTGAGTTTGCTCATTAAAGGGTTGTTGTTGTTTTTTATTAAAATAAACTAAAGTATCCCCACTGATTCCCCATCATCCTTTATCATCTTAATTCTCAGTTCTGCCCCAGCAACTACACCTTTCTGTAAAGGTAGATACAGCATGGATGGTCTTGTCAAGGTTAATTAGCAATTAAGGTCAAATATTACACAAAGTAGCGGCTGGGAAGGGAAACGTTATTTCATGCATAATTTCTAAGATTTTACCGCTTTAGAACTAAATGTGAACTAGGCTGCTAAACAAATGGAAGCATCTTGACAATATACAGATCTAGGTGCCTCAAAGGTAAAGGGAGCTTAGAGAAAATTTAGCCATGCAGGATGCACAAAGTTAGAAGAACCTAATTATATGGAGCACATGGAAATGTGTAGCTGTACATAATACAGGACTGAATCAATACAAAGTCAACACTTTTTGCTTGTAAGAAATGAAAATATCCCTAAAAGCTATTGATGCACCCACATACAGGAAAGCGGTTGTGGTAGAAAATAGAGCTTAGTAGTCCTCCTCAGGCAGTGTAGATGCAAAATAATGACAATCCAAGTAACGTGCTTTCTCAACAACATTTCTGCTTAGCCTTGTCCAACAGTTACCACACACCTTGGTCCCATCCGGGGTAAAGGCACAGGCTGAAGGGGCTCCATCAGGCGCGCTCATTTTGGGCATGGGGCACCGTGGATCTGCAAGTTCAAGCCCAGACAACCCCATCTGGGAGCAGTTGCAGTGAGATTGGAGCTCAACCTTTCTGCCAGAGATCAGGTATGTCCTCAGACCTTGAAAGAGGAAAAAAAAAAAAAAACATATAAAGAATGTAACTGGAGCAGGCCCGAGCTGTGTTTTGTCATCGCTGCCTTTATGAAGGTACTGGTGGTTATGGTGTTGCATTAGGATTCAGCAGAGACACAGTACCCAGGATGAAACTTATATAAGCAGGTTTAAAAAGAAAGAAAAGCACTGAATATAAATCTCTCCCACTTGTAAAAGACAAGGTCATGCACATGAGTCAATCTTTTGCTTTTCTAGCCCATATATGTATGTGTGTATA
>JBAMHW010000023.1:15277486-15303521 GCA_037177495.1 Rhadinocentrus ornatus
CCAGCCTTGTGGAGGTCTAGAATTTTGTCTCTGGTGTCTTTGGACAGCTCTTTGGTCTTGGCCATGTTAGTAGTTGGGAGTCTTACTGATTGTATGGGGTGGACAGGTGTCTTTATGCAGCTATCGATCTCGAACAGGTGCTTCTGCTTTAGGATAATAAGTGGAGGGCAGGTGGACTAACATGTCTTTGAGGGTCAGAATTCTAGCTGATAGAAAGGTGTTCAAATACTATTTTGCAGCTGTATCATACACATAAATTGGTAAAAAAAAAATCATACATTGTGATTTCAGGATTTTTTTTTTTTTGGATTATGTCTCTCACAATGGACAACAACTAGGATGAAAATTTCAGACCCGGCAAGGTGTTCAATTACTTACTTTCCTCCCTGTATGTATGTATGTGTATATATATTATATATATATATATACCAGAGGAGTGTGAATGCACATTTAGCTCTGGAGAAGTAGTAAATGGATGAAGGACCATTTTGCAAAAGGTATTCATATGTTTGGCATTTTGTTGATGGTAGAGGAAAGAGCTTTGCACATCAGTCCAGAGTCTCTCTGGGGGTTTATTATGGTCAAGATCCAGTGACTGAACCCATAGCTTATGACTCACATCTTCATAATCAAACCATTCAGTGATGTTTAATGCAAATAATATATAAGAATGATCTTCCGAGAGGGACTGTACTGTTTAACCACAGGAAAACAACAAAAAACACTGATTCTTTTCTGTAAGGAAACAGACATGTTGTCAACCTATACTGTGCCACCACATATGCCATTATATTTAACAAGTACAAAGGAAATTCTTTTCTATCTTCAGTGAACAAAACTCTGAGATAAAACTTTATTGACAAAGAGACAGAAACATTTATAGAAGCTGATTAATTGCAAGTGGCCCTGATTATAGATCAAAACTCCAATCAATGTTGGAGTCCAGTAGCCAATGTAACGGCTACTTTTGATCTTCCTATGGATGCAGCATAAGATCAGAATGAGACCAAACACTAGTCAATACAACATTGAGTACAGATAAACTACAAAACAGAAACTAGAGAACTGCAGGTGAGGAAAATATATTGCTTACCTTCAGATCCGCATGCACAATGAACAGATGCACACTAACCCAAGCCACAAAAAGAGGAAATTTCACAATGTCAAAGCTAGGGTTTATCAGGCTGAAATGGTGAAACAGTGGTTCAGAGTATGAGACATCATTTTCACACATTAATTCACCACCATAGAGTCTATAACCTAACCTATTCTATTCTATAGTCATTTGGCAGACGCTTTTATCCAAAGCGACTTACATCTGAGAGTAAGAACAACACAAGCTGTGTCATTGATAATGTTTGCTGCATAAACTCTCCTCCATCACATCCCAGTCTAACTCTGCCATCAACACAAGATCTTGCCCAAAAAAATGCAACTCTGGACAAAAATATATGTTGTGACATTACATAAGCTTATAACTATGTTGTGGAGAATACATGCTGTAATCTAAGCTAAAGATAATCCAACAAAAAAGGCATCGTACATACTGCATAATGTAAACCACATACAATAGAACATTACAAGACATCAGAGATTCAACTTTAAAAAAACAGGGGGTCAAAAGGAAGATGAGGATGTTTACTTAAATATCATTAAGAGTTACACAGGAAGGGTGTGACAGACAGGCAATACAAATTACTTCCTCATTCTCTGAGATGTAAGGCCTGAAAACGGCCTTCGATGATTTAAAATTTAATTCACAGGCTAAAATGTTAATAAAATACTTTATAGTCATGTATATATAACCAACACACATCGCACAAGCACTAACGAAGAAAAAAAGGCATTTCAACTGCATACGAACAAACCTGCACAGTCAGTCTGAGTGCAGTAGCAGGCTTCAGCAAGCACCAGCTGCCCTTCATCTTCACTCATTCATAATTCACACAATCATTTATCACACGCACACTCCTGCTGTGCACCTAACGAGTCACTATAGCCCACAACCATACATAGGGTGTGACTGCATGTGTGGCTGTATCCATTTACCACACTTGAATGGCAAGAGCAAAATTAAGTGTTTATCTGAGCGATATGTGATGGAGGAGGTAAGAGGTTATTGTGCGTCACCTTAAGAGTGAGCTCCATCTGTCAACGTCAGTAAAGGCAAACATGTTTCAGTGTAGAGGAGCCGTGGCATTTTCTGTATCCTTGATGACAAAGGAAAAAGGTTTAGAAGGCATCAGTGAGTCATAAAAGCAATTTATCATCAGGACCTCCTTTAGTTCATACACAACACTCACTGTACCAAAAGAGTTCTAAATGACAAGCCCAATATGCAGAGATAGCAAGAGCTGTAGAAAGACATACAAAATTTTTTTTTTCACTTTCAAGGTGGGGAAATAGGCAGTGTGTGTACACATGTTCAGCCACCCTCTTTCCAACCTACCAACACCATCTGCATGTTGTGCTTAGAAAAAAGCTGGCTTTCTTTTCAAATAATGCAAAAACAAAAGATGCACTTAAATTCAGTTTGACTCCTCTTTCTTTGTCAGAGCACCAGTCTTGACAACTAAAGCGAGACAGCTGACCCTCACCCCTTTCAGTAGCCTGTTGCCATGGCAATTAACCTTTGCAGGCATAGAATGCAGTGAAAGACTGTGTGTGTGTGTGTGTGTGTGTGTGTGTGTGTGTGTGTGTGTGTGCGTGTGTGTGTGCGCGTGTGTATATGTATGCTGCTGCAGATGGGAAATATCCTTACTGTAAAGTGCAGGTACATAAAAACAACTTAAATTTTTCTTTCACACATTGCCAAACTGAACCTCTTTTTGGATACCATGAGAACCTTCACAGACTTTTTATCACTTTAATTGTATCTTTTCATCATTTAAATCTTTTAGTCTGCAGATGAGAATATTAGGTTCTCAAGAAAAGATACAAGCTGATCTCAGGTATGTGAAAACACTGTCCATAGAACAAGGCAGGCTGCTACATGGTTTTTGGCCTTGTATACTTTTGCGATGAGAAACACTGATGCACAATTTGCCATTTGCCCCGAATCTTCCACTTCTCACAGCCTCTTTGTTACAAGGTTGATAACGGAAAAGTCAGTCAGTGTCCACCTCTATCTATCATATCAATGCATGGCTGTATTAGATTGCCTGTTTTAACTCACCATATTATTTTGGTAATGGATTCGCTGAAATATCAACTTGAAGCACATTACGCTCTCATTTTATCAGACCAGAAACCCCAGAGTAAATTAATGGCTCTGAGAACATCAATATCTACGTTTTAAAATTAGTCTGTGTGCAAGCCTTGAGGCAACCTTCATCATACATTTTAACACTGAACCAGATTGCTTCTGGATTAGTAAATAGAGGAATAGGTCGCCAGCAAATTATCCTTTATAGGCTGGCACTAATATTGATCATGTTTTGTGTTCTTATTTCTCACTGAATTAAATTAAAAATGCCATGAGGCCTCTGAGAGAAGTGAAACAATGTCTGCTTGACAACACTTTTTCTAGCAAGTTCTGCTCCACAGGCTTTGTGAGCGGTGTCTGTTATAACAGCTCAGCCATGTTAGCTGCTTTCCAGTGTGGCTTCTTTTTAGGCAGGCATCTGCGCCGTTAATATCAAGTTCTCTTCTCCACCTCGCTCCGGATCATCTCCAACATAATAGATAGAGGTAGGGGCTTTGAGTTTATAGGACAGCTTTCTACAATATATGAAGGACTGAGAAGTCTGAAGGGCTCCACTGGCACTTGAGGTTGAAGGGAGGCACAATTAGAAATAAATGCAATGCAGATATAACTATTACAGCTCTTTGCAATATGTTTTCTGCTTTCCTACACCTGATTTTGAAACTCATGCCAGCGCAGTACAACTGCAGCAAACAATACACTTGCTGCACAATTTTTCTAAATAAATACAGCTTTTATAGTCTTACTGAGTAACTGTGTGACACAGCAGATAACCCAAATGATCACAGCTATAAAATATCCACTAATCACATTGTGGATATCAGTAACCTTGCTGTAATTTTCCCCATTTTTGAATAGCATGACAATGTGTCTGCAGACTTATGCTGCATATTAAGACTAAAGAAAACCGTGACATAACATCACTGTAGGCTGCAGTGCCATGCTATGCTGAACTACGATGTACAATACAGAGCAACATTGTGCAACGTATTTGATGCATCAGACCATTACTCTCTAGGTAGAGCTGTAATCTACCATGCAGAGCCAAGGTGGTTTAGCCAGAGCTTGATGACTACAATACAGTTTTGCAGTTTAAAGTCTCGCTGGCTGTTTCACTCCCCTGGCAGTCTCTGTATTTGTGCAGCTGAATCACCCTTAAAGACTTCAGGGGAAAAAAGTGAATGTAGAACACTATAAGCCATCTAGTAGTAAATCTGTGATCCACTTAGTACTCATTTATTTTACAAAAACATCACAGCTGCCACCACATCTTCACCACACTATGTCTGCATCTCCTAACCTCTCTAAGCAGTGAGCCTCTCCACTCAGTGCAGTGTACTTCACCATTACCCCCCTACCGCCTCCCCACCACTCTCTCTCCTTCTTTCTACAGTAGGGCTGCATGCTGTGTGCGCATACTGATTTGGACTCAAGAGTCTAGACGAAAATTATGCCAGGTATTTGATTGCTGGCAGGGGGAGAAGACAGCTGTGTATATATTAGTGTGAAAATCCAAACTATTTAACTTTTTGTCAAGTGCAAAACATACTTAACCCTTCGGATGTGTAATACTGAGGCACAACTATGTACAGCCTATTTTTCTACACTGCCTGGCCCCACCAAAAAAAGAGTCACCACAAACAGTAAAAGGTCAGACATTCGCTGTAGCATCATTTAGATAAGCTTCTGCAATGTCATAAGATTTATTTCCATCCAGTGCACCATGATCTTGTATTGATGATGGGAGAGTCTGACCATGACACAAAGCCTTCTCCAGCACATAACAAAGACTCTCAAGGGGGTTAAGATCTGGACTCTGTGGTGACCAGTGAAAATGATGGCATGTTCCCTGACTCGATCTTTCACAATTTGAGCCCAATAAATCCTGACATTGTTATCTTGAAATATGACTGTGTCATCCGGGAAGAAAAAATCCATTGATGGAATAACTTGCTCATTCAGTATATTAAGGGATCAGCTGACCTGATTCTTTGGGCACATAACGTTGCTGAATCTAGACCTGAACAACTGTAGCAACCCCAGGTCATAGCCTCCCCCCACAGGCATGTACAGTAGGCACTACGCATGATGGTTGCACCACTTTATCTGCCTCTCTTCTTACCCTGATGCACTCATCACTCTGTAACAGGGTAGACTCATCAGACCACATGACCTTTTTCAATTGCTTCAGAGTCCAATCCTTATGCCAGGGGTGGCAAAATTCAGTTTTTGAGAGTTACAATCCTGCAGGTTTTCCTAGTTTTCCTGCTCCAGCACACCTGACTCAAATTAAATGGATCCAACAGCCTATAAGAAGATCTGCACAAGGACTCAGTATAAATCAGGTGTGTTGGAGCAGGGAAACATGGAAAACCTGCAGGACTGTGGCTCTCGAAGACCGACGTTGGACACCCCTGTCTTATTGTCTTCTGCTTGATTTCACCAAACATTTAAGTGATCACCAATTCCTGATTTTTTTCTGACCACATTTCTTCTTGGCATATGATGGTTCCCACTATCCTTCCAGTTTTTAAATACGTTAGAAATCTCTTAAACGTTCTTTTAATAGTTTCTACAATCACCTTAGATATTTTCTCTGCTTGATGCCAGTGATTTGGCCATTCTGAAACAGACCAACATCTTTTCCATAACCACAGGAAGTGTCTTTTGACTTGGTTGTTTAAAAAAAAGGGAAACCACTCGTTGCATCAGTTGGGGCTAAATAACTTGCTGTAATTATCCAATAGGAAAATTCACACCTCTTTGCTTAGTTAAATCCAGGTGGTGACTTAATTTTTGGCCATGTAGTGTATTATTGGGCTATTATTTTTCCAAGCTTACAGAGACAGCTGCCATACTTTTGGAATGAATTGCAACTACTAAACAAAAGAGATGACTGAGACAGATAGCCAAAACAGTGACTTGATCAACCTGCAATTATACACAAAATAAAACAGGACAGGGCTGCTTTTTAGCACAGATTGAACTTTAAAATATTTTAAACTGAACATTAAAAAAATAACCTAATTTCACTGTCAATAAGCTAGCAGGTTGTCATCATTCGAAGTCATTCCTATTGAGTTTCAGGCAAATATTGTACAGTTTGCTGACTGACAGCACAGCTCGACAGGACAGTTTTCACACAGTTGGGACAGAGACGTGTGAAAGTGAATGTGTGCATGTGAATCTCTGAAAAAGCACACATGGCTCTCTTGATAACTACTTAGTGCAGAGCATGAAGTGCTAACACCGAAGTGGAGGGACACAGAATTTTTGTTAACACGTACTATTTGCTAAGTTTTTTACTTTCAAATCAACCATGTGTGTGATTAATTATTGTTCTTGGTGCTTCAAGGTGGACATGAAGTTGAGACAAGTTCATGAGTATCAACAAAAACTTAAATTCTCATCCTCGTAATATGTAACAATCCTTGGCTGGTTTTCTATTTTCTGATATCGACCCTACATGAAACCTTTTGTTGTTGTCTTCCACCTTGCCTCATCAGAAGTCTACACAGACATGACAGTCTCATTGTAAACAATCAATAGCATTTATTATGATAAAAAGGCCTGGTTGGATGGCAGCTGATGTGTTCGGGGGTCAGGATAACACTGCGCCAGCATGAATAGATATGAAGATGGAAATTACTAACATTAATCACTTTGGCCAAAGAGATTACACAGTCTTCCTTAATTAGAAAGCTCCCACAGGGTAAAGACAAGAAACTGGTGTGAGAGAAGGTGACACTCTATAGCTGCCCAGTTCAGCTTTGCTCTGCAGTATGACTTCATTAAGGTCACGCTTACAATTTAAACCTCCCTCCGAGAACATGCTATATAACCTTTCAGGAGGCTAGTTATTTAGAACCCTGGTCAGATTAGTAAGGGGTTATGTAATTATATAAATGATCTTTCGGGAGCTAAAATTTATGAAAGTACTTTTACATCACAGTAGAGCTTGTTTTTCTTTCTTCAATTAACTTGACATGAATTTCAGCAACAGCCTAGAAAAATTGCAGCATGCATACCAAGCACAAAGACTCATGAGCAAAAAGTCCTTGTAGCAGCATAACAATTATTTTGTTCATTTTTGGTGACAGGATAAAGATGTTAACAGACCTCTGACTTATTACATTTTAATTGCCATGGCAACTTTGTTAGCAAACAAACGTTTACATAATAAGCAGTTATAGCATAAAATTCCTAATTATTTGGAGTTGTCTGTAACCTGATCCATTCTGTCCACTGTTCGTGTCCAATCCTCCAATCAATACAAATGGTTAACTTGGGTCTGCCAGTTCTTCTTCATTCAGGGTTGAAAATAAGATACTATGTGTACCTGGCAACATAACCAGAGTATTACAGAAATACTGGTTCATAATCTTAGACCAGATAGCCGCATGTGTCAAACTGATGATAACATAGCCAATTATGCTATACTGCACTTAAAACTGAACTTTCATTAAGATGAATGGCAGTAACAGAGGTTTGCTGATCCATATATATATATATATATATATATATCATCTATACGTCTAGATATATGTCATCTATACATCTAGATGTATATTACAAGCAACATGCTTGTTAGAAGCAGCCCTTTTCACACAGTTAGGTTTTCATAAGGACATTTAATACATCTTTGACCACAAAACAAGTGTAGGCATTATTAATCTGTAATATTCTTACAGAGAAACAGATTAAAATCATAACTAGGATTAGTGGGATAATTTCATACAACCACAGTCTGTTAACACAATCATCTGTATACATCCACCAAAAAAATAGATTATTTCCTCTAGAAATAATGAATTCTTGTAAAAGAGAAAAGAGCAACATTTGGATCTTTGACAGAATAATGCAGTCCACACTAACAGTGTCCTAAAAAGGGAAAATCTTCTGCAGGTGCCGTCACTCTGCATTAAGCACAAAACAAAGACAGACAGGTACTTTTTCAGGGAAATGCAACTAAATATAGCTCACATTTCCAGTAAGGAAAATCAACAACCAAACAAGATCTGAATTCATTTGTAGTCCCTAGAGAGATAAGCACACAAAGAAAGTATGTGTACTGTTACCGATTTAGAATTTCTTATCACTACATCTTTCCAGCTAACTTGGTTATCATTCTAAATTAGGCTCATTATCCTTTGTATTTATCTGAATTATAACTAAATTAGTCTGATTAATCTAATAATACAAGAAATGATTTCTAGTTCCAACTTCCAGACTAACTGCTTGAATAAAATAAAAAAATTGCTCTGAGCTCAAACAGATTTTTTCCCTGTATAGATTTTAAAAGAGCTTAACTGATAAACTTATCAGAATAAGGTTATTATATAGTATTTTAATTTGTATTATTTTACTGATTTTCCTTTTTGTTTTCTTTGTCTGGTAAATTATCCTTATAGTTAGTCATTTTAGTGCATTTAATTTCCATCTTTAGACAACACATAGGTGAGGACAGATTCAAAGGTTTGGAGCCTGCACACCTGAAAACCCAAACATGCATTTTTCTCCATGTTCAGGTTTTCTATGGATTAATCAATTAGGAGAAAAGGTAAAATTTAAAGATAATAAAATAATTATCTGAAACTCTTAAATTACTACAATATTAAGCAATTGCTAAAATCACTGCTTTACAATCAAACCGCATTTTAATTTTTTTTACAAAAAAAGCAAAGGTCAGAACCGGGGAAGCAACAGGATGCAGATGCAACACTCAACTGATGCTGATGTGGCTGCATTCCTTTTAAAATTCAGATAAAAACTAAGAATAACATACACCCAAAAGAAAACAAACTTTTAAAAATCTTGATCTTAGTTTGTCAGTGAAACAAACTAATTATTGTGAATTGTAACAGTAGCCAAAAACTACTTAAGAAATTAAACACAACACGCCTACTAAAACAAAAAAACGACATAAAAAATACACAGATGACAGCTCCACAGCGATCAATGTCTATATCAGAGCAATTTACTTCCAAGTAAGACAACAGGGACCAGACCCAGCCAGGATCCACGCCTGGCTGCAATGTTATTCAACTGATTTACAGAGTCTGAGCCAGACAGTCCAGGGAATTTTACAGCACTGGAGAACAGCTCTCACCTGACAGCCAGCTCTCACTGGCACAGAAAATCTACAAGCAGAAGATAAATCCTGGGAGGAGAACTAAATGTGTGATGAATACAAGAAAGAAGTAGAGAAAAAGAAGTGGGGAGTGATTATACTTAGGGTAACATTTACTCATATGTTTAAAAATAGAGGAGTGAAAACTGCTAATCACTCACTCATTAATCTAACAGAGTCAAAATGCAGACCCATAAAATCACTCTTGCTGGCTGGCAAACAAAAGGCACTTTCACTGGAGCTTGTTCCTTTACTGTTAAATCAACTAATTCTCAGGGAAATTTATTCTGCCTTTGAATAGTCCACTGGGTGTACAAATAAATTGATAATTTATAAACCTCAAATTATTAATGCGCATACTTGAATTGCAAATGTGTGTGAATTCCCTGGTGATAATAATCCCTGCCTTTGCCCTGGGCAAATTGGGATGCACAGCCTCCTAGCAGCACAGTGAAGCAACAATAAACCTGAATGTTAACTGAAAAGGGCAGGTGAACACCCTCTGCAATACTTTAGTCAGACACTGTCACCTCACTTACAATGGACGATAATGGCTCAGCAAGCTTTAAATAAAAAGAGCCATTAAGCCCACATTTAGTCAAACTAAGACAATTTGCATAAATGTATCAAATAAAAGCTGTAGTCAAGCAGTTTTAAGGAAGAAAAAAAGGACAAGGTAGTGAGATGAAAATGTAGCTGCAGACAAACATCTAACAGAAAAGGTGATATACATTAAGTTGTAAAGCAATCCTTTAGATTCAGAGCGAGGTTAAGAAAACAGAACACATTTAGGATGTCTGGAAGGCAATGTAATTGAGCACGAGAACAGAGAGAGCTGAGTGAAGATTGGGAAAGAAGATGGCACCTGAATGTGATATAGGCACAGCGTACAAACACCACAGAGGGGACAGAAACTCAAATCATGCCAGAAAAAAAATCAGTGCAAGGGACAATACGTGATGATTAAACTCCATGTCGACCTTAACAAATGCAAATTCTCCACTGCAACTGCTTTGATTCTGCCAATATGCTGGCAGGTAGACATTTTCAGGACGTAAACCTGACTGAACATAAATGTTAAAGTTTGTGGGCTAATGGAGGATTATCAGGCGCATTAAGCCTGAGGGTCTCAGCCAATTTCTGACAATTACTTTGTGGTGTGGAAATGCCTAATGCTTTCATCAGAAAGAAGAGGAAAAAGTACTTTTGTCAATGTGCAAGTTACATATATTTTAAAAAAAACGCGGGAACATAGTTGACTTTTTCTCTTTAGGTGCTTACCTTTGAGCTGATCAGCCACCACACTCCGGCCTATCCTCTCATTAACCTGGCCATCTTCACGCAGGTATCTGTCATCCAGGAAGTTGGCTGTGGCCTGTGATAGGTGGACCTTTCCAGCTACACCCAGCTGCTCCATCAGATTGGCCAGATTAACATCGTTGGACCAAACATCAAACTTGAAGCGTTTCATGCCCAGGATACCACACAGTACAGTGCCAGTGTGGACACCCACTCTCATGTTCACCATCTCCTTCTTCTCATGGCAGAATTGCTCAATTGCCTGAATCATGCCCAGGCCCATCTCTATGCAGCAGTATGCATGATCTGGTCTGGGTTCTGGACAACCAGCCACACAGTAGTAGCAGTCTCCTAGAGTGCTAATTTTTTCACAACCAGTGAGCTCACAAAGTCTGTCAAAGCGTCCAAACAAGTCATTTAGTAGCCCAACGAGAGCATGAGCAGATTTGTTGGCAGACATTTTGGTAAAACCCACTATATCGGCGAAGAGGATGCTGACAGGCTCCATCCGTTTCATGTTGAAGGGTCTGAAAATAATCTGGCCTCTGGGAATAGAAGTTTTCTTGCGTTTGTTGTTTTTGGGGCTAGAGATGGCAGCAGCTGCCCCACTGGTGGAATAACGTTTAACAGAATGATCACCTATCTCCTCATCACCCTGCTTCATCAGCTCATCTGCCACAAGTCTTGGCATAACAGAGTGAATCATCCTCTCCTTTAAGGCTTTCTCCACCTCCAGATCCTTGCCGTGCATGATAGCTTGACCAACCTTAAGAAAGGTGCTGCGTGACCGCACCTCAGACATGATGAACAGGTGGATGCCAATAGCATGAGCACAGAGATGGAGCAAGGCTTTGGCTGGCCCCAACCAGCTTAAAGTGTCCCAATCTGACAGAGAGACTAAGATCCAGGTCTCCCCTGACTGGGTGAGGTGCAGCCAGCCCAAACTCTCAAAAAAGACAGAGTAGAGAATCCCAAGCAGGACAGAAGCAAAGAGACGAACATGTAGAACGCTATACAGTAACAGCAGAACTTCAATACAGAGGGAGAAGGTGCCAACAGGAGAGAGACAGGGGAGTCTGGTGCCACTTCCGACAATCTTTTCAGTGGACTGGTTGAATGTGGGCCCTATGCCACTGAATTCTTCCTCATCAAGTGTAGGTGTGGGAAAGTCTGGGTCTGTGAAGTGTGATGTTTGCATCTGCGGGGCCAGGGTCAGGATGAAGGTTACAAGGATAAGCAGCAGAGATGCTTGATTGTAGCAGCATGAATACAGCTTGGTAAAAGTTAAAAGGAAGAGGAGGAGGCAGAAAATGAAGAAGGAAGCAGTGGGGAGGAGAAAAGTAGCCCTGTCACAGCGGGATGGATTGGCAGCAAAGTATAATCCCCATAGCAAACAGGAAGCTACCAGGTAAAAGAGGACATAGCGGAAGCGCCGCTTTGTCTGAGGGAAACGACGTTCTCTACAGGCTTCCTCCAAAATAGAAGAGTCAAACTTTGGATCCCAAAAATGACCTGCTGATCTTTCAAAAAGCTGAGGCATTTTCCTCTGAGCACGAAAACTCTTAACCACAGGCTTCCTCACTCCAGATTCTCCAGAGCTACAGCTAGAAGAAATACTGTACTTGCAGTGCTTGGCTCCCCCCATGAATCCTCCTCCGATTGAACTCAGTGGTCCACCTCCATGTTTGTGTTTGACACCGCTGCCAATTCTCACTGAGATGGCTCCATCTCCACTTGAGTCACAGCTCACTTCTGTGTTGTGAGGCAGCAGTTGCTGATGTTGGGGAGATGCCATGTTGTCTTTTAAGGTATCCAAAAATGTGAGGGGAAAAAACAGAGAAGGCACCGTAATTTATGGGAAATGTACAGCCAAGAATGGTAAGGCAAATAATTAGCCACAATATCACGACTATGATAATGATTCTTAGTCGTTTTAAGAAATAACACAAGCAAAAACATTTTCAGGAAAAATCCCACAGAGGTTATAGTGCTCTGGTTGTATTAACACCAGCAGGCCATCCTGTGTTTTTGAGTTATTCATTATTGCCCCTTTTGACGTCAATCTCTGCATTCCTCTACATTCCCGTCTGTTTTGACGCACTTGAGACTGCAAGGTTTACTCGCTGCCTGCAATGTTACAGTCCAAGTCGACTCGGCAGCAGTCTGCTACTTAAACCGACAGAGTATGGTGCGTAAAGGGGCAGGATGGGATACAAATACATGAAAAAAAATAATGAATACGTGATTTTGAGAAGTTTGGAAATTTTTAAAATCATTAGTAAGAAAATCCTGTGCCGCTTAATTTTTAGACAGCCCGCTATAACTAGAATAGTTTAATGACTGATGCATATCCAGACAGTTTTCCTCACTTCCACTGGGCATATGCAGACATGGTATAGGCTACCACCCCTCTCTCTCTCTTTTTTTTTTAATATAACTTGAGACGAAAAGGAACTTGTGTACAAAAACTACCCCCGGAGCTTTAAATATACCCGCATGCTCCTTGCTGCAGGGCCTAATCGCAACTGTTCTCTTGGACGGAGCCCCGTCCTTTCCTGACTTTTTGCTCCGGAATCTCTGCCGCCACCTCGTTTCCAAACTCGTGAGATTTTTGTGTAAGCAGGTCCGCAGGGGACCTTGTGCGTAACAAACCTAATAAAAATGTTTGGATTTATTGCAAGAGCGTAGCTGTCATTGACTCGTGCATAGACACGCTTCCCAAAGCTATGCACAGAGCAGTTAGTTTAGTGTCCCATCACTATTGCTTTGGTATCCAGTCACACCACAAGTCGCCAATCCATCGTCACAGTGCGCCCCGGTAATATATCCAGATGGTGTATTATCCTGACAATGACGGTTCCTTGACTTGTATACCAAGTGTCACTGGACAGCTGTGATGAAAAACGCAGTCGAGAGTAGACTACACCAAGTATCTTGCGATCTTTCGTTTAGTCTGAAGTAAAGTTTGCCCACAACGGATTGGCCACCTTTGTGAACGCCAGACGACGAAAGCCCAGAGAGCGTCGAGCTAATTAATAGGTCTCCACCTCCTCTCAATAACCCTCCACCTCCCACAGGTTAAACAAGAGCACTGCCTTGATCCAACCACTTCAATTAAATTGAATGGGAAGTGGAGAGAATGTCGTCATACCTCCAAATAATTTCCCCTTAGTCCAAGACTAACATCAGTTTAGGGTTGACGTTTCAACTTCCCACCTTTCCGTCCCCTGTGCCGTCCACACTGAGAGAAGAATATACCTCTTCGTGTTATCTGACCATTTTGTGCGCGCTAGGGCAGCTGAAACGCTTTGCGCGCTCTCCTCGCGTGGTGGGCAAAACACAGGGGCAGCCGCCGCCACCATCTTCTGTGTGTCGACAGCCGTCCAGCCACGGGAAGAGAGCGTGCGCGCGCGCACGACAGAGAGCAATAGAAACATTGTTAAAATTGAATGAAGATTGTATCCGCTATTTCCCTTTAACAGTAAAACTCCAATCGCAACTAGATGTAGCAAGCAAAATCTGGCACACCATTAGCCTTTTATCTTGGCCCAGAACGACCTTTTACTTATAGCAATTTCTCTTTAAGCTACCTTACCAGCACACAAAATGACGGAAGCTTCCCCTCCCAACCACGCCCCCCCTTTTTAAACATAGTTTCTATTGAGAAATGATCGACTGTGAGCATCCAATATTTCTTGAAGCTATAGCAGTTAACACAAGTTTAATGTGGTTAAAGCTCGAGCAAAAGCAATCCACTAATCATTATTACAATTAAAAGGAAAACTTTTTAAATAGATAATCTCAACAAAGATAGACTAATAAAAAAAAAAAATGTTGTTAAATGGCACATCACATTAATAACATGTAAAAAAGCCCACTTCCTTGAGGTTTAGGTCTTATTTTGCCATGATGGATGTTAAACTTCAGAGCGCTTCATCCGATGCAAAAATACATTTTACTACTATTTATTTTGAAAGGTATGTACTTCCGCTTAGTTGGTCACCGCTAACTTGACGTTGCTGTCTATTTTTTGGCAAAAGGAGGCGAGGAACGGAAGGAATGGCTGAGTGAGGGGAGGGGTCGTCATTGAGAGGTGGAGCGCACGTATTTGGGAGATTCTGAACAAATTCCCCATTTTTTTTATTCCAGCGACAATGAACTGCTGTAACATATAATAATATAAATAAACACCCTATTGTGGCATTAAAATAGTTCTCACTGGAGGACAATTAAATATAATGTCCACAAAATGTAGCCTATTAAAATATAAAAATAATACATGCAATAAATGCATTCTTTTCTCTTCTTCTGGACTCAACAGTTAGTTTGTTTTTCCAAACTATGGATCTGACCTATACTAATCTTTCTGCTATCTTTTTTACTTTGAACTCTTAACAATGTCATTTTCACTTGCACTGAGATCTAATTTGACCACATGTTGTGGGTTTATAGCAACAGCTCCAAAATGCAAACACCAAATATATGTATATATATATATTTTTATATATATATATACATATTATTAACTGTAAACTTTTTTTAACATCTTAATTGATTCAATTGATTAAGATGACCTGCAGCATATGAAACTGCTTTTGAATCTATTGTACAATTACATTTTTACATATCAAAAGCTAAATCTGTTTTAATATACACTTTATGCTCAAAATCCTTGTATAGTTGTATTTTTGTATGTTTTTTCCAACAGATTTAGCAGAAAAGCGTTTATAGCAACTCTTGACCTTTGATAAAAGATGTTTTAATTTTAGTATTAAGATGTTTTTTTAAAATGGAAACAATTTTCCATTTTTATGTTTATCTCTCCATATTTAACCCCCAAAAAATGTGGGTGAAAGAGAGGGGGTAAATTAATAACGAAATTCATATAAGTTTATGTGAGCTGTTATAGGGAAATCTGGGTGCACTACCATCAAAAGTAAAGGCTAACACACTCACAGCCCAAGATATGCACACTCACATACATCTTTCTACTTCCAGCCACAACAAATTGCTGGTGCATTGCAGCTATGGGATCAAGCCATGCTTTCAGAAGTAAAAGTGAGAGATTGGGCTTTCAGAGTATTCCAGCCTTGTGCAACATGGCGTAAGAGAAAGAAAAGAAATGGGGCAGATCTGAGGACTGTAAACAAAAGGAAAAAACACAGGGCAAGAAGCATTTTTCATACCCCAGTCTCTCTGACTTAGGATAACTTTAACAGAAGAAACACAAGTTTTACAAACCCAGTACGACAGAAACCTTTATTCTTTTCCATCAAGCTTCTAAATGACTTGGCCAATTTTAATTTAAATGTTACACCAAAACAAAAAAATGTGAATCAGCAGCTAATTTAATCAGGCACACATTCATACAATGTCTAAATTACAGGTGAATAAAGTTAAGTGACACTTGAATATACTATAAGTACAACCTCCCAATATCAGGAATCCCAAGTGTTTACCCCCATTATTAAACTTCTGCCATGTTGATATTGAGGCAGCTGTATCGTTTACTCTTTTACACAGCACCTTCTTGTGGGCATACCCTGGATCTGCAGTGTAAACATACACACCCAGTGGAACACACACTCAAATGTATGAAAAAGAGTCTTCTTTTGTGTTATCATTTGTAGTTATCTTAATCATGCTTAAGAGTTTAGATGGAGAAAGCAGTGAGGGGGTTAGTTCAAGAAAGGCATGGGGGAAATAGAAGTGCATGAGTGTGCATGGATCAAGTTCATGCTTTGGGGGGAGTTTAGTGGACTCCTTGGCATTTTGGAAACTGATATCAATGGTTTTCTTGCTGAACAAGGTGAGAGGATGAGAACCTCTGATCTGTGTCTGCATAGTAAATATGAGGCAGCGGCCAGGTAAGTTGTGTATCCTTACACAAATACTGGGGAGTTAGTACAGTTCTGTAAGAAGAACTATATTTTCTTAAAACCACATTTAAATCTAATCCTATCATATTAGAGCTTACATTTTTATCCATTTGAAAACCAAAGCCTGAAATGACCACATTAGACACCTGAACAACTAGTCTTAACGGTGATAGCCCCTAAGGGTACCCCCCCTGGTCGCAGATCAATAATATTCTTATTTAGTTCTTGTCTCCTTATTATTCATGTTATTATTGTACAACTTAATCTCCCTCCATTATTATTCTTATTGTTATTTTATTGGGTTAGCCTGCATTGGGACTAGGGATGGAAATTAGCCTTGTTGTAACCTTGCATATTTACATTATATATGTACATTAATATGCACAGTCCCTTTAAAACATACAAATAACCTCAAACAAGCAATCTAGAATTTGTGAAAATGTCCGTTGTCAGATAAGTGTACGTCCAAAGCTGATGAAATATCTTAAGCAATTTTCTTGCTATACTTTTTGGAAATATTTTGAGGTATGCTACATGAGCTCTGGTAGCTTTGTGTCACTTTTTACTAAAACTGGGAAAAGTTCAGCATTTGGGGTTGTCTTACTTCTCTAGAGGCCAGGGGTCAACTTACGAGTCCTCCAATTTACCCTTGCTTTCATCCCACTGTTTGCAAGTTCTAAAATCCACTGTGACAGTGATGCACCATTACAATCTTGCAGAGGATGTTTCAAAATTGTGCCAAAGTTTTTTTTTCATTTCACCTACACAATCCAGTCCAGCTTATTTGGAACAGGTATACAGGCAAAAATCAATACAAATCTTTTTAACCCACAGAAGAAATGGCAGGATAAATGGATAATGACAGCTATAACTCAAGCACATCATTCACTGTGTCTTTTTTATGGTCTCAACTAAAAATAAAAACTAGCTAGCTTATCATTGAAGGAAATAATAACTCTTAACACAGTACTAAAATTTTGCCAAAGACTGGCAAATTTATAGACTACAAAAAACAGTAAGAACAGTTAAGAAGTGAAGCAGAATGAACATACCCTCTCTGCTCTGAAGACTCCGACCCACGAACCCTGACCTCTGCTTTTTCACAGATCGTCAATAACCAAGACTAAGAGAAAAAATGTCATATTTGTTGCATGGCAGGACTTGTTCAGGTTTTAGAAACACTGTAAGAGGAAATTAACTTGTTTGTGTTAGAAAAAGAAAGAAAACACATGCATCTGTTAAATTGAATGTGTTACTAACATGCAAAGATAATCTATTTTCAAAGAAAAGGTTTGGATGATCAGCTAAACACAAAAGCTTCGTATAGCACCCACAAAACGACTACTGCAAAACAACTTCAGAAGCTTGTGGAAATGATTCGTTGCAATGCAATTCATGTAATTCACGTAAAAACACAGTTTTGTGTTTCCTCTTTTCCTGTTTTATTCACATACAAGGGAGCTGGTTTTGGACTCTTTCAGTCTCATGATTTGCCTTTTATTATTTAATTTTACTGGTTCTTCACATCAATATTTTCCCAACCACACAGTCCCAGACAATCCAATGTAGTTGTGCTAGGGAGAAAGGAAGGTGTGTGTTCTAACAAAACTCTGTGATCAGTGGCATGTTCTCATTTGTTCAGCACTTGTTTCCTTAAGCTGCCTTATCAGTGCCCTCCCTCCCACTACCTGCATCATTCTCACAGTCCCCTAATCCATCTTCCCTCATTCTCCTGAGGAAAAAAAACAAAAAAACAACAAACTTTAATCTTGTATCCTGTCTCCTCAACAATACAAGTGTTTTGACAAAAGAAGGGTTGGTTTCCACCAGACCCATTCTCTTCAACTCCTCGGTCTCCACTTCCTCCACACAAGTTATTTGATGTTCCTCAGTTCTTTCTGTAACGATTCTTTGGCTTCTCACCACAGCCAGTAGCCTCGCAGGACGACAGGCCCGGCTGCTTGCCAGAGTTAATGCTGCTCAGAAGAGCGGGCAGCTCATTGGTGATTGCCCTCTCAATCTTATCCAGCAGGCAGCTTCCAATGTAGGAGCACTGAGCTGACAGGGGCTTGAAGTTGGTGACTGGGTTGATGCCAAAGAAGTCACGGTAAGCATCTCGGTTGGGCAAGTCAAATTTGCTGACGTTGGTCTTGGCTAGGATGGATTTGAAAATATAGAACTTGTCTGGCTCATCCACAATCTCTTGGAATACTAGTTCAGGGTCACTGAAGAAGCTCATTTTCTCTTTAAAGGTCTGGACGTAGCGGTCTACTAGCAGGGCATGGATGCGTACACGAATGCCATGCTGGCGAATGAAGGCAATTTTATTCTCCATACGATTTTCAATCACCTGGTTAAGATCTTCCAGGAGGGAGATTTCCTCTCTCTTAAAGAGGTCACGGCTGGTATCAGGTGCATAATCATATGGCCAGAAGGAGCTGACATAGACTCGGGGGGGTTCAGTTACATTGATGAGGGGAGCTAAGCTCCAAAAGAGTGCTCCATAGACTCTCATTAAGTCCTGGGTGGCCAGGTTGTCAGCCTTGTTGAGGATGATCCGGATCTGTGACTCGCGACCTTTCAACTGTCGGAAGAGCATTTCCAGCTCTAGACCAACATCCAGCTTGGTGGGATCAAACACCACAAAGATTAGGTCTGCACGATCGATGAACCACTGGCAAACATCATTGAAAGGATAACCTAAATGGAAGCAGAAGAAAGGTGTTACAAACAAACACTTATTGCACTTGTCATATCTGTTTGGGTGGAAAGCAAAGGCGAGTCTCTCTTACCTCTTTCCTGTTGCTTCCGGTTCTCAATGATTCCTGGTGTATCCACAAATGTTACACGTTCTAGCAGCTTGTGAGGCATCTCAATGCCTATCAGCTTTTCCAAGAAGTTTTGGCCAAACTTTTCCAGAGGAGAGAAGGAGCGGGAACTGTCTGCTGCCATAACAATACCCTCAACAGAGCGAATCTTCTCCCCATGCATTATAACAGTAAACTCAGAGGTAGTGGGCTCAGCTCCTGTGAACCAAAGTCGCAGTAAGGGAAGGATAGATTAGCAAGTAAAGTATAAAAATGAGGGAAAAGTGTTGATCAGAGATAAGAGAGGGTGTGTGTGAACATTTTTACAGAAATTAAAAATATCTTGAAATGAGGCTTGTATTCCTGTTTACCATTGTTAAGTTGTTGCACTCTCTCCAAACCTCAGTGTTTGCATCTTCACATTTCATTAACCACAATGTCATTCTTGCATTTACACAACAAACCCTGTTCCATTTAACAAAAAGCAGCTTCTTGTCATCCTGTACAGAAGAAAACATTGATTCTGTAGATTTACAGTTATTTAAAATTTAAGGCTACTCCATTCTAAGGAGGGTTTTAACTTTCAACATTATTTATTGCCACTTAAAAAAAAAAAAAGAAGTTGGCATACCTGTGTAGAGCTGATATGGGCTGTCTTGCAAGCCCAGGAGGTAGTTGATCATGGAGGACTTTCCTACACTCCAGGGTCCAAGAAACAGCACCATGGGCTTGGAGGTAATTTCTCCATCTGGTGGGCAATGCAACACAACATTGACTTCAGCAGGATTGAATGAATGACAGAGGAATAACCTTTCAAGTTTATCCCACATTTTAAAATAAGAACAACAAACTACTATAGTAACAAAAAGTGTATAAACTTCAGTTTTTGTGTGTTAAGTTTTTTCCTAACAGAATTTTTTATTTATTTGTTTTTTTGTTGGTTTTTTTTTTTGTTTTTTTTGGGGGGGGGGTATTTAAATATGAAAATAAGCTTACAATGTGCAATTCAATAATGCTGGTGAATGATGATTTCTAATGTTTCAGTTTGAAAGAATTTGAGGATTTATCACACAGTTTCTTGCTATATCTGCAAAAGTCAGTTTAAACTCTATCAAGAAAGGGGGAAAAATTCTTTTTTACATTTAAATGAGACTAAATAAAACTGCCAAATGGTATTTTTTTAAAGTAAAAATTAGTTTAGGAAATTATAAACCTAGAAATGTACCTATAATGTTCCTGATGCATTAAAGGCAAGCAAGTAACATTCTGAATGAATACGCTGCAAACTGGTTTTGGGGCTGCAATCCCTTCCATTGACCTACTGAAATGTTTAATGAACTTCATCAAATGAATATAGGATTTCAGAGGCCAGTTGAGCTGCTTAACTCTGATGTTAAACAAGAATTTAAAAAATTTATCTGGTCTCCTCAGTTCCAAAATGCATACAGAGGGATGTTTAGCAAGAAGTGGTGATACACACAGTTTGCATGCCCTTGTGAAATCTGTTACTTTAACCAAATTCCAAATGATTACAGTCCAAAGTTTTTTGCTTTTTTACTTCAGCTCTTAATATTTTGTGCTAGTACTGTAAAATTAATTATAGTATAGAGGGCTGAAAGTGTTTGTAAAACATTGCATTCAGTTCTTTCCAGATATTTGAAAAATTGTCCCAACTTTTTCAGGAATTTTAGATTTAATGGAAATAAAAAGCAAGTCTAAATATTAGTTTCACTCCCAATCCAGTTAACAAAGTCAAAATTAGTAAGACTTAAATAAAAAAAGCAAATACAAAGAATTTTTGAAGCAGTAATTTTGCTAGTAGCAAGAAAGAAAATACTGCAGCCATGTCTAACAACACAACAAGGCCGTGCTTTCAGATCGAGCTGCGTGTCTCATAGCAAGCTGTAAGTGGACGTAGTGTAGGGGTGGTAGGGCACCAAGTTCTGTTATATAACTTCAAATCAGAAAAAGTTGGGATCAAATGGAAATCTTGGTAATAACTTCTTCTTTTTTTTTTTTTTTTTAACTTTTAGTTCATTACAGACTGCATTGACGCAAGATTTTTTTTCTCAGCAACTTCATTTAATTTGTGAATATAGATCCATTTTTGCATTTCAGGACTGCAATACAGTTCTAAAAAAAGTCAGGTCTACCAAACAACAGAGCTTCATTTGTTATTTTGTCCCATCCTTTCTGCATTTCACGTTGGAACATGCATCAATATCTCTGAAAAAGAAGTTATATGTTGCTCTAAAATCAAATGTTTTACATTAAAGCTACCAACACAGAAGAGAAAATGAGTTCTCCCAAGGACACTAAAACAAGTCCATGTCAAGATGCATGGAGGATGAGGACTCCAATGCAGGGTGAAGAGGTAGGAGATGGGCAAATGTGGTACATTTGGTTTTATTGTGGAGACATAACAAAACAACTGCACAAGCAGGATAAATAAAGGAGAAACTCAAGAGTAGCAAAAGCAGAAACCAAAACTATGCAGACCAAGGAAGACAAGGGACAATACCGGGGGACGGACGCCAACAATCGGGCAGAGAACAAACAAAACCACACGGGTAATATATACACCGAGGAGAGCAAACTTAACAAGGATCAGGTGAAGCAAATTAGCTAATTAAACCAGATTTATAGAGAACAATAAGTAAGTAAAATGTAATACACAATAGGATGAACTACAAAATCATACAGGAAACAAAATAACCAAGACAACAAGGAACAGAAACTAAGGAACGGGCTAGGACAGGAATAAAAATCTGAAGCAAAACCCATAAACCATGACAGTCCATGCCAACAAAATGTAGCTTTAGGATTTGTTGGTTTTAATTTAGGATTATCCTATTTGTCGTTGATTTTAAATCAAATGGGGTCTATTTATTTTTTTCCCAAAAGAGTTCTTGAATACTCGCTAGTCTGATCACAGTGCAGGTTTTCATTGATCCTCCATCCCAGACACCTCTGAGCCCAGAGAAGTCTAAACTGCCTCTCAACAAGTTTAATGTTAGGCGTCTCTTTTGTCATCTAAAGTTTTTATGTTGCATTTGTGCATGTAACTATATTGTGATGTATTTCAAAGGTTTCCTTCATTAAACACCTGGTTGTATCAGCTATACACGAATGACACTACTCGATGCAGGGTTGTCTGAAGAATTGGTGATCACAGATTTCCAACTTAGGCCTGTTACACATGTAAATTCTTCTAGATTATTGGTTCTTTAATGGTATTCTGCACAGAAAAGGGACACATATGCAGATCTCTTCCTTTATTTTTTTGAGAATTATTGTTTTGAAACATTTCAATGATCGTCTCACAGATTTGTTAAGAAAGGCCTGAAATGCTAAACTGGATGTACATTTTCAAATAAGGTTGATGAGATTAAACATGACATATTTTTGGTTCATAATGAAAGTAATTCAATAAAAGTAAACGTAATAATCTTTTTAATTTTTTGTAATTTGCAGTTGCTACTTTTCCCCCTGATTTGAGGTTAAAGGTGTAAGTGAATTTGACAGATAATTATTTTAAAAGTGTAAAGAAAAAAGAGAAATATTGTAAATACAAAAACTGTCATCCTTAAAGGTCCCATATTGTGCAAAATTCACTTTCTACAGGTTTTCTAACAGTCATGTGTGTCCTCATAGCCTGTGTATGAGGCCCAAAAATGAGAAAATTCTGTCACCTGTCTCACTTGCTAGCTACACATTTTAGCAAATGTGTGCTTAAACGGGGAGTCTAAGATCTTTCCCCTTGTGACATCATGAAGCGAAAAACCATTTCCTTGGGTAGTGGATGTTGCCACTGAACCGCCCCCCCAGCTAGCTGAGCCTGCCCTTTAAACTCACCAAGCGGGCGCCAGCCTGTCCTAGAGAGAGGCATGGACAGGCACCACTCATAAACATTTAAAGGTTCAGACACAGAAACAGCCAGTTCTCAGTAGAGCTCACTAGAACTACTTTTGGAAACACTGAAATCAAGGACCAAGGTTGAATTTGGGGTAATACACTTTGAAATCAATGTTTTTGGACCTCTGACACACATATGCAGTTGTTGAAAAATGTATAATATGGGACCTTTAATCTAGTAACCTTTAAAAAATATTTAGAATAAATACAAAAGTGACAAAGGGATTTCACTCCTAGCTGAACACTACCACCCTTTCCCACCAGTGTCCTCTCCTCATACCTGTGTGTCCTTCTCCGAAGCCAAAGCTGCACATGCAACCCTCTCCATAGTTTTTAACTCAATTTACACAAGATAAAAATGGTCCCTTTACTAAAAACTATGCAAAAATGTTCCTTCAACATTGCCAACCTTATGGTCTAATTAAGTCTGAGCCACAACTTTTTTTTTTTTTTTTTACATTTGTCATTTTTTGATGTACAGTAGGTAAAAATTGACAGCATTTTGTGGATTTAAAATTTCACCCACGGGTCACTTTAATGACAAACTAATTCAGGATGTTATGGTTTTTAATTATGGTTTATTTGGTGTCATCTTAAGTGGAGCATGATTGAAATTTTTGATCAACAGGAAAAAAAAAATTGTGATAAAAATAAAGGGTGAAAGGAAGGGGCTTAGCACTTCAGGCAGTGCCATGCTCAGGTAAGCCCTGCCCACACCCACCTGTGGCTGAGTCCCCCAGGGTTCGTCCGGGGTATGCTGTTAGATGAGAGTAGTGGAAGGGATGGGGATGAGGGGAGGACAGAAGAGGGTGGAGTACAGAGAAGTGAAGGGAACAGGAGGTGAAGGAGAGCTCAGTGAAGGAGTGAGGTTTCTACAAGCAACAGGGAAGGGAAGAGTATCAATGTACATGAATGGGTGGGAGATCATGGCTGGAATTTCTCCCATATTTGACCTACAATTTGTCAAACATGTCTGTAAAGAATAGGTGGTGCGCCTATGTGGTCAGATCATTACATGAATTTACTCTCATATAGGCAAAAAATAAAAATGTTTATTCAGAGATGTGTTAAAAGTTTAATTTGTTTGCATGCAAGTCAAAGCTGAACAGCCACAAGAGGGCGAGCTTTATTTCACTGTGGGAAGGAAGAGTTTGTCTTTGGCAAGTTCAGTGTGCAGCTCAGAGTGCTGAGACTGTAAAGAAACGGTGCACAGTGCAAAACTGAAAAAAAAAAACTGAAATAAAGTCTTGTGCGGGGAAATGAGTGGAAGGATGCTTCAAAATGGATGAGCCTAAAGATAATTTCTAAAAGTTATCTGTTACACTTTAACTGCAATTTCCTGGAAACCCCCAGAATTGGAAAAATGCAAGATCCCACTGTTATGTATTTGTTGACTGTAAAGTTGATGCAATTTGTCAAACAAATAATATATTAAAAAAAAACAGTCATTAAAGCAACAACAAAGAAAATCCACACAACAGTACAGACAAAACCAATGTTTCTGTAATACCTGAGATCTCATGTTGCCTTAGTTCATTGTACTTGTAGGCCTGTTCCATCGGCTTGATGGACATATGGTAGATCTTCCGTAACTTTTCTAAAGCCGCTGGAGGACAAGGAACCGACCAAAAAGAAATGTAAGCATACAGGAAAGAGTGGTTGCATGAGTAACGTCCACCTGGGACCACTGGCAACAAAATTCATGCAATTCATGTAATAAACAAATTTAACTATCATCAAAGAGGGAAAAAGAATAAAATCTGAACAACTCTGCTTTTGATCTAAAGCAACATTTTAATATATTACGTACTTTAATGCATTTTTTTTTATTCTTAAATGTGGAATAAACAAATGGACTAATAACAAATTCATTTATTAAGGGAAACGATGCAATAATATATAATAATTTATATAAATAATGTATATGAATCTGCAGTAATTGTAAAACATTTAAATTTCACACTAAGAAAAAAGGAAGCGAAAAATGTTTCTTTGCATTTTTTTTCCATTTCTTTTCAACTACGAGCACTGAAATAACATAATAAAATACACTTACTTTTGATATTAAATAAAGAAACCAATTTGTAGAGATGGCGCAGGCCAGTTTGTTTCCACACATTTGAATAAATTTAATTATAGTCACTGAAACATTTGCTCTACAACATAGTGGACCTTAAATGTTTCCAGTGCTGTAATTGTTGATCAGTCCTGCACATTAGCTAGAAGACACTTTCAAGGTATTTGGCTGAGATGTAACGCCATAAAAACAGTTAAAGCTCTAGGGTGTCACACCTGAAACATTTTTCAATTTGACAACTAATAACATTTTTTAAATTCATCCAACATTATTTTTTACAACAGTCCCTTGGCTAATCCACGGGATCTTTAGCAAACTGCACATGTGTAGGGATGTTCTTTTAGAGAGCAGAAGTTACAGCCCTGCCAGTAATTGTTCATGGTTTCTTTGATGGTGGACTGTACAGATGGTTTAAAAGATTTTCCAGCCTGATGACATTAACAACATTTTTTTTTTGGTTGTATGAAATCTTTTTTTATTTCTTGCCATAATACACTTCCACAAGCATGTTGTGAAGATGTAACTTTTATAGATCCATGTTCTTTAGAGGAGGAGTTTATGGTCTCTTGGTCGAAGGAGCTACTTCAATACCGGGAGTCCAATGACCCAAAGGTCTTTCAGGCTGGGATCGAGGTTAGGACGGGACGTAGGTGGAGAGCTTCCGAGGCTGTGGGTGTTGCAGAGTCAAGGCTACGGCAGAAGGTGCTGGTGGGCACAGTAGCA
>JBAMHW010000023.1:15308813-15323326 GCA_037177495.1 Rhadinocentrus ornatus
TATATATTTATATAAGAAACATCAAATATCAATGACTTTCCCTTAGTCCTCCGAGCTCAAAGAAAGGCATGAGGGCAAAGGCACTTTACGCTGAGGTGTTGATCTGATGCTTATATCCCTGTTCCCCTTAGAGAGCCAGCAAAGGGTGTCAGGTGCCCTTGGAAGGGCTTGTCTGAAGGAGGCGGGTATAGAAATGCTTTTGAGCTAGAGTGGTGTGTCCCCTCTACTACAACCAGTGTAGGGAACTCCCAGACGTGCCACATGCCACTAGTGGGAATCACACGGATACTTCTTTTACTTTGAGTGTCTCCCTTCTGCAAAGTAAGGAGGCCAACGGTGGTATTAGGGTGCTGAGGATGGATAGTATTACCTCCAGCTATAAACACACCAGTAAAGAGTTAACCTGAGCCAGAAAGAGGCAAAACTGTTAGTATCTATTTACATTTTAAGAATAAACACATTGTTTTTTTTTGTTTGTTTTTTTTTGTTTGTTTTATAGTAGCTCTTATAGATTGTAATTGTGTCTGTAGTTTAGCACTGTTCACAGTTAAACCCAATGTTTGATACTAGATACTGAATTTAGCTTCACTTCTTACTTGTTACGTTGGTGACTACATGGCGACTACATGGCCAGCAAAGAGTTTCTAGGATTTAATATCTTTAACCCATATAAAACCCGGATAGCATCGTGGAGCAAAGTGGGCAATTTTATGCAAGTTAACTGTTTAGCTGGTTTGTCATTACAGATATTTAAGAAGTGCACATTAATATAAAATAAATGTTATGCCAGAGTCAACTTACTTATTTGAAAAAAAGTCTAAAATGATCAGACTAATGCTCTTCAATAGTGTCTAAACACCCAAAGAGATAATCAAGATGACCCTCCTACCATGCTATAACAAGTTTAACTATCAGTTAATGTAATGAATGCAATTAACTGGTCCTGATGTCAGATATGAGAGTAAAATTTCACAGTTTTAATATGTCAGCATTTAGACTGTGGTGTCAGCAGGATTTATTAAAAAATATTAACAGAATCTATAAGCCGCTCCTCTTTTTTGGCAAGTAAACTGAGACACCCCAGGGATATCAGACAAGCTATGATTAAATAATATTAAATCAATTTCACATTGATTAAAGGGAGATTAACAATTCAAGTCCTAATTAGCAATTTCAAGTTCCTGACAGGGGTCAGAGGGGTCAATAGCATAAATAATTACACAATCAGTAGGAAGGAGTTCATGATTCTCATCAATCTCCATATCCCCAAGGGAATCAATAAAAAACTTGTGTACCCCGCAGCAAAAATTCAATACACATTACACAGAATGTGGTGAATTTAAAAACATAAACAAAACAAAACAAAACAAAACAAAAATAAATAAACCTGCATGGGCATCCAGAAGGGCTGTCTTAAAATGTAATCTGCAGTCACAGCCCAGCCCCTCCTGCCTGGAGAATGCATGTCCCTAAAAGGCCAACTGCTGGGAATAAATTGCGATTGTGACAGTGCAGAGTGACAGCAGCTGTGCAGCATATCTAAAGCAGAGCATGAAGCTGGGGGGGGTGAGGAGTCTGGAGGGGAGGGGGGGGGGGGGGCAGAGGGAGAGAGAAACTGTAGTGGACAGTGTTAGGTTTCAGGAGGCTTTCCAATCTTAGACAACTGACGGAAGGCTGGAATATGGAGGCCTGGTTGTGGACGGCGGAGCTGAACGCCACCCCAAGGACGGGCAGGGGTGACAGACAAGGGTAACAATAACTGCACAAATGCAGCAGAGTGGGTTATCTAGAGTAGCGCTTCACAATGACATTCAACTCAGTAAGCTTCATGAAATAAAACTCATTACTCAATTATGTTGTTTACGATGTTATCCTGGGAGGAAATGTTGCCTGCAATAAGTAATTTTTCAACTTGAAATGAATAAAATTGAAGAACAAAATGAAGCGACCATATTAGAAAATGCAGAAAAGACTTAATGTCCACTCAAGCTCCCACGTGGCTGTTCTACTCTTCTTGGTTAGACTAAGACTTTCCATCAGCTGGTGGCATGCTTTGTGACAGCTGACATGCTGTCAGGCCACAGTAGAGGCGGAACAGCTTTGAATATTCCTGAACTTCCTACACTGAGAAACTAACCAAAACATGAGATAAGACAGTTCATACAAAATAAATCAAAGGCTTTAAAGAATATTTTTATATCAATAACTAAATAGAGGAGACTCAGCTAAATCCTTGATGTTTTAATGGGTACCAGCTGTTCAACAGTAAACTAGGACAGATTTTAAATAGTCTAGTCTGGAGAAGAAATAAGAAAACATTTCCGTCTATCCTCGGCAAGTGCTAAACCATGTGATGGCCCATTCCTGATCTCTTGACAGTCTTTGTATGATAAAGCTGACAAAACAATCAACTCTAGCAACATTGCTTAAACATTCATTAAAGAAGCCTCTTAATTAACACAGCATCACTATTTTATTCATCAGCAGTACTCAGATGCAAACATGTATGTTTTTATATAGTGCGAATATAGTGGAATATGTTCTATAAAAACTGGATATTTAACCCAAAATGCTTTTGAGTCTTACCTGCTGTGGCCTGCAAAAGTAGCAGGGTCAGGAAACAGCAGACTGAGACTGTACCCTTCATGATGGCTGCCAGGAGAACTCTGATAGTTACACAGGCTATATATACCAAGGCAGGAAGGTTAAAGTGCATGCAGAGAGAAGAGGCGGGCACAGAGAAAACCAACTGGTGGAGAGGCTGAGATCTATGTGTCTGAGGTGTAAGAAGTGTGCCACATACACTATATGTACAAGCAGCTGGCTCTCCTTTTTAGAGGTCCTCAACATCCATGGCTCTATGTTACAAAGTGTACTTACCTTAGTCAAGCAGCCTAAAAGTGAAAATGAACCTACCCTAAATTAACGCCAAAAGCAAATGAAGAATTGCATATTTTAACAGATCTAAAGGGAAAATCTTTTCTATCTATCCTTTGCAAAGAATGATGATCAAATGAGTGTAACGTTTTTACCCCCTCCACCTGCAAAGTTGGTAAATGTGGTTCAAGGTTTATTGAAGGGAACTATTAAACAATCATTTTTGTTAGGAAGACACTGTGCTCACCTGGCTGCCATGTTGGTGAAGGTAAGTGTGCATGTGTAGAGAAACAGGAATGAAAGAAACAAGGAGAGTGTGGAACATGAAAACCCCTGAGTCAGCTTAGAATCCATCACAAAGCTGAATGCTGGGCGGATTACTGCTTTATCACACTCAAGCAGACACAGAGTGGAGAAAAAAATTGCACAATTCCTTGGGAATCAACCTCTCAACTGTAAATTAATCCCCAAATATGGCAGGAGTTTCTTACCCAACCATGTCCATCCCAAATTACTTGGAAAGCGTGTCAAAACATTACAGCATGTTCATTTTGGAATGTAAAAATGCTTTAATCCTGAAGAGATTCTTGAGTAGTGGAAAATGGTTTGGGGGGGGGAGACACATAAGTTGTGTATAAGAATCTGTGCCTTTGATTAGCTTTTATGAATCCAGGTTAACATAAATCCTTCTGTCAGTTACAGACAACAAACACTGGCTAGTTTTTCCAAATGTGTCTCATTTGTTTCTTGCAACTACTGTTGTGCTGCATTGGAGAATATTAGCACATACACTGCTGTTAGTGAAGAAGATAAAAGTATAGATCAATTATAAAGCCTTAAATTTTTCAGTTACTTGAAAACTGCATTAAAGTGCATCTTTACATGGTTTAATGCTCAGTCATTGTAATTCATGTATTAATGGAGGATTAATGTGCTTACGTGGGTGGACATTTACACTATAAGATACAATAAGCGTTTGGCTGTATTCTTATAAAACCATTTAGATTTAAAGGGAAAATTGTCTGAAAACAGTAATGTACATTAACTGTAGACTGACAATAATTATGCATTTTTCATGTATTCCTATTGATCACTTGCACCTTTAAGTTATCAATGGGAATTAATCAATAGGAAGGAGAAAAAAATTACATAACCAATCAGGAAAAGTCACGCTTTTCCTAAATTATGTTTAAATGGACTAACTCTCTGAAATTTAAGCTTCCAAATAAAAATTTATAATATGTAAATCACCCAGCAGTAAAGCAGTGCAAATACTGATTCTCTGCAATGTTTGCAACTAGTAGGAATTAATCTTATATAAAATATGAACTCTTTCATTTGGTTACAATTCCAAAATTTTTCTCTCTAGTAGGCTTAAGTGAGACCCCTTCTTTAAGTATACTGGTGCAGCCACTTCTGCAGCTCACCCAACTGGTTAAAGTTTGTCTAGTTTTTGTTGACTGTCTCTTGTGTGAATGTGTTGCTAATGTTTTTTTGCTTTTTTATTAAACCTGCACACAGTTTATACTCACTGTATATACAAATACGTACAGATTATCCATAATACAGTGGGATTTCAGCTGTTTGCCTGCACCAATCAAAACAGCTCATTATTATCAGGATTCCTCAACATTAATATTTACATATTAATAACATATTTACTTATACAGAGCAAGATATTCTCAAGCACCTTAATTTAATTGCAAGTAGTCCATCCCAGGTGCAATAATGCACTCCCATACCTGAAAAGTCTGTTGATTACAATCTGGATGATTTCACCCCTCTTTAACCTGGAGATTTCAGCTTCCATTATTTATAAGTGAAACATAAGACACTCCTTCTCAGTATTTTTAAATGATATCAGACCATAAGGGAAATGTTGAGTCCATAAAATGATTTAAATCAAAATAGATTTTACTTTTGTCTGTTTTACACAGATCCAAATCTTTAATATTATATAACAAAGATCGTGGTTTTCTTAGTATTCTTAGCCACTTTACACTGAAATGCTCAAATCATTGGGTGACTGTATTTGCCATGCTGCCAATTCACAAATTTTGTTGAGATGTCCCACAAATTTATTTATTTTTTAAATGCACATTTTGGAGTATTTTGCTGCCACTGTTTGCATTTTTTTAATATGGATGGATGGTCTCTGTATATGTTGCCATTGTTAATATTCAGTTAAATACACAGGTTTAAATTATTTATATGTACTTACATTGATAATATCCTGAAATTGTTTAAAATACGGCTGTACAATCAGCATTAAATTAAAAGCAAACTAATGCGGAATGAATGGCTGCAGAACCAATGGTATCTGAATTAATGTGTGACAGTGTGAACAAGGGGCTTGGAATGGATCAGTGTGTGTCAGAGGATGACACGGAGATGCCAACCACTCTCTCTGGTGTATTTTTTAACTGTCATAGAGAAGGTGCTCAGTCTTAATTTAGCAATGAGCTGCTGAGCAGGAGAGGGAGGGGGGAGTTCTTCAACATAACATCTACCAATCACAAACAGACACTTGTGCATTCACTATACTGCTTGAGTGACTGTCATGGTGTAGCCCATCCTTCTAATGAGTATTTAAATCAGAATGGTAAGTGTCCAAACGCTTTTATGGAGTTGGTGGCATGGCATGTACCATGTGTAGATACTTTGAAGGGGTGTTTATTTTGATGCAATCAATAATATTTGAAGGACCTATATCTACTATATCTGTATGTTCTACATACAGGGTCCAATGATGTGTTCAAGCAACAATCTGAGGTTCTGAAACAGGACTTTACTGGAATGTTAAACACAGTGAGCTCTCTGAAAGCAGCTGTTTTGATTAGTGGACATGTGCTCCCCTTCAGAAGAGGAGAGGAAAGATTCAGTAGATTACTGGCACTAAATAATTGGCTTATTTCGGCATGTCATTACAACAAACTGCATTTTATTAATAATTTTTTTTTTTGGAATCACAAACATCTTTTTAAGGTAAATAGATTAAATTTTAACAAGTCAGGAGTTAAACTGTTGACCTTGAATCTTTTCCACTTTCTGCGTCATCACTGTATTTGGTGCCAAGACTGAGATACAAGAGGAGTTACCTAATAAGATAGACCAAACAAATCCCAGTGGAAAACCAGAGGAGGAGCTACATTTGCCACCACTCTGCCTCGAAATACAGAGATAAGAGAATGGATCTTTATTTGCCCCCAATCCCCTCAACAGCACTAAAAACCAGGATGATGACGCCTCGCCCCACCAAACCCCAAACAGGTCATCGTCCCCCATAATCTCCCCCCCCCCCGCCTGAAATTCACTAAAGAGATGATGGACCAGATCCATGCCAGACTCAGATCTACCCCCCAGGCCAATATGTTTCTGTCCCCCATAAACCCCCCACCAGAGCGGCTAAAGGGAGGGCAACCAAGTAGCTCGGTCAGAACACAGAGAGCTGCTTTCTAAAAGGTTTCCAAGTAGAGTTAACATACCCTGTGGGCCACAACATGTCCCCAAACATAGGGTAAACAATTCCAAACCCATTAAGTTGGCTTTATTAAATGTTAGGTCATTAGCAGGGAAAACATTTTTAATTAATGATCTTATCACTGAACACAACCTTGATTTTATGTTTTTAACCGAAACTTGCAGCTGCTCTTTTAGAATCAACCCCCGCCAACTTTAGTTTTATCAGTGAGGTCAGACTGAACAGGAGAGGAGGGGGGTATTGCAGTTTTATTTAATGAATCATTTCAATGTAAGCAGTTATCTTTTGGAAATTTTACTTCTTTTGATTATGTGGCTCTTCAGCTAAAAACTAATCTCAGATCAATGTTTCTGGATATATACCGCCGCTGGCTCTCTGAAATTTCCCCACCAGGATGCTGCACAACATTTCATGATGAGTTTAGTGAAATGCTGGCTTTGATCTGTGTAGACTTTGACTGTGGAATTGTTGTTGGTGATTTTCACATCCATGTAGACAACCCTCAGGATAAGGGGACTAAAGAACTGAGCAACAGTCTGGACAACTTTGGGCTAATTCAGCATATAACAGAGCCCACACACACTAAAGGACACACTCTAGATTTACTGATTTTGAAGGGTTTGTACTTTTCTAAAATTACTGTAGGTAATGTGTGCCTATCCGATCATTACTGTGTTTTCTTTGAGAGTACGATTCCTGTTCCCACAAATGACTCAATGGAGGTGATCACAAAACAGTATATTACTGAAAACACAAGTGAGATGTTTAACCAGGTCTTCTCTTTGACACCTTCCCTATCAGGGGGTTCAGCCAATGAACTTGTCACTAGTTTTAATGCTAAAATTTTAAGTATTATGGATGCTATTGCTCCTATTAAGGTGAATGTTGTCTCTGAGAGAAAACGCCTCCATGGAGAAATTCCACACTGGTGAAAAATGGAAAAAGAGATTGTAGGAAAGCCAAGCGCAGATGGAGAAACACAAATCTACAGGCTCATTATGACATGTATAAAGAGAAACTTTATTCTTATAATCTACATTATAGGAATGCAAGGAAGTCCTATTTCTCTTACATTATTAACAAAAACTATCATAATGTTCGGACCTTATTTACTATTGTAGACAGATTAACAAATCCTTCTGTGTCTGTAGCACCTGAACTTTGTTCCGCCAAGGCCTGCAATGAGTTCGCCAAATTCTTCACAGAATATCCAGAAAAAATCCAGAATATCAGACAAACAGTTGGTTCATCACCAGCAACAGGTTCAGGAAATTTACTGTCCATTAAAAACCAGTTTAAACACCATGACCCAGTTTAATCCCATTAACAGCAAAGATCTAGGCGATATCATATGTGAGTTGAACTCCTCCTCTTGCTGCTTGGATATCCTGCCCACAGGCCTTTTCAAAAAGGTCTCAAGAACTCTGGAGCCATCTAGACAAGACACAAATGAGCAAGTACAGACCAATCTCAAATCTTTCTTTTCTAAGTAAGATTATGGAAAAAGTAGTTTTTCATCAGCTAAATGACGTTTTAACACAAAACAACTGCTATGATGTCTTCCAGTCAGGTTTTAGACAGCACCACAGCACGGAGACTGCTCTGACAAAAGTCATTAATGACAAATGTTTGAAGACAGATGATGGAAAAATGTCAGTCTTAGTCTTATTGGAGATCGGTGCTGATTTTGATACAGTTGATCACAATATATTACCTAAATGACTGGAAATCTGGGTGGGCCTCTCCGGTACTGCACCACCGTGGTTTAAATCTTATTTAGAGAATAGAAAGTACTTTGTGTCAATAGATTATTTTACATCTCAGCAGACAAGAATTACATGTGGAGTTCCCCAGGGTTCCATCCTGGGGCCTCTTCTCTTTAACATCTACATGCTCCCATAAATAACAATAAAACTAGTTACCATAGCTACGCAGATGACACACAGATATATATATTACAGTGTCACCAGGAGATTGAGGCCCTGTAGAGGCTCTCTGGAAATGTATTGATGAGATTAACGACTGGATGTGCATGAACTTTCTCCAGTTAAACAAAAACAAAACTGAGGTTGTGGTCTTTGGAGCGAAAGAGAAACAATTAAGTGTCACCACAAGAGCTTCAGTCTAAACAACTAAAAACCATCAACCAGGCCAAAAAACTGGGTGTATTGATGGACTTAGACCTTAACTTTGAGAAACACGTTAAGGGAATTACAAAATCAGCCTGTCACCTTAAGAATATATCAAGGGTAAAAGATCTGATGTCTCAGCAAGACTTGGAAAAACTAGTCCATGCTTTCATCTTTAGTTGGCTTAATTATTGTAACAGTGTCTTCAGAGGTCTATCTAAAAAATCAATTAGGCACCTGCAGCTGATTCAAAACTCAGCTGCTCGAGTCCTCACTAAAACCAAAAAAGTGGATCACATCAGTCCAGCTCTAAGGTCATTACACTGGCTGCCTGTTGACCGGAGACTAGACTTTAAAGTTCTGCTGCTGGTTTATAAAGCTCTGAATGGTCAGTCAGTCATTTTCTGTACCGCTTGTTCCCATTAGGGGTCGCGGGGTGAGCTGGAGCCTATCAGTGTTTCAGGTGAAGGCAGGGTACACCCTGGACAGGTCACCAGTCCATCGCAGGGCGCTCTGAATGGTTTAGGACCAAAATACATCAATAACCTCTTGACCCAGTAAGATCCTACCAGACTCCTCAGGTCATCTGGATCATGTTTCCTATCAGTTCCAAGAGTCGGAACCAGACATGGAGAAGCTGCGTTCAGCATCTATGCTCCACATGTCTGGAACAAACTCCCAGAAAGCCTCAGATCAGCTGAAACACTGAGTTTATTTAAATCCAGGTTGAAGACCCACCTGTTTTCTGCTGCATTTCAAAATTTCTTATGAGGATTCCACATCTGCAGCTGGTTCTTTTACGCTGCAATCTAACTTATTGATCTTTATTTTTTATGTAATCAGTTTTATCTTTTTTTAATCTTTGTTTTTCCTTATACACTTGTATTTTTTTCTGCACCTTGCTGTAATGTTTTTATGTTTTGTGTAAAGCACTTTTAATTGTTTTGTACATGAAATGTGCTATACAAATAAATTTGACTTGCCTTGCCTATATATGGGGCCCTTTTGAATATTTTATAGTGTTGACTTATATGTATTGGTGGGTTGATATGCACACCCGTGTTTTATTTGCAAAGTGAATGTCAATTAATGTTGGTTTGTCTTGTAGGAGTATAAAGCTGGAGTGGAAGCTCAAGACGCGAGATTCATTTGCAGCTAAGGACCAAATGTTTGATATGGCATTGTTCAGCTTCTAAAGAATATTTTTGTAGTTTGGTTATTTGTTCAAGAATTTTTACAATTTTTCTAATTAAATATGCTTTTTTGCACAATAGCACTTGTGACTTTACTGGTGAGCAAAGAAAGACAAGCACCCAGTTGAAGAGCTGAGCCTTTTCCTTCCACAATACAGCCACAGCTCACACTGACGGACAACTAGAACTGGAAATCAGACTAATTTAGCATGTTATATCTTTACAAGAAATTGCTTGTGGCAGAGTTTTTACACCACTTCAATTTCGTGGGAATAAAGTAATTATTTTAAAGAAACAAAAACAAGGAGAATCACACAGACACAAGACCAAATAGTTAAAAAACCAAGTACAAACTTTATTATTCTGTCTTTACAAAGGCACAAGCCTCTTTATCCGCCACATTTCTTTAAAAAAAATAATAAAATGAAATGAAATAAAAACAAAATAGCTTTTTGATGACCATATGCACTGACAGGTCTAAAAAATAAAAAAAGAATTACAGGGAACAAGAAACAATGAGGAGAACAGCTGCAAAATGCAAGACTAGAGATACCAACAATACATTAACAAAGACATAATATAAATGATGCAGTAAAAAAAAGGAAAGGTAAACGAGACAAAATGGAGGACTTACATGGGGGAAAGGGGAATACACAGCTGTGCGGTATTTTACTCATAACCTCAAGAGCTTCAGCTGAGGAGATGCCCCTTTACACTTAAGAGGCCAACTCCAGTATAGTACAGTAAGTGCTTTGTAATGTTGACCCCATTTAGTGATTCCCCATTTTTCTGACAATCTGATATGTCCACAAGTGTTGTAGCTTACTATACAGAGTGTAAAAGACAGACAGAAATAAACCAGTTCTGCAATTCAGCTGAATTTTTCCAATGCAGATACTGAGAGGAACTGGTTGAGGCTCTTCAAACAGCAGAGCATGCAAATGTTTAAAACCTCTAGGAATCCACTTCCTATAAAAGTGTCCCATTATTCAGTTTCAATCAATTCAGTGTAGCTGAGATCAATATTTTTTAAAGGGAAATTCCATAACATATATCATTTTGTGGAGTGTTTACTTTAACACATCATCTGTCCAACACTTCAAAGCTCTATGTATTTATGGAGGGGGGCAAGTTTGCATCTGAATGCTGTGATGTGTCAAAAGCCCCAAATGTGCTATATATTTATTAGGTTTAACTGTTCAAAAGCACAGGAAAACTTTGATACTATTTTATGGAATGTTGTCTCAATGTGGAACCCCCTCCCCCTACATACAGCTCACATTCAGGGGCCTAAATATTATCCAATTTACACGCAAATCCAACCAGAAGTCAGTATTCAGATATGGTCTAAATACTTCAGACAAACAGTTAGCAGAATCACTTGAATACAATTTATATACTAGCAATGCACTCATTTTTGAGGCCAACCTCAAACAAACATAATAAACTTAGACAAAATAGTTGAATATATATTTTTTACACACCCTGGGTGTTTACAAGCCTGATTGGAAAACTGAAGTGAAAACCAGCGGCATTCTAGTGGCCACCAAATGGTCTGGGTGAAGTGTCCAGGTTTTTCCCTCAAACCCCATGGCTGTGTTAAGGCTGGCCTCACAGTGCCTCCTTGCACCCATGGGCTATTAATAAGGCAAACTGCTGCCTCTCTCTTCTAAGAGTCAGTCCGTTAACTACAAGTTCCAGGCTAAAGAGCACATATAGTAGAAGAAAAAAACTTGAGCAAAATCATGTAAATATGCAAAAAAAACAAGGACAGATCTATATAAGGAAATGCATAGAGCATATGTAGTCTATCCAGTCGCTTCCATGGCACTCTGGGCATTTTCCTCATATTTTCAGCAAACTATGCTTGATATGATGTTCCACAATTTGGACAGAATTTACAAATATGGGCCAAAAAAAAACAAAAAAAAAAACTCCTAAGATTGAGCAAACACGTGATTGTATGTCAGTCATAGTTGTATAAAGGCAAAAGTGGTGCTGTTGCAGACTTCCAGAGTCCAGAGCACCACTGAGCCCTGCTGCTTCAAAACAGTAAAAAGGACAAACACACTTGTGGATTTTACTCAATCGGCCCCACTGATGAGCTTATTTAACGAGATGGGTGCTTCTATAGTCAGGAGGGAGAATGCTTAGAAATATCAAATATCCATGATTTCTTGGACAAGAAAAAGGGGAAACAGGCCAAATACATATTTGGGATTACTGGGAACCCAGCCCAGCAAAAACAGAAACAAACAAAAATAGAGTTGTGAACAAGTAAGTGCACTCTCATCTTTTCCCGTGAGCTTCGTGGGCCATAAAAACAGCTTTTAAATTCTCATCAATGCTTTTGTTTTAACTTTCTCGCTGAGCCTTAGCAAAAAAAGAATTAAAAAAAAGAAACAAACAAACAAAAAAAAGCACAAAAGTAGACATAACAGGAGTAAAAGTACAATTTTTCTCAACACCAAGCCTAAAATGTGGAACTTTCAGACAGTCATGTCAGCTCACAGTGTCTCTCCAAACAGCTCAGATGGGTCTCAAGCAAAGATGTTTGAAAAGATGTCCATCTTAATGAAAAAGCTGCTGAGTGGTGGCGCCACACCACTGGGCTCTTCATTGATTTGTTGCCCCTTTAATTAATCAGTCAGTCAGTCACATGACTTTAGGGCTGTGTCAAAAGAACAGTCCTAGTAGTTAATGGAGATGTCTAGCAGATATTCAAAATTCTAGTATCCAGTTTGACTAAGCATTCATAAATCAGTCAGCAAGGTAGTAGTTCTAATAACCTACAGCTCGACAAAGTGAGGTGAATGAGAGAGCAGGGGCTAGAGATAAGTAGAAATAGATGCTGAAGAGACTTCATGTGTGAGTGTGTAAATGTAAACCTAATTGAGCTGTCTATAATAGTAAATATCCTGCTGTGTACAGAAAAGAAGGACAAAAAAAAAACAAAAACGAAGAGTGCTAACAGCCCTGTTAATGTCCGCTGAACAAGTGTGCTGTGAGTTTGTATCTTCCTGTAGCCCTGGTCTGCTAGGGCCTTTTGTGTGGAAGTGTGTGCGTGTATGCAAGTGTGTGGTACGCAAGATTTCAGAGAAGATTCAAGGCAGTGAACAGTCATCAGGCCCGTCACTGTTTGAGGCTGTGTCTGAGCCAGCTGCATCAGAGAGGACACGTCCTGAGGTGACGATGACTGCCCTCCGCTGCTCTTCGTCGCAAACCTTCCCTTGGGTGCCCTCAATGTGCTGGATTGCCTGGGGGTATAGAGGGAGTACAGGATATGTCAGTGACAATAGCACCCTCAAGTGTTCGGATCAAGGCAATTTTCGAAGACCTTAGGGGGCATTTCCCATTGGGATAGAAAGAAAGAAAGAAAAAAAATCTCACTTGAACAATGGTGTCCAGGTTTTGTCGAGACGTGGATACTGAATTGATAACGGATGTTGGGCCCATGGCTACCACAGTAACATGATGGGGTTGAGCAGTCTGACCAGGTGCAGGGACAATGACTGTAGCATGGTGTGTAGGTGCAGGGGGGGTTGCTGGGGCCAACACCTGGTAGAAAGGCACAATGACTGCATATTATTCCCATGTCAACACTTTATTCTACTAACAACTAACCTAAACACGTTGATTTGCGCAGTGAGCCTGAGTCTTGAGAGGGCTCTTGAACTGTGAAGACTAAATATGTGATTCCAGTACCAAAGATAACTTTGGCAACCACTACAGACCTGTTGCCCTGACTTTTCACTTAATGAAGACCATGGAGAGGCATTCTGCACCGCCTTTGCCCACTGGTGAGCTCAGCGCTGGATCCCCTGTTGTTCGCCTACCACGCCGGGAACCGAGTGGATGACACAGTCTCCCTGCTGCACCGATCCCTCTCTTACTTAGAGCAAGGCAGGGAATATTGTAAGGGTCGTGTTTTTTTTTAACTTCTGCAGTGCTTTCAACACCATCCAGCCTGCACTGCTAAGAGGGAAGCTGGAGTGAACAAGCACCTGACTCCATGGACCATCGACTACCTTACCAACAAGTCACAGTATGTGAGGCTCCATGACTGTGTGTCTGATATTATGGCCATTATTGGATGTGTGTCAAACATGAACTACCAGGAATACCAGGGGGTGATCAGCGACTTTGCCCGCTGGTCTGACACCAGTGCTCTGCAAATCAACGCCAGAAAGACAAGGAAGATAGTCATAGCCTTCTGGAGGAAGTCAACCCCTACCACACCGGTGAACAACAAAAAAAACTGGACTGGACCACAAACACAGACATACTCTAAACGAAGGACCAAAGTCAACTCCATCTGCTGAGAAGATCGAGGTCCTTCGGAGTCAGCAGACTCTGTTAAAGACATTTTATGATTCCGTCGTAGTGTCCGCCCCCCTTCAATGCAGTGGTCTGCTGGGGTAGCGGTTGAACCCAGAGGGACAGGAGCAGGACTGACTAACTGGTATGGAGGTCAAGTTCTGTGCTAGGATGTCCTCTGGGGCCTGTGGTGGTGGGCGAGAGGAGGATATTAGCAAAGCTGGCATCCATTATGGACAACCCCCATCACCCCTCTGCATGAGATCATGGGCAGCTGAGCAGCGCCTTCAGTCAGAGACTAGAACATCCTTGCTGCAGAAAGGAGCGTTTTCATAGATCATAGCAGTTACTCTATAATGCATCATGATGTTATGAGTCACTCATACACTTGACCTCCACCGTTACCACTTCACACACACTTCTAGATGTTGTTACCAAGTATTAGATAGATAGATAGATAGATAGATAGATAGATAGATAGATAGATAGATAGATAGATAGATAGATAGATAGATA
>JBAMHW010000023.1:15341831-15361884 GCA_037177495.1 Rhadinocentrus ornatus
CTCTTCTCTTCTCTTCTCTTCTCTTCTCTTCTCTTCTCTTCTCTTCTCTTCTCTTCTCTTCTCTTCTCTTCTCTCTTGCTTGCTTTGTAGGCCTCATGCTGCTTTCACTGGTTCCTGCTGCCCTTTGCCGCACTACAAAACCATGATGTTGTGAAATGCCCCACGTTATTGTAACATTACTCACCACTCTTCAAAGCCTTCAATACTGTTGTGTGAAGTGCAATAAGCATTGCCTTTGGAAAGGTTCTCTGCTCAAATAGATATCAAACAGTCAGAGTAATGGTGCTCTGGGGGAGAAGCTGTTTATCACTGATTGCTGTCCTGATATAGCTTAGATTAAAACTGTTTAGTTGATCAACAGCTCATCTAGCCCATCTAACTTTGAGTTCAAGTTGGTGGGAGAAAAACTAACTAGTTACTGAAAACACATGTTGCTACATGTGGGCTCTCAATCACTGCACATGTCATATAGCAGCTACCAGGGAGTCTAATAAATTGACTGTGGCTAGGGGGAAGTTTCCTAGCTCAATGCCGCTGTGGAGCCAAGTTTTCCAACTATACCTGCCTCTTCTTTTAATTTGTTCTGTCAAAATAGCGCAGAGAGATTGCTTTAAATGAAGAATGAGTTAATTCTAACAATTTTCCACACTAGAGCTCACTTACTCTTGTTCTAATGAATTACAGGATGAAAAACATGAAAATGTCTTGTATTAGTAGTTATTAACACCATTAAGGATAGTCAGCTCCTTATTGTTAAAAGACAAATCTTTTTACACTGATTGATAATGCATTATTTTATTGAATCCATCCATCCATCCAAAAGCAATACAGTTTGCCTCTTTTTTTATGCCTCTTTGCAAAAATCAATTCTATGCTATATGTTTAAAATGCTGCATTTGAAACCAGATGGTTTTAAATGCAGCATTTTAGACTCCTGCACTATGACATGTAGGAGTTATAGTTAAAGTTTTTTTCTGAAAAAATGAGCAATGGTCTACACACCCAGAAGGTTACAACAATAAATACCTGGGGCCTTATTGATAAAACTGTGCATAGCGAAGATGAAAACAGATCTATAAAAGAGATGCAGATGCAGATGAGGTCAATGGCATGTCAGAGGGCAAGATACGCCAGAGTCACCGGATGACGCAGGTAATTTATTCCTTTTATTTAATTTTCTGAATAGCCACAGGTTGGGGAAATACTCTGATTGTAGTCTAACTGATGAGCACTTTTGCACGACGTCATTTTAATGTAATTATTAATTTAGAACTTAATTTGAACAAATTTTGAATTTTACAACATGTAAGTTTTATTTCACAATGACAGAACATATTTTAGTGGTTGAGGTTCTTATTGATAATATACATCTCCGTTTCTGTTGTAAATCCTGTTTTTGTTTGTTGGTTTTCATGCGTTCCCAGAGTATTAATGTCAAATATGCCTTTTTATTAATTTTTTGCAAATAACTTGAATATATAAGATGTGAAAGTTTAATTTTGTCTCACATTTGCGTATGGCAAGGTCAGAGTTGCTGTGGTGGTAGGGACATTCTCCTGCAAAGTTTTATTTTTATAAATCCCCAAAATTTACTATAATTGGGATATGCTGGTCTTTGTTGCCCTGGTATGTCAGGCTTCAGCTTTTTTCTTTTTCTCCCAATTTTCTAACTGATCTGAATAAATTTTAAGATTTATCAATATTAATTCTTGACAAATAACGTTATATCATGTGCTATTAATTAAGCAATTGGCAACAAAGTCTTTAAACCATCAGGAAAAAGTGAAAATGCCATCACAAGTTTTTAAAGAATGCATTTTTTCATTTTTTATTTTTTGATTTAGTAAAGCAAACAAAATAAACAAAATGTGTTTTCCATCCATCTCCTAGCTAAAGTGTATTCAGTGATTTTATTCTGATCGTACTTTTGCATGATTGCTGCAGCTTATTCATTATTGTACAAAATTATTATGTGCAGAAACAAACAAAACCAAAACAACACAAGAAATATAATCCAGTATGACTGTATGGTAGAAATACCTAATACAGTCCAAGAAAAAACAAAAAACCTGAGTTTAGTGGTAGTAATTATCAGGATGGAAATGTCCTTAAATCTGCTTTGGTCGGCTGCTTGTTCTGAAGTTTTGCATCACAACAAGAAGTCTCATGTTCAACCACAGAGATCTTCTCTTTTCTTAAAGCTGTCTCCTTTTGAGAACAAACCACAAGTGCGACCCGCCCTCCTCGTTCTGTGCCTCACTCCCTCCTGGCACCTTCCCTCCCTCCCTCCCTCTCTGCCTTCTGCCTGGAATTCCTCCGTGTCTGAAAGCTCTGGCTGGAGGCCATTGGTAGCTGGCTGAGAGGCTTCCTGTTGCACTCTCTTCCAACTTCATTCCATCTATTTTTCTATTTTTCTTCCCTTCTTTTCCTATTCACTCTTTTTTCTCTTCTGCTCCATATTTTAACTCAGATCTCCTTCCTCTCCTTTTTTGCATTTTCATTGTTTGTTTTTATTTTTTATTTGTTGGTGACATATTCCTCTTTTTAATTTTAAAACTCTGAATGAAGAGGTGGCAATGTTGTGCTCATTGCTTCCTTGCTAGAAGTATGTTAATGCACATGTCACTTTTTCTGCGTATTCCAGCCATTGTGACTCCAGCACACCACCAACTGTTTTTCCTCAATCACCCTTCCCCAGGGGCTCCATGCTTGCTGCTATTACATAATCCTACTAAGATCCTGAGTGTTTGCTGTAGGGTTCAAAAAGGAAGGGTAGATGTTTAAATTAACAACATGAATAGCAGATCTCAGTGAAACCTCTTTTTAGATCTTTAATAACAATGTGTTTTTTGGGGGTGGGGGGCTGTGAATGCTGTAAACTAATGCACTGTTAAAACCAGGGAGGAGTGCAGGTTTAATTGTCAGAAAAGAGTTAGTTGAGAGAGGAGGAGAGAATAAGAAACTTAACAAGAAAACAAAGCAAAGGATGTCAGAGAAAGATTAAAGCACAGAATATAACAATAAAGAAGGAGAGAAAGAGGGAATGAGAGGCACAAAGAAGGAGCAGTGGAAACTGAGGTTTCCTGTCTGAGGAGGTGGCTGGCTCAGGATAATAGAAACAAAAAAAAATACATCTCTCAGCTGTAGTTTTGTTTGTGTGTTGAGTGATCCATCAAGAGATGATAGATACGGGTGGGTACTGGTGGGTGGGAGGGTGTATGTGGAGGCTGTGGCTTGGGTGTGTATGAGCCTGCAAAGTTGAGGTTAACTTTAGTTATTACCCCAGGAAACATCAGTAATTACACAAGAGGAAGTTAAATAGTGACTTTATTTGGTTCTGTTTTCTAGTGTCTTTAAATAAAAACTTGTTAATAACTGGACATTATGCTGGCTGACCTCTTCTTTTTAATTGCCGATGTTAAGACCGGGCCCAGCTAGGAGACAGGAGGAAGTAACATTAACTCAAGTGGAATTGGTTTAAAAAAAAGTTTAAATGGAAACAGACCACAACTGAAAATCAGGGTCTGAATATTATCAAAATGATTAAAATAGCTAAAACTGAAGAACTCAAAGGGCACAGACCTACACCCAGCTATTGTGATTTTTTTATTTTATTTTTTATTTTTTTGCAAATGACTGTAGCCATTATTTTTTAGTTAGAAGGTCTCCCCATAGTAAAGAGTCTTTTAAAAATTCCTGGATCTGGAAAGTGAGCCAGATCACTGCATTTGTCTTTGAATAATCTCATGTGAATTTGATATGAATCCAATATTATGTATTAAAGAAAATTGCAAATCTCTTTACACTGAGGAGTCCAAACACTTTGATCAGTTAAATTCAACCGTTCACATAGAAATGTGTGCTCGAGTACCAACATTATTATTTTCCTCGTGGTCTGAGTTGGAGATGTAGAACCCAGCTGTCAGAGGTCACACCACACCCATACCTCAGTTACCTTTGACTCTATTCCTTTGCACCTGTTGGATGGAAAAACCAGCAGGTCTAGACATGACTGATTCTGGGTCTTAACACATTACTATGGAGCCACAAGACTACAAAAACTTTTGTAATATATTCACATAAGAAAAAAGTTATTGTCATTTTGTCCACTAAGTATGACAAAATATGCTTTTTTCTAGTATTATTTTCCTTATTTGATCAGCTGTTTTGAAGTTAATTTAATAACTTTTACTTAAAAGGAACTTGATTGCTTATACCTAGGAAGTAGTGTTCCTATAGCTTCCTACTACAGAAACTGACACTGTCATCATCATCATCATCACCACTATCATCCTCTTCACCACCATTCTTACCACAAAAATATCCATCCATCCATTTTCTGCCGCTTATCCGGAGTCGGGTCGCGGGGGCAGCTGCCTAAGCAGGGAAACCCAGACTTCCCTCTCCCAGCCACATTCACCAGCTCATCCGGAGGGATCCCGAGGCGTTCCCAGGCGAGCTGAGAGAAGTAGTCCATCCAGCGTGTCCTGGGTCTTCCCCGGGACCTCTTTCCGACCGGAACCACAAAAATGTTTGTGGTAGAAAGTTGGTGAGAAGTCCACATATTATAATTTTTGATAACTGTAACAATATTTTAAACCAAGGTTATCCTAAAAACTTTTCAATCCTGGACCCAACTAGATTTAAATTTGTTTGTCTGGAATAATTTTGTAGACCAGGAGGGTATTCTAGAAAGGAGGTTTAACAAATCCTAATAAAGCTTGTGCTCGAGGTTGCTAAATCCTCTGACACCTTGCTCTCTCTTGCCAGCACTGAGATGCTGATGCATGCTTTTATTTCTAGTAGATTCAATTATTGTAACGCCCTGCTCTCTGGTCTTCCCAAAAAGTCCATCTCAAACCTACAGCTACTTCAGAACTCGGCGGCACGAGTACTGATGAGGCCCAGAGGGCGGGAACACATTACACCAGTATTAAAATCGCTGCATTGGCTCCCCGTGCGTTTCAGTATTGATTTTAAGGTTCTTTTAGTAGTTTATAAATGTCTCAATGGTCTTGGGCCCTTTTATTTATTGGACCTTCTTTTAAATTATAAAACCTCGCGGACCCTGAGATCCTCTGGTACCGGCCTTTTAGTTGTTCCAGGGGGGAGGACCAAGACATATGGCAAGGCCTCTTTCCATTCTAGTCCTTCCAGTCCCTCGACTGTGGAACAGCCTGCCAGAGCTGCAGAGACCATTGATGTTTTTAAAAAGAGGCTTAAGACCTACCTTTTTAGCTTAGCTTTTAACAAAATTTTATTTCATCTTAATTTATTTTACTGCTTTACATGTGCGTGCGTGTGACCGTGTGAAAGATTTTAATGAGTATTTTTTATTGTTATTTAATTCTACTTTGATGTGTAAAGGCTTGTTTTATTTTTAATATGCATTATTATAATATAGACATATGAGATTATAAGCCGATGTAGGCCATCCGCACCTAAGGTTCAGACTGGTAAGACTTTCTCATATGCAGAAAAATTCCTCCAGTAGCTAATAATTAAAAAAAAAAAATTGCTGTAGGCTCGGCAGAAAGTGGTACCTATTTCACAGCTAATGAGAAGATGTCAGAGGGATGGAAAAAAGGTTCAGGGTGATCTCAATAACCTCATCAACTGGGACCACCTGATGATGAGGGTCATCCCAGGGGGTTACATCATCAGAACCAGGCCCAGATGACTGTAAAGTTACTCTATAATGTCCAACTACAGCGCCAATTCGCAAAGGCAGCCCCGGATATGGAATCCTTGGAACTAAAGATGAGCTGCACCATGTTATTTTCTGACCCCCTAAAGCACATATTAGATTTTTTGATGGCAATGAGATTAATTATGTACATTCCTGCCACCGTTGTTGCCCAGCAGCATCTAGAGGCTGGTAAACCACATAACTTTATCTATGCTCCATCACTTTATAGCTGAGTTTTGCGGTGCGTAATATGTCAGCTACTGGATATCATTTAACACCATTTTAAACACATGCCGTGTCTGATTAAGCAAAGGAATGCGCTTCACAACGTTTTTTTTCATCATATGACATTTGCATGCTTTATACAAATGCTTTATGGCACCGCATCACATGGTATATCATCACACTAGCTGTTTTGAACGCATATCATGGCTGATTCAGCACAGAAATGCAAGGGGACATTATTGGAGGAGGTGAGGAAAAGAAAGAGAAAGTGACAAATAAAAGCTCAATGTCAGACTGACTGGCAGGAGGAACCTCAAAGAAGAGACAAGATGCAAGATGGATGCCGAATTAGACTTCTTTGGAGGGTGCCAACGCGTGAAAAATCAGTAGTGTTGCTTTAAACTCTTTAAGACCCAGTTACCTTTTACTTTTAAAGACTGGTCTGACATAAGTCGCATTAATGTTTTTAAGAGGTGCAAGCTGTTATATTTTTTTAAACACACATAAGAGCAAAGTCAGTCATTTACAAATAAGAAAAGGATTTATGTCATGTTTTTAGTTTCTTTTTAAAATAAGCCTTTGGTCATAAAGACTTAATTCTGGTCAATGTTGATTCTAAATGCTATTGGGAAGCCCAGTTAGGAAACACATGATGGTATATAATTTAGATAGAGGCTACTAACAAACTAGTCCACTGGGCCGGTCAAAAAGCTTTTGGCTTACACCTCCCTTTCAATGATAACTTGTTTTTATATGAAAGGAAAGGTATGCTGCTCATGTGGTGGTTGTTGAGGACTTTATTCCAGACTATTTGAAAATAAGCCAGAGTGCCAAGGCTCTTTGTGTTTACAGAGTGCTGCTATCTTGGCTCAGTTGTTTATATGTGTGCATGTGTAAGAAAAAAAAATTAAGAGAGTGAAAGAGAGAGCAAAGAGCCCCAGGGAGAGATGGCTTACCTCCTACAGACCACCTCCCTGGGTCACAGCAGGAGGGAGATTAAGTTACAGCCAACCTCAGAAGGGGTCATGCAAAATTTGTAGACATACACATATTTTCACCCTCAAAAAGCCTCATAAAATATTATACAATATTACACAATATGATTTCATGCCCACTAAACGTAATGACCTTATATTGCACAGGTATTGGATTTCATTTTGGCATCACCAGACAAAGCAGGCTGAGTGGAAACACAATCCATCCTTTACAGATCTCAGATCAGATCAGGCAGTCAGAGCAGGATCAGTGTTGATCCATGTGAGCTTTGCTTTAGAACGCAGAGGTGTTGAAACATGTAGCCCTCCTCTGACCCAATGCCCCCTGTCCCAGCCTCACCCCACCTTTCACACACCTCATATCTCAAAAACTCACTCCCTGAGCACAAACACTTCATCTAAGGGACTGGGGTTATTGGGACTCAGGTGGGAAAGATTTATGCAGGGGAATAGGTGATAAGGTTGCCAAAGAGGACACACACAAACCTTTCTTTGAGGAATCTTCCTCCTTCACTTCCTGTTCACCCTCATTTATCCTTGCAGTGGCCCCCACGGTCATCCTGCCTCCCACCCGTTCCCCGTTCAGTCAGTCAGTGTTTACTCTGCTAGAGAGAGAAGAGAGGGCCCAGAGAGGGACAATGCCGTCTTTCAGAGACGCTGTCGACCCCACGGCCGAGCAAGGAAGTCTGCATGGGGGCCAGCCAACACCCCTTCCTCAAACTTCACGGCCGCCTGCCACAAAGTTTTATACACACATTCACATATCACACAGGCATGCACGCACACAGAGCGTCATCCTACTCCCCCTCTGAATCATTCTTTCTCTCTGTCATCCTGTCTTATTTTTGTTTCGTCTCACATTTCCCACAAGCCCCTTCTCAGTAAAAGTGGCTGTTTGGAAGATGTAGTTGAGATACTGTAAGTCTAGCCCAAGATCCACACACTGAGTCACTTCCCAGCCAGCCTCTGCTTTTTCTCCACCAATAAATAATCATAAAGGTGGGCAGAATTTAAATCCAGCAGTAGGAATTAATTCATCAGGAGTTGTGCTGGTCAACTGCATGTGGTTCAGATGTGGCAACAGACGGGTATTTACTTCAAATGTAGCAAACTTAATAATATAAACAGTTCACCTTATCAGAATGCTTTTCATGGCTGGCTGTTGCTCCAAGTTAGATCTGGACGAGCAATTAATAAACTGTAAAATTAAGAGATGTAAATTATATATCACTACTAAGTTATTTGTCTTCCAGATTCATATGGATACTAATTTATTTCTTGCAGTATTTTTTAGCATTAATTATAATGTTGACAGGAAGCCAGTTTTCTGTTTGCCTCGGCAGTGAGAGCAGGATTTGTAGAGGGGTTAAGCTGCTTCCTGGTATGTGCTTCAGGATAGGGCCTTTTACTCATTTAAAGTGGATGACAGCTGATTTTCTGCTGCTTTCCCCAAACAACAAAGCCAAATTTTTTGGGAGCCTGTGTGGTTGGAATTACAGTAAGTCAGTCATACCCAGACTGTATAAAGGAGAGCAACTTTGCAGAGCTCTAGAGGAAGCTTAAATTCTACCTGATGCATCTAAATGTGAATTATTTCACGATTAATAGCAACATTACACACATAAATTGCATTAATCAGCCCTTTATAATTGCATAACATATAGTAATTGCCTTTTAATTTACAGAAATGTATGATGTGTCAAGAGCTGAATCTCTGCACAGTCTACACTGGTGAAAGTTGATACAGACAGGAGATCTAAGATCATGCCTTGTTTTCTGCCTGTTGACATTTTGATATAGCGTAAGTTCAGACTGTCCATTTATTGGTCATGTAATCAGTGTTTCACCATCACATTAAAAAAACCAAAAATGTTTCCTTTTCTTTGCACATGACAAACATGAGTGTCTATATTTACTTCACCGTGAGATTTTACTGATAACAGCATAATGCTGCTCTGTATGCATACAGTGTGATCCTCTGTTAGCATCACAACATGTGTGTATTATCATCCTCTTATCTCTGGCCGATCTCTACGCCCCCTCCCACCCTCCCTGTACAGTATGTATGTGTGTGTGTATGTGAGAGCTGGTGGTCATCCCCTTGTTGAGATGGTGAACCTAATGACCTTCCTGCTCCATGCCTCCCAGACACAAGGTCTTCTCATGTGGCTACTGGCCAGTCGCTCTCAAAGTTCACCATTCACAACTAACCGGGGCTTCTATGAGTGTGTTGGCATTTGAGCAAAGGAAAGGGAGGGCAGATCAATTTGTGAAATTACTCTTTGATTAATTAATGTGCATACATGTGCATTTTTTCTGAGTACATGTGTTTGTGTGTAAATCTCTGTTATGTTATATGTACTTGAAATAGGAATATAGGATGCTCTGCTACTGTGTTATATTTCTACAAAACTCTTTAAGATGTGTTAATGTGTGCCTGATGAGAAGGAGCAGTAAACCCTAATGCACTGGTCTAAATGGTAAGCTTGGTTTTAATTCAGCTGCACTGTACTAGTACCATTTGGATCTGTGAAGCAGTAAACCCATGATTTCAAAAGACAGCACCATATTCACATTTATGTTTATGGTAAAAATGATTTTCCTTTTTTTTTCCATGAAATTTGATAAATTTAATATTCTTACAAGTTATTGGGTTAATCAGACGTTTACATTGGTTGTGGAAGACTGCAGCTGGAACTCAGATGACAGCTAGATGAAGCATCCTGGCTGCAGCCCTCAGGCTGGGTCCAGAGGTCAGTGTGTTAAGATGAGGAGGAGGTGGATGGAGTAGGTACAGCTGGACTCAAGGGCCTGCAGGTTTGCTGCTGGGTCTCACAGGTTCACCAAGTATGAAGGTGCACACTGTGGGGGTTGCAGATGGGGCTGTGGTAGTAGGGGGCTGATGCGAAAGGGTACAAAGGCTAGCGACTGGCCAAGGGGTGGGGTGAAGTAGGGTTAGCAGTGGGGGCGACCATCTGGATTGGATTGTAGAAATTCCTCAGGAAGAGCGTGTGAGTAAAGGTCAGGGTGGAAAAAGAGAAGAGGGTCATTGAACTCTCACCGCGTGTGTGTGTTTATTTTTCTTTGGCTTACTCAGTGTCTCAGTTTGATTGTGGTCGGTTTTCCATTGTTGGAGAGTGTTTCATACCCTGTGGGGATGTGGAATGTGAGATTCTTTCAACAACGTTCATATGTGAAATATTGCAGGTGTGAGAACCTGTCCTCTGGTCACTTTTTCTCTTGGAATGTGGCATTTCATTGTATGTGGTTACTATGAAATGCAAAAGTTTGGACAAAATCTAAGTGATCTTAATCACTGAGTTGTAATAAAAATTATTTGCACAATATTGATAAAATTCTTAGGGGAAAAAAGAAAGAAAAAAGAAAAAGAAAAGGGCACTATTCAGAGAACTGTAGGCCTCACTTAAGTTTTCTGCATTGATGCAATTTTAAAGCCTATGAAATATTCTGACTCCTCAAAATTGTCCCCATGATCATAAACCCCATCTAACTCCAGCTTTTGTATGCCACAGTATATACTGTAAACATTAAATCAGTCTTTATTGGTAAAGACTGACTCTTCCACCTGTGCTTGTTTGATCAGTTGGGAGGTCAGTGGGTTCCAGTCATGCTGTCCCTGGATGAGCCTCTGGACCTGAAACTCCCTCGGCGGGCCAATGGGAAAGACAGAGGAGCGCAGTCTCCTCCCCACTCACCGCTGCAACCCAAGCAAATCCGTCAGCTTCGCATGGCAGATGATGGGACAGCGGTGATAGAGCCTGCCTCACCAGCATCTCTGTACACAGGTGAGTAACAAAGCTGGGCCATGCAAAAACTCCTTAATGAGGCCATTGGGCTGACCTCAGTGCTCAGAAAATGTATTGTAGGGCAGAGCAGCACCCTTTTCAACATGCTGGTTTTTCTGTCTGACATAAAGGGTCACATTGACACAAGTGTCACATAAACAAATCCCCAAAGCGAGAAGTTACCGCAACAGGTTTGCTTTTTCTTAGGTGTGCAGGTGGTCCCTCATGACCGAACAGACACCCCAACCCCCCCTGCGGTGGACCTGAGCATGTCTCCTTCTTCCCGCCACACCCCCAGTTCTCCAGAAATGACCAACGGCAATTATACCCCTTCAGGGGTGAGTACGATGCAACTCAAACACACATAAACCTTAAACCACCTTTTTTTCTACCCGCAGATATTGAAATATTCTCTCTTCACACATTTTCTTCTTTCATTTCCAAGTTGTGAGTTGCCACACTTCGTTGTAAACTTGTAGAGAGGGACTCAGCCTGATGGGGTCAGCAAATCAGGAGCAACATTGGGTGGTGTCACACTGACATAAGGGAATCGTGTTATGCAAGGAGTGGGAGGCCTCTGTCTTTGTGGGAGAGGGGGTAGCTCTTATCAAACACATCTTGTGTCCCCAACAAATGCCTCTGTCTGTCCAACTTGCACTCAGTGGCCTCACTGGCATGATGCATATGTCCCTGTGTGTGTGCGCGCGTGTGTACATGTATAATCGGATTTAAGACAAACTACAGCCATGCAGACCTCATGCTGCCTAATTCAATTCCCATGCAATTGAATTGAGACATGCTGGCTGGGGCCATTCAGCCTCCCTACGCCCCACAGTGTTTTCCACAGCCCCCCGCTCCTGATCCCTCTCCTACACACTGGTCCCATGTGAACAGAGATAGGACACTATTGCTCACTCTTACTCTCTGTCAGCTTCTCACACACTTTCCATACTGCACGCACTCATGCTCTCTCCCCTCCAACATGTCACAAAGCAGCTCACATAGTATTGCACGCACAGGCACAGCTCAGAGAAGGGAATTGTTCTCATTTCATGAAATTTGTCACATTCACATGTCTGACATAGCTGCACCCTTTTCTTTCCGTCTGTGCTCAAGTTTCCGTAGTTTCCCATCCTAGAGTCAACATTTCGTCAAGAATCCTCTTTTCTGCTTGAGCTAAGTTTCACTGTGTGTGTATGCGCGTGGGTGTGCTTGTGCATTAGCGCTTTGAGCCCCAGCGGAGGTTCAATGAATCTTACAGCTCTCATGCTGAGCTCAGGGATGTATGGAGGTTTTGTAGTGCACAGCAGGTAGCTACTACAAGAGAAATAGAGTGGGTTTTTCGAAGAGAAGGATAAGAATCAGCACGTCTGTACTCAACTGAAGACTTTCTCAGTCAGTCAAGGCATCAGTGCCTGTGTTAGTGTTGCACTGCTGCAGATTAGAACAGTACTGTACATCCACTTTTACCTTTGTAGATTTTTACTGTATTTTTCAAGTATTACGTATCACCCTGCATTTTTTTTTAAATATCTAAAGCAATCACTTTTCTAGTAGCCTATGGCTAGTACTATACTTGCTATAGAACATACTGTTTTGCTTTTCTTTATGTATTCTGCAGCTAGTCTAAAGTTTTTCTTTTTCTTTTTGCTTATCAGAATTCTCACTTCTCACAGGCATTTCAGTTTTTTGTGCCGATTGGATCTGGGGCAGGACTTCACCTGCCATCCTCTATGTTTATTAGCCAGACAAGTGACAAGAGAGCCTCTCCTGACCTTTCGGCTGATGAACAACTGGCCTGTCATTGGAAGAAGGTATGATAAAAAAAATTAAACACACACATTAATGGAGTTCAATGGGTGTCAGACCAAAATAACACTGTCATCACAAATGTTTATGGGAACTCTTCCCTCCTTTAGTGCCATCTTCTCTTTGACTCCTTACAAGACCTGGTGGACCATGTCAATGACTTCCATGTCAAACCTGAGAAGGATTCTGGGTACTGCTGCCACTGGGAGGGCTGTGCACGCAAAGGGAGGGGGTTTAATGCTCGGTGAGAAAATCGTTCTCTTGGATGAGAGTGGAGAATTAAGAAAGTGAATGCCAGAATGAACATTTTTTTCTCTGTGCCTGCAGGTACAAAATGCTCATTCATATCCGCACGCACACTAATGAGAAGCCCCACCGCTGTCCCACCTGCAACAAGAGCTTCTCACGCCTGGAGAATCTCAAGATACACAACCGTTCACACACAGGTCAGTGGTCAACAAATGACACCCACATGACAAATATTAATGCAGCACTTTCTATACCTTTAATTCTCAGCCTATATTTTTCTGACAGTAAAATATATAAAGTTTTAATTAATTATGATCTTATCGTTCCTCACTGCAGGTGAAAAGCCCTACATTTGTCCTTACGAGGGTTGCAACAAGCGTTACTCCAACTCCAGTGATCGCTTCAAACATACTCGCACACACTATGTGGACAAGCCCTACTACTGCAAGATGCTGGGCTGCTTGAAGCGCTACACAGACCCCAGCTCTCTGCGCAAGCACATCAAAGCGCATGGGCACTTTGTGGCCCAGGAGCAGGGCTCCCCAGGTGGGGTGGGATCCCTGCTAAAGGGAAGTCAGAGTGGAGGGCATACCAGTAGTGGAGGTAAGGATTCAGACTTGTCCTATGTAAGTGGAGCCCATATTATAATCCCTGGAGCTACAGCTGCTCTTCTTGGAGGCCATGCTCTGCAGGGCCTTGGTGGTGCCCTATCACTGTCCCCCCTCAGTCCTCGGCCCCTGGACCTCAGCACACTGGGTAGCCCAAACTCCCCTCCAGGTAGCTTAGGAGGCACATCCATTCTGTCCTTCAACAGCTCCCCTCTGGGCTTGGCCAAGTCCCCTTTGCTCTCCCCAGCATTCCCCTCCTCTGCCCTTGGCCTACCGATGGTGCCAGTACTTGGGGCTGCAACTGAGCGCAGGGTCCAAAGCCACCAGGCAAGGAGAGGGAGAGGAGAAGAGGCAGAAAATGAGGTGACTGGGGGGGTCCTAAATCTCTCCACTGGAGGGTCTCATGATCCCCTGTCCTGGGTGGTCATACCCCCAGGCGCTGTGGTGCTTAAGCCAGCTGTGGTCAACTGATTCACATACAGATATATATACACACACATACATTCCAGAGGAGCTCAGGGGGGTCGAGGTGGAAGCGTCAATGCCATAATGAGAGTATGGGTGGTCAGAGATGATAGGGATTGGCTTTCACAGTCAAATATAGGCAATGCCTTGAGGAGAGATATGGTTGAAAAAAAAAAAAAACAATGGGGAAATTTATTAAACCTGCAGGCAAAAGAGCACTGCACCTCACCTCAAGTTTATAAGAATTAACTGTACAACGCAAACCTCTTGTTGGAAAATTAAACGTGGGGCCCAAGAACTGTGTTCAGGAACATGTACGATCCTGTATTCCTTTCACAGAGCCTTACAATAGGCTCCTCTTTTCTTTTCTATTTTTTATTTTATACTTTCATTCCAGCTGGTTCTGTGGACAAGGACCATAAACGTGAGTCTTTGTGCTCTGTGTTCTTAAAAGTCCTCATTCATCATTAAGTATTTAAATGACTGTACTTTGACAGTGTGCCTCCAGCTTAGCAGTGAGATACAGTACATACACCATGAATGAAGCACTCACAGTTAGGCAAATGGGCATGTTATTGGAAGATATTTTAGATTTTAAAGTTATGACCTATTTTTCACAGGCAAATGTGATTAACATGATTCAGACAGGCTTGCCAAACCAAAGCAAGTGAACTCTGACTGTCTTGTATTTGTGCAGAAGGCAGATCAACTAAACACAGCACTTAATAGTATCAGCTGGTTATAGTATTGGAACCTCAAAACTGCTGCTAACCTCTCTGCTCCTCCAGTGCAACATATCTGGGAAAGAGCACTTTTGACAATCTGTCCCCAGTTTGGGGAGGGTGACCAACACAGACCAGCCTAGTTCACCAGAACGTGTGCCAGGTGTGCAGACTAGGGGCTTTTGGAACACAGAGTGAACTGATGTCTTAACATAGACAAATGGTGTTACATCACCTGGCAATGACTAATCATCACTTCCTCCTTTTTGCAAGTGAAATTTAAGGCACTGGTGTGTTTGACTCTCCCCTCTGGTAGGACACGATAGACAACATCCCAATTGCCACATACAGAACTATCACTGTTCTGCTGCTGGATTGTCCAGCTGCTTTCCTGTAATTGAATCAACACAGCCAATCTGTGTATGAAAGGGCCACTGTGGTGATTAACACTACTGTCCTTCTTTTTTCTAAACTTAAACGACCCAAAACCAGCTGTAAAAAAACAGGTGGTGGTCCAGTCAAGGTTTAGCTTAGACTTGTCAGCTTGAGTTTTACTCTACAAGATCAAGCTGTGTCAAAAATACCTGGAGAAGGGCAAGTGGGATGTTCACATTGTGCCACAGAGGAGGGGGGAGTGGGATGCACGCAATGCTGCAGACAGCTGGACTGACTTGGAAGCCACACTATTGCAAACTGCCTCATTTTATTCTGTCCAAAGGGGCAAAAAAGGAGAAAAAAACTTCTGGGAAAATTCTTCTCATGGTTCGATTAAGCAGTCAACATGCACTTACTATAAAACTATACCTGTTTTATGAAATGTTAGTTTAGTATTGTGATTCTCTGAAAATGGTTTGCTCTTACTCCATTTTTCTGCAAGTCTCAGTTTTGCGTTCATGCATGTATGAAATGGACTTCCATGTCTACGTAAGAGAGGAAAGGAAGCAGAAGAAGTTCCTCACAACATAAAGGACATTCCATCAAGAAATTGATCCCTCCTCTCTCTTCTTTCCTCTTCCCTTCTGCTAATGTTGATTTTCTTTATCCATCACTCTTTTTTGAGGGTGTTTCATTCACTTGTTGCAGTTTTATATTTTTGTTATTATTTTGTGCTGTTGTTCAGACGAGACATTTTCTTGTGATGTTGAAGTTGCTTTTGTGTTCTGCAACGGCTGCTCTGCAATCAGCTTTCTGCTGCCGAGGATGAGTCTTACAAGGAGTTGAGGTGAGGGAGAGAGGAAACCACTTGGGTGTTTTTCCAAGGCAGTGATTGCCAACCTGAAGGTTGCACACTATAGGGGTAAATTGGTTAATTGTTATATACTGTAACAATATCAGGAGTCATTGCCTGTAAGCAGAGGCAATATTGTTCCCCTAATGATTAGGTTTTTTTTTAGCTGATGCTCTCACAAGATGACAAGTTAACTTGCTCTATCAGATAAACAAATTGATTTGAATACCCCCATACAACTTTGCAGGACTGCTATTATTATTCTAGACCTTGTACTGTGTCTTAATTTTTGTGAAATATTGAACATGTTTTCCTGCTCAAGGTTGTTAAACCCTTCAAATGAAACAGTGGTAAAGATAAATTCTCTAATGTTGCAAACCAAGGCCATAAAATGTATTTTGAGGTCTTAAATAAAGATTTTGTTATATCGTTAGGAGGACACAAGCATAGACAACTGGAGCCACTGCTCTGAGGAGTAAAAATTATTTATGTGCATAACCAGTGGGCAAAATGACATCGTGTTCCTCTGATGAGCATGAGTGTATGAAATTTAGAAAAGGTAAGGGCATAAAATGTTTCTTGATGTAGTTAGTATCCTAACAGGAAGTTGAATGTTTTTAATTGGATTTGCAATCTCCACTTCCTTTGTTAAGACCTTTTAATTTAATAAAAAGGGCTAAATTAGTAAGATAAAATCTAACTGTGAAATGACTGGCAGCACTGGGAGAGCGTGAGAGCAAGGAGAAAGGCTTGGTTGAATGGACAAGGGACAGGGAGAGTGGAGGGCAGGAGCTGTGTGCCAGCAGAGGAAAAGAGGCAGAGGATAGCTGTGCTGTGTTTCCACTCCATCTGGCCACCTACCCAGAAAACAGCCCTCGCAGTATTGAAGTCAGGGGGTGTGCTGTGGCCAGTGTGGCTATCACTAACAGACACACCAGCCTGCAGAAATCTAGGCCACTGAACTGTCTGCCCTTTTTTTTTGTAGATTTAACTCAAAGGCTAAACTCCCCCCACCTCCCAGCTAAAAAGACTTTTACAAAAGATGGACAGCAATGAAAAATCTACTTTCACAGTAAACCAAAACTGATAAGCACTGGTTATGCGCATAAATAGCCCTTTGCATTGAGGTTGTGGTGCCAGGCTGCATGCAGGTTAGCAGTTAGAGCCGAGATGAGCAGCGTATCTGTGTGTCTGCCTCTTCCAATAACCACACGGACACAAAAGAATTTTCTTGCTGTGAATGAACAAGTCTGGCATGTGACATCATCAACAGGTGTCAAGTAAGCCAGACATTGTCTCCATGGCAACAGTGAAACCCACAGATGCAGCAACTCTCCTTTTCCTCCTCATTTTGTCTGTCTCCCCTCTGCTGGTCGAAGCCAGGGACAGAGACTCAGTGTGGCAGCAGAAATCTGAATTTGACACAGATCCTGACAGGGTCCACACGATTTGAATATTAAATAAGCTGTATGTTCCATTACCCCTTTGAGCTCAGCCTGTAATAAACTGCACTTTTCCCACCTTATAGAGTGTATAGATTTGGGGATGCTGTAACAAATTTTATTCTTCGTTGTAAAGCATTGTTTATCATCATTTTGGGAACCAAGTATCATGAAAATTGTTGTCAATCACTAAAATGTCTGAATTTAAAATCTTATTTTCACAAACCTTTTTGAAGTGGTACATGCTCCTGGAGATGTTTAAAACAAACTTCATTTAATGTTATGAAAAGGGGAAGTGAGACCCAGGACAAAAAAAATAAACTAACTAGGTCAGTGTCATTACATGAGGTAACCTTCGTTGGAAGTGCCACAGAGTTGCACAAAGGGTTAATGATAAGACTAAGGCCGCACAAGGTCCGTTCCAAGTTATGTTTTTGCACATTTGTAATATATTATGTCAGTATTTTAATTTTTCCAAGTGCCTTTTTATGATAGGTAAATACAGAAGTTATACACTATGAAAAAAATATATGAAACTATATTTTCCTGCCATCATGTTCTATGTTTGGACATGAATTATAGTTGTAAAAGTCTCCGATTGGTACAAAATAGCATTGTTCTCCTGTTTTAGAGGAATTTTATTACGATATTGATAATAATGTCAATGAAAACAAAAATGTTCAATAAAGTTGCATTTGATATTTGTGCTTTCATTACTGTCCCAACAAAAAGATTAAAACAGATGTTACAGAAGGGGATTCTGCCTCTGTACACTGAAATTTTCACACCTGGTTCCAGCACCACACTTTAAATACACACAATAATATTATCCTGAGTTACACCAGCAAGATGCAGCTTTACTGAAGAGTTCAGCATTTCAGTGTAGAAGATTTAAAAAAACTATAACACATCAATAACTGATATTCACTGGCAAACAAAAAAGGACACAGACCCACAATTAAACAAAGGGAAAAATATTTTATTGGGTTATAATTTACAGAGGATGGGGAGAGGAGAGGCAGGGCAGGAGGAGTAGGCATTCATTCCCTTCATGTTTCTGTATTCTGTTGCGACTGCTCTTTTTGATTTTGTGTCTGTATACTTAGCTCCTCGTCCAGACGCTCTTTAGCTCGTACCACCTGGATACAAACAGTAACAGCAATGACTGACAGAACAGGAAAATTTTTCTAAAATACATAATTATACAATAGTTTCCCACAAGAAAGAGGTACAGCTGATGAATAACTTAGTAACAAATACAAACTTTAAAGTCACAAGGCATAATTAGCTATTAACTGGAAAAATCTGACATTTTCTACAAATGTACCACTGCTGCCACAAAGCCTACATTAGGACTGGTATAGAGGATTAAACTACTGGTTTAACTGGTGTATTATGTTTGTTATGGTTTGAATAAAACTGCCTCAGTTCCAGGCTAAATAATGCTGTGCTCAAAAATGCAGATCACATCTAAACTTGAAAGGTTTCTACTTCAAGATACATCAATGTGGTGTGGCCATGCACTTTCATTATTTTCTCCCACATTAGTTTTATAATTTAATTTACAAGCTCCACATTCTAGGAGAGCATTAGTATAAGGAACATAGATTCTTTCTTTTTTTTTAAATTAATAACCTCAAGGACCCCCCAAAACATTCAAAATGAATGTATAACATTGGAACAGTACTTAAATTACTTTTTAAAACAATACTGGTAATATTACACAATAACTGTAAATAGCATGAAGCAACATGTCTAGTATGTGAAGATAAAGAATACTTACTTTAGATTGTAGATAAAATGACCCACCCATTGACTTGTCATTAACTTTAAAGAGGTGCTCATAGTTCTAGGAGAGAAACAGGTAACATTTCAGTTTCATTCTATCAACCCCCCCCGCAAAAAAAGAAAACAAATTGACAAATTTTCATAACCTGTAAATGTAAACATATAAAACAAACACAAACCCAATGATTTTAGAGCAACAAAATTGCAGATCACTGGTATTGACAGTGAAATTCTTAAAGGTGAAACTCAAAAAGTTAGAATATCATACAAAACTTAATTTATTTCAGTAATTCAACTTAAAAAGGTAAACTAACATATTATTAGAGGTATCTCGATACAACTTTTTCATTTATGATACGATACCGATATTGCAGCCATTTGTATTATCCATCCATCCATACATTTTCTGCCGCTTATCTGGAGTCAGTTCGCGGGGGCAGCTACCCAAGCAGGGAAACCCAGACTTCCCTCTCCCCGGCCACATTCACCAGCTCATCCGGAGGGATCCCGAGGTGTTCCCAGGCCAGCCGAGAGATGTAGTCCATCCAGTGTGTCCTGGGTCTTCCCCGGGGCCTCTTTCCAGTGGGACGTGCTCGGAACACCTCACCAGGGAGGCGTCCAGGAGGCATCCTGACCAGATGCCCGAGCCACCAAATCTGGCTCCTCTCGATGCGGAGGAGCAGCAACTCTACTCGGAGCCCCTCCCGGATCACCGAGCTTCTCACCCTATCTCTAAGGGAGAGCCCGGCCACCCTACGGAGAAAACTTATTTCGGCCGCTTGTATTTTCGATCTTGTTCTTTCGGTCACTACCCACAGCTCGTGACCATAGGAGAGGGTAAGAACATAGATCGACCGGTAAATAGAGAGCTTTGTCTTTTGGCTCAGCTCCTTTTTCACCACAACAGACCAAAGCAGCGTCCGCATTATTGCAGACGCGGCACCAATCCGCTGTCGATCTCCCGCTCCATCCTTCCCTCACTCGTGAACAAGACCCCGAGATACGTGAACTCCTCCACTTGGGGCAG